>JAWQEG010001261.1:47500-54857 GCA_033782935.1 Petrolisthes cinctipes
ACCAAACCTGTATACTTATTAGTGTTCGTGACTGTACATAATATAATAGTCACAGAAAAACTACTCTGCTGAAGATTTGGATGAAAATATTGCACTGGAGGGACACTCGGTGAAGCGAATTCCCTTGGCATACTGAATGATAAAATATCCCCCTGCATGTTCATCCTTTGACATACCTTTACCAGAATTTATACCTGTCTTGCACGAGCTACGTACTGTACATGAACGGAATATAGTATAAGTATATTTTCTGCCTCAGTAGCTCAATTCCAGTGTGTAAATAAAAACTTCCTCCGATCAAATCAGCTACTGACTGACTTGGGTTTTATCAGGTGAAGTGTCAAAAGAATCATGAGTGACATTGGTTCAGTTCACATATATAATTATCTCACATCCAGTGTATATCCCAACTTCCCGAGACCAGCTACTGACTTGGGAATTATCAGTACGGTGGCGACGTATTAAAAGATTCATGGGTGACATTTGTTCATTTCACATCATTGTCTGATATACTTATAGCCAAACACCATCAGGTTCGTATGGTGTGGTGGTAAAGGAAAAAAAAAATATCACTCAGAAATAAAGCTTTTCGTTTCGGTCTACAGCAAACATACAATTAATTGATCATGCCCTCGTTCTTGGATCAAATGTAAACAGATCCATTAATTAAAGGGAGTAATAATATAATTTTGGTACATTGGAGAGTCTTGATTACTCCATAGCACATCAGAAAACAGGACCAGTGAATAGATATAATGGGATTCTGTTGCTTGGAATAACTTCGAGGAATCAGTTGCTCCAAATTTACCACCACCACCACCAACAACAATGTAGCCAACTGTATACCCTATTAAGTAGCATCATCCTCCCCCTCCACCCTTTTTCTGTATCGTTACATAAGAAGAAGAAGAATAAATAAAATAAATAAGATAAAATAAATAAAGAAGAATAAATAAAATAAATAAGATAAAATAAATAAAGAAGAATAAATAAAATAGATAAGATAAAATAAATAAAGAAGAATAAATAAAATAAATAAGATAAAATAAATAAAGAAGAATAAATAAAATAAATAAGATAAAATAAATAAAGAAAAATAAATAAAATAAATAAGACAAAATAAATAAAGAAGAATAAATAAAATAGATAAGATAAAATAAATAAAGAAGAATAAATAAAATAAATAAGATAAAATAAATAAAGAAGAATAAATAAAATAAATAAGATAAAATAAATAAAGAAGAATAAATAAAATAAATAAGATAAAATAAATAAAGAAGAATAAATAAAATAAATAAGATAAAATAAATAAAGAAGAATAAAATAATAAAATAAATAAGATAAAATAAATAAAGAAGAATAAATAAAATAAATAAGATAAAATAAATAAAGAAGAATAAATAAAATAAATAAGATAAAATAAATAAAGAAGAATAAATAAAATATATAAGATAAAATAAATAAAGAAGAATAAATAAAATAAATAAGATAAAATAAATAAAGAAGAATAAATAAAATAAATAAGATAAAATAAATAAAGAAGAATAAATAAAATAAATAAGATAAAATAACGACATACGATATATAAAAATAAGAGGGAAAATGATGTCCGATAACCCGAGTCCATAGCCAGATATTCGGTGGCACCATTGCAGTATATATTTTTGAAGGTGACACACTAATGCTTCTCAGGCCATCTACCGTTGCTAAGAAGGAGGCGATGGGGAAGGGTTGTTGTTTGTTGCCCTGGTGATGGAAATGACGGCTCCATGGAAAGATTAGTTTGGTGACAGAAACGTAATCATCCTATAAAGTGTCCTCCAAATTATTTCCTAGAAACTGTTTTTATATTGAACAGAAGAAAAGTGTAATAATAATAATAATAACAATAATGATAATAATAATAATAACAATAATGATGATAATAATAATAAAAACAATAATAATAATAATAATAATAATAATAATAATAATAATAATAATAATAATAATAATATTAATAGCAATAATTATGGATCATTAAAAGATACTTAATATATCTATAGCAAAAGTTCTTTTTGTAGTATAATATTTTTAACATAAATTAATATTCTGATAAACTACCATATAATACTCACTGTCATAACAATGAATCTTTAATGAGTTTAATAATGAGGTAATTTTATACGTTTGGTACAACGAGAACATGTTAGATTCATGGTAATCAGGTTTTGGTCGTTCATCCGGTAACAATATAATCTATAACAAGAATAATAATTAGTGATACTTATTTGGGGTTTAAAAAGATATTATTTCCTTAAAACTTCATTAATTCTTTAATTTACCGTCTTATTAAATTACAAATCGTAAATACGAAGCGAAACTTTTAAATGGGGCACAATATTTCAAGTGATGAACAGAATCCTATAATCAAGTCTACCTTCTTAACATTATAATTCAAGATGATAACAGTTCAAATATCCAAATACCAAGATTTTACTGTCAAGACAAAGCTTAGTGTGTCAAAGTGTCCAAAGAATTTCTGATGGGTTTTTACTACACAGAGGACTGCATCTTTCTTATGTTTTCTCTTCTACTTTTTACAGTGTAGTTCTATTGTATTGTATTTTGTCACTGGACGGAAAGTAAAGCAGACACAAAAGATTTTCAGCAATAAATTCAAATGTGGTCCAGAGAAAAAAAGAGAGAGAAAAAAAAAAGAAATAAAAACATGAATAAATAATACTTTTTTTTTTTTTACTTTTTATTAGAAGTTTTGGATTTATCTGCGAGCAACCCAGAATCCCTATACGGATATTATGTGACGCACGTAGGAACTTTATTGCTTCTAATGTTGGGTGGACGGCAAAATTTTACACAATGACGAAGTAAAACTATAAAAGTCTTCCTGGAATCCATTTTTGGCTTATGGATTCTGTCTGAACTATGGGTAAAGATGTGCTAACTTTTTTTTTTTTTTTCTTATATATATATATATATAAATATACTGCGGCGAGTTCCTTAAATACTCCGTGATCGTGTATGAGAATTGGTGGTGGCCTCTGATTCCTCCTGACTGTGCCACGAAACAAGCTCCTTCAATATAGGTGTTGTTTTGTGGCAATGTTTGAAGGACTCACTACCCTACAATTTTTTTATTACAGCATGGGGTTCCCTAAACATATCATATACTTCCTCTCTACAACCGAGTACTGTATAATTATGGTGATTGGTTTACTCTGAGCGTAGATTAGTTTCCTTACATACATACTGACACGAGTCCTATTGTTTCTCGTTTGGGGAATTAACTTTGTAATGGGTTTGTACTGTATAGCTACGAGCACAGGGACACTCACTCCACTTCTGTCATTACGGGTCTGGGTTCCATCCCCCGACATTCTCTCAAGTTATTCATCGATACAACTCTAATATGACCGTCAAGGGGGGTATAGTACACTGTTGGTAAATCTAGAGCAACTGAGTCCGCCAAACAATACCAAGCAACAGGACACCATTATTTTTTTTTTTTTTTCATCTGCTCCTGTTTCATGGCATACTTTGGAGGAATCGAAGAGCTCCAATGTACCAAAAGTATACTAGAGCTTACGGATGTTACCGCCACGTGTGTGAAGAGGTTTGGTTAGATATCAAGAGATTGTGTAGATAAAAACGTGTGGTAAAACTTATAATGTAATATCCATATAAACTACTTATGAACTCTGAGGCCCGTATAGGATGTGCAAAAAATATGGCCCGAGTTGATGCTAGGCTAAAAAGCATTGGCGTCTCAGTTTTCTTGTCTTTCATAGTCATAATACTTGTACTGTATTTTTATCCACAGCGCTTGGTTGTTACAGTTTAATTAGCATAGAGGTACAGTCGCGGACAATAATAATAATAATTCAACTAGGAGTGACTCGTGTAAATGTTTGACAGCTTAACTCTGTACGTTAGCTAAGAAAATTTCCGGTAAATATTATAAGTACCATCTTCTACTTTACTACAAGCAGCTACTCACTATTCAAAACAGTACTATTATATTATGAGAACGTGGAAACATTATGGAAAAATATATCTGAGTTATCCATATGTGTATTGAAACGACTGTACTTATAATATGATTACAGAGGACAAAATACACGTATAATTATAGAAGAGTGTGGTAAGTCATGAACAGTCAAACCAAGACAAAAAATATTATTGCTGTCAGAGTGTAGAGATAATAATGTAAATAGAAAACTTCAAGCAAAATCCAATAGATAAAAATAAAGTGGTTTCGTAATCCAGAAAATAGTTCGAAAGTTAGGTCAGTAGAAATGTATATGAACGGAAATGAAAAAAAAAGAACAAAAAAGAGCTAAAATCACATAGAGCACAAACAAGTGAGTGACAAGATGACAGATTTTCGGTCAAGTTACTGAGTTGGATAATCGGCGTAGGTAACAATACTGAAGGTCACTAGTCTCATTACACACACACACACACACACACACACACACACACACACACACACACACACACACACACAATTTGGAGTTGGCACCCTGTTCTTTTCTTAGCTTGTACAAAGGAATGGACACGTAGATTATTATATTTCATTATTCTTGTGTCTCTCTCAAGTCGACTGTATAATTTTCTTGTCTCACCACTTCAGACCTGACAGCTTCATTCCTGCACCTAAAGACATGATCTCTAGATGGAGCAACGCCTTGGACAGGATGATTTCAGCCTCGTTATATTATCCTTCAATTATATTCAGAACGATGGAGAGACTGAAAAAATTGTTACGAACTACTTCACTTCAGATATGCCTTGCCACTCGTATATAATATAAACAGCATACCATTCATTGACCTTTACTTTGGAGGGTATTGGCTATCGAGGGGGCAAAACTGGTCAGGTCAAGGCCACGTAAATCGGGTCAAAGTGGCAAAATTTAGGTCATACGGACACACAGGTTGCGACACAGTTTAGGTTATTAGACCACATCCACATTAGTCAAGTCACACTCACCCAACTCAGGTCACAGTAAAATGAGTAAATAAAGAACACGTATAATCAATTGAAAGGTGACCGACCATTCCTTCACATACTGCCAAGCCCCTGTAGTGTCACGAACTAAAATAAGTATCAGGTCTTGCTGAAGCCTCGAATCATCTGACATACCAGTGGACCAATTACAGGGCTTTTCTGTCTTTATACTTGCCGGAGCTGGTTTAATAATTTACCAGGCCATTCGAAGCAGACCTGGATACTCATTATGGCTCGTGACTGTAAATTTACAAACAAACCCCCCATGCAACTACAAACTCATCCATTACTGATAGATGGCCTTGCTTGCTACACAGTTAGTATTTGTTATGCTATTTCAGGCTTAACGGGGAAGGTTTCATCCAAATTATTATTAATGGTAAATGCAGTGGGATAGCGTTTCAATCTGTTAATCTGCACGTGAAATGAGTTCATAATAACCTGTTCCCTGTCTCTCTATCAGCGAGGCATAATAGTTGTGTATATACTGTATGAGTGTGTGAGAGGAAAATATTGATAGGACTTCTCTTATCCCTATTGTGTTTCATCTTTACTTTGCGTTCGCCCTTCCCTATTTATACTTCGATGTACTCTCTTCTCTATCAAATACAAAATACACACACGCACACACACACACACACACACACACACACACACACACACACACGTATCCACACACACACACACACAAACATATACACATTTCTCTATACCACATACACACACACACACTTCTCTATAACACACACACACACACTTCTCTCTAACACACACACACACACACACACATATAAGAGTAGAGAATGAGAGAGTACCCGCCTAAGATCCCTCTCTAAACTTTCCTAATGAATACTAATGGGATGAATAATAGCTTCCCTTCCCTTCCCTTCCCTTCCCCTCCACCTCAACACGATGACACAAAAATATTATTGTCGAGGCCTCCCCAAGGTTACTCTTTTAGGAGGGGGTTATTGTCTGTTGCTGATTCCTCTGTTCCTAAGCTACAAAGTAATAATAATAATAATAATAATAATAATAATAATAATAATAATAATAATAATAATAATAATAATAATAATAATAATAATAATAATAATAATAATAATAATAATAATAACAATAATAATAGCAATAGCAATAGTAATAATAATAATAATAATAATAATAATAATAATAATAATAATAATAATAATAGTAATAATAATAGTAATAATAATAATATAGATAATAATAGTAATAATAATAATATAGATAATAATAGTAATAATAATATAGATAATAATAATAATAATAATAATAATAATAATAATAATAATAATAATAATAATAATAATAATGACAGAGATGAAGAGACAGCAAGCACGAAGGAATAAGAAAAAAAAGAAGACAGAAGAGACAATTGGAGAGGGGGAAAGGGATTGACTCAGGTCCGAAGGGGTGCCAAAATCCTTAAAGTATTTATTGCCACTTCTTTGCATGTAACGACGCCCGTCTATGGAACCTCCTCAATTCTAGTATTTCTCTCTCTCATATCTACCTTTCTTTTCATACCATTTCCACATTAGGCCTACCGGTACCGTATTTTTCTACCATCGTATTTTCCCACGATCGTATTTTACCACCATCGTATTTTACCACCACCATCGTATTTCCCATTGTCGTATTTCCCCATCATCATATTTTCCCACTATCGTATTTTACCACCATCGTATTTTCCACCATCGTATATTTCCCCACATTCGTATTTCCCCATTATTGTATTTTCCTACCATCGTATTTTCCCACTATCGTATTCCCCATTAACGTATTTTCCCACTATCGCAATTCCCCATTCTCGTATATTTTCTCCTTCCTAATCTACCTTACCATGTCCTAATCCTATCTTCCCTTGTATCCCTCTCCTCCTTCCTACCCATACCCTCTCCCCTCTCAGCCCCTCCATGGTTCTCTATAAATCACCCCCTGCCCCCCCTCACTCCCTCCTTCTCTACACAACCCCCATCTTCTAAATCACTCTCCCCACCCCCTGTGCTAATTTCTCTCTCTCTCTCTCTCTCTCTCTCTCTCTCTCTCTCTCTCTCTCTCTCACACACACACCGTCAGCCGTTCTCCCCGCTCTTCGCCCTTCCACACCTGTCAACAACACTACCCCACCTACTGTGACCGTGTTTGGTGAAGGAGGTAAAAGAGGTGAGACTAGAAAAGGTGAAGAGGGGGAAAAAGGATGGAAGAAAGGGAGGAAAAGGAGAAAAGAGGAGGAGGAGGAGAATGAGGAGGATGAGGCGGAGGAGGAGGAAGAGGAGGAGGAGGAGGAGGAAGGAGAGGAGGAAGAGGAGGAGGAGGTAGG
>JAWQEG010001262.1:5000-25000 GCA_033782935.1 Petrolisthes cinctipes
AACTTGCCAACACACAAACACACACACCCTCTCTCTCTCTCTCTCTCTCTCTCTCTCTCTCTCTCTCTCTCTCTCTCTCTCTCTCTCAGACACACAATCGTACAATCTCTCTCTTTCTCTTCCTCTCTCACACACACCTACAAGCACACACATGGGAATAGAATCAAACTCAACTCAGCAGAGACAATTGGCAAAGTCATAAATAACTTCTCGAGAGTGACAGATGAGGGTGTGTGTGTGTGTGTGTGTGTGTGTGTGTGTGTGTGTGTGTGTGTGTGTGTGGGGAGAGAGAGAGAGAGAGAGAGAGAGAGAGAGAGAGAGAGAGAGAGAGAGATACAGAGGAAGAGAAAGGAAGAATGTACGATTATGTGTGTGTAAGAAAGAGAGAGAGGGTGTGTGTTGGCAAGTTGGTGAATGAGTAATTGTGTGTGTGTGTGTGTGTGTGTGTGTGTGTCTGTATGTGTGTTGGCAAGTTAGAGAAAATGAGTAAGTGTGTGTGTGTGTTTGTGTATCTGTGTGTATTGGCAAGTTGGTAAATGAGTAAATGTGTGTGTGTGTGTGTGTGTGTGTGTGTGTGCTTTGGCGAGTTGGGATGTGTGTTTGTGTGTGTGTATGCTTTGGCAAGTTGGTTTGTGTGTGTTTGTGTGTGTGTGTACTTTTTCAGGTTGGTGAATGAGTAAATGTGTGTGTGTATGTGTGTTGGCAAGTTGGTGAATGAGTAAGTGTGTGTGTGTGCTTTGGCAAGTGTGTGTGTGTGTGTATGAGTGTGTGTGTGAAGTTCTCGTGTTAGTTTTCTCAGGACCACATACATCAAAGTTCATGGTGACTTTGGTGTTGTAACTCTTTTGAAGTGGTTCGTTTGTCTCTTGACGTCTGTAAAGGAATGGATGAAGAAGAGGGAAGACTGCATGTACAGTTGGGGAATAATGTATGTGAACACTGTTGGCGGCTTCTGGCAACATCCCCAAAAGTAAACACATCAATGAGAGAAACTATTTATGAATTGAAGGATAACTTTTATTTCACTTTCTGTGGTTGGTTGGTCGACGTCACCCAATATCAGTTATCGTTATGGAAATAATAAATAAATTTTGTTTATTACTAACGTGTTTTATCACTGACATTGTTACCAGAAGCCGCCAACTGTGTCCAGATACTTTGTTCCCCAACTGTACACTCGCAATCCAAAATCTGTATCCAGGTCTTGTTGAAGTTTCGAATCATTTGACATGCTAGTGAACCAATTACAACGCTATTCCTATATCACATTTGCTTGAACTTGCTTAATACTCGATCAGGCTATTCGAAGCAAGCCTGGATACATATTTTGGATTGCGAGTGTACAGTTGCCAAAATATGAATTGCGACAACTTTTGATAGAACATTTAAGTTTATTAATGTCCATAGTTGTTTGTAGGGATTATAAGAATGTCATACAGAAGGATATGTATATTTCCTTCTGTATTACATGCTTATAGTCCCTACAAATTGTTGTGGATGTTATTATGGTTAAGGGGGTGCGGGAATAGGGGACAGGCTTGGGGGGGGGGTTGGGGGGTGCTGGAATAGGGGGACAGGCTTGGGGAGGGGGTTTGGGGGGTGAGGGAATACGGGGACAGGCTTCGGGGGGAGGTAGAAAGCCTGTCCTCTATTCCTGCACCCCTTAACCCCCCACCAACCCTGTCCCCCTACTCCCGCATCCCGCACCCCCCTAACCCCCCCCCCCCCACAAGCCTGTCCCCCTATTCCCGCACCCCCTTAAAGTTCCATTAAGATTTGTTGCAATTCATATTTTGGCAACTGTAGGCAAGGAAAAGGGAAAAATTATCTGAAGAGAAATAAAAAAGGAATTGTCTCGGTTCTGACGGTAATTTGGAAGGCTACTGTGTACTTCCCCAAACTATGGCATTATACAGGTTGTTCCCTATTATTAACATTGAGGTCGTCTGATTCCTGAGAGAGTTTGGAGAAATTTGTAGTTCCAAAGTTCCCATTAAAGAGTTTCTCCATTCTACCACCGAGAAAGTTTTTTTTTTTTTTTTTTTTATTTAGGTGGAAGTGCAGTGTTGGTAAATCTGGAGCAACTGAATCCTCCAAACTATTCCAAGCAACAGAACACCATTATTATTTTTGTTCATTTGATCCTGTTTCCTGGCATACTTTGGAGGAATCAAGGCACTTCAATGTAACAAAAGTGAATTACCCCCTTAAAGGACCCTGTGTGTGATGTAGTCAGAAAATTGGAGGTAAATGAGTCCTTCAGATATTGCCATGAAACACAAACACCTACTGTATATGGAAGGGGTATGTTTCGTGGCATAGTCAGGAGGAAACAGAAGCCTCCAATTCTCATATACGATCACAGGGTCCTTAAATATACAAGTACAGTACATCTTTCCTTAGCTATACAATTTCACAAACTTATGAATACTAAATTGACCAAACCTTACCCAGGCCTAACCTAACTTAAGTATATTTACCCTAACCTAACCTAACCTAACCAAATTTACCCTAACCTAACCTAACCTAACCTAAGTAACTTAACCTGACTATCCTAACCAAACTTGACCTAACCTAACCTAACCTAACCTATTCCAACCTAAGTAACCTAACTTAACCTGACCTAACCTAACCTAACCAAACCAAACCTAACCTAACCTAACCTAAGCAAACCTAACCAAACCAAACCTAACCTAACCTAACCTAACCAAACCAAACCTAACCTAACCTAACCTAACCTAATCTAACCTAACCTATGAACTATTTATGTTGTACTGTATATATTTCAAAGCGTGACCTAGCTTACCGTGACCTAACCTACAAGACACAACTAAATTTAAGGTCACGAGGCCATTACTCACACTCGTAAGACAAACACGGAAGCTGGTAGTTACTGATGCCTTGACTTAAGCATCAATTACCACCAATAAGCGTAATGTCATTCTCAGTAATCTTAGGTTTGTGTCGGTTATAATATTAGGTGTTTCCAGCACTTATATTTTTTTTTATTTAATTTTTATTTCTGTTTTTATTTTTATTCATTTAGTTTTCTTTATTATTATTATTATTATTATTATTATTATTATTATTATTATTATTATTATTATTATTATTATTATTATTATTATTATTATTATTATTATTATTATTATTATTATTATTATTATTATTATTGTTATTGTTACTATTTTTTTCCCTTTCCTTTTTTTTTTCTTTTTCTTTTCTTTTTTTGGCGGTGGTGGTGGGTGGGGAAGATGATTTATATTAAGAGTATGTGATTATCTATGGGACAAAAACAAAGGAAGACTAAGAACCACTGCAAGTTGAGGTCAGAGACGGAAAAAACACTGTCTGGCTTAGTATGTCATTACCACGCATCCGTTTTCACATCTTAACATTAAAAGGGGAAGTTTTGTGTTGGTAAATCTGGAGCAACTGAATCCTCCAAACTATTCCAAGCAACATAACACTATTATTTTTGCTCTTCTGGTCCTGTTTCCTGACATACTTTGGAGGAATCAAGACACTCCAATGTACCAAAAGTGAATTACCACCATTAAAGCATATTCTATTTAAGGACCCTGTGATCGTGTATGAGACTTGGTGGCTTCTGATTCTTCCAGACTATGCCATGAAACAAGCTCCTTCAATATAGATAGGTGTGTGTGTTTCGTAGCAATGTTTGAAGGACTCCCTAACCTCCAATTATTATCTGACTACATCACACCGGGTCCCTTAACGTTCATCATTTTACAAGCCTTATTCCCACTTCATTAGAAACTATGTACTAAAATAATTGTCTTCTTCCGGCAGACTGAGGGTAAGAAGGAACCATGTGACACCAACCAGAGCCGAGCCCATCCGTCCGACCCCAACAACAACAACAACAACGACAACAACGACAACATCTCCTTCCACTTCCATCCTCTCTCTCTATTAAAGCGACGAAATGAAGATGATGAATCAAAACACTCCAACAACAACTGACATCTCATTCAGCACTGGGACTCGATACTGACTTCCCTTTCAGATTAAGGCCAAATCTTTTTAATCATCTCGTCTTCCTTCCCCTGAGAGACTAGAAAAACACAGGTCTTTCTCTCAAGATATTGGATTTAGACGAGTACCTGAGAATCTAGAGAACACAGGTCTTTTTCTCAAGGTATTGGATGTAAACGAGTACCTGAGAATTTAGAGAAACACAGGTCTTTCTCTCAAGGTATTGGATGTAAACGAGTACCACGAGTGTCAAGTAAGAATGGGTAATCAGAGTAGTCGTGGTGCTCTCACCCAGCCTCCCCCAAACTGGACCCAGAGCTTCCCCAGAGAGAACAAGAGACTTAGAAAGTATGGAGCCACAGCAGACACTAAGGTATGGACAGTTGCTAGCATAACTTTACACTAAGGGTCGATTTCACAGTGGTTGGTATTGGTTTGTAAGCACGCAAACGAATGAATGTTAGCCGTGTAAATGACTTATGGGTGAATTATTTAATGAATTTGGTGAGTAAACTATACAGTGATCATCATTATCTAACTGTTGGATAGATTTTGTGAATGTGGATACTCAGCTTTTGGACAATAATGAAGCCTTACAAGTGTGGTTGGTGAGGAAGCTTACAAACCAATACCACTGTGGAATCGACCCTAAGTGAGCGACATTTCACTCTGAAGAATGAATATCATAAATTTAATTAATCTTGAACAGTGATTCAGATGATTGGATTGATGAATATGTTTTTCATAGACTTGATTCACGCATATGAGATATCTGCACTGAATAGCACATTTTTATCTTTAGTTTCCCTGTTGTTTAATATTCATTCAGTATTCTCAATGTTCAATCATCACAGTGAAGTGGTGTCACAATGGGACAAGTTCTTTTATTCTCCTTTCTCTGCTCTTCACCTTGCTTCCTATATATTAAAGATTGTCTCACATTGCACAGTTAGTGAGTTGTACAATGTAAGAATTCTTAGTTTGACTGAGGAACGAAGGAAAATGTGTGCTCATGTAACACCAACTTCAATGGGTACCTTTCTATAGTCAGAAATGAAAACTAAGTAGTGATTCTAACTGGTGTATTTCTATTTCAGGTTCTGCCACAGAGGATCCCAGGCCAACGCTTGCGACCCACTGAAAATGGTCTCCACCTGCAGACAAAGGGCACCATCTCAGGGAGGAGAATATCTGAGTTTCAAGTGCCCCATCACCCAGCCTTCCCACCACCCATGTCTCTCCATCAGCCACACTCAGCCTCCATGACGGCACTCCATTTCCCTCAGTACCCTGATGAGAGGGTTGCATCTATGCATGATCTGAGGTTTGGTCGTCCTCCACCTAAAACATATGCTAGTGAGCCTGACTTGAGGGGACCATCTCCACCTACAGCTGTTTCTCCCCCACCCCACACCATCATAAGTCAGTCACCAACGAAGGGAAGGATAAAGTCCAAGAAGAAATACAAAGCACCTCCCGTCCCTAACTCAGGGCCACATGACACACAATCCCTTCCCAGGAGTGTAGAGAGATCACACTCAGTGGGCAGCATGATACCTCACCAACATCACCAGCAACCTGCACCTTGGGGAGTCCACTTTGCTGAACAACCAGTCCAGTCACCACCTCGGAAACAAAAATCTCGCAAGATTGGACTCTTCCGTAAGAAAAACGAGTCACGTCGGCCAGAGCAAGAACAGCAAATGAGTCCTCGAGAAGCGAAAAAAGGAAAGAAGCGTATTATGGTTGAGGACAAACGTGTTGTAGTCTCAGCCATGCGTTACTCTCCTCGAGAAGAACTACGTGAACGAGCCAGGAGTCTTGACTGCTTGCAACATGAACTCCGACATCCTCCAGTCTCACCTGTACCAATAGCAGCAACAAGCCTGACTCACCTTGACCAGCCCCATGAGACGCGACTGTGGGCCACCTTGGACAGGGAGTCAAGGCGCTCAGTTCGACAAGAGGTGGACCCTAAACGAAGCAGCACCATAGAGAGGGAGTCAAGGCGTTCATACAAGGAGAACAGGACAACCAGCAGCAGCACCTTGGAGAGAGATGTACAGAAAAGCCACCGTAGGATGAGCACACTAGAGAGGAAAGTGGAGGAGCGAAAGCATTCACAGGAAGTACGAGACAACAGTACACCTTCATCTGGTAGGCATGTGTCTCGCCTCGACTCCTACCGTGATAACTCCTCTCATCATCGTACTTCATCGAGTGGTTCTCATCATGAGCTCATTCCCGAGGAGGTAGAGAGGCATGGTGAAGAGTGGAAGAGAGGAGAGAATAAACAAGTAGATAATGAAAAGAGTGCAATGAAAAGGAATGTAGACGATGATTGGGAAAAAGCAGAAAATCAAGTAACTCAGAGGAAGAAGATGAATGCCAACCTACAAGCCGAGCTATTACAAACTGTAAATAACTTGAAGAAAGCTCCTACAGAGGAAAAACCAACAACTCTTACACGGAAAAACAGAGAGAGTGAGAGGAAGCCAAATGCATCCCCTGCAACACCATCCAGTCAGAAGGAAGTCGCTGAGGAAAGTGAGGCACAACCCAAAACCAAAACATTCTTCTTTGGGATGGAGCCACAACAGCCATCTCGTGACTCCCACAGTGCTGCCAACTCTGGCCTCCATAAGATAAAGAACCAGGAAGAAGCTGCAAAGAGTAGAAACCAGGAAGAGGTACACATCAATGGTTTGACTGTGGAATACACAAGACGTACACTAGAGCGCAATGACAAGAGCAGAAGTCGAAGTCGTACTGCAAATAAGGTAATACAAAGGTCAACTGATCAACTGGATGAGCCAGATGGTCGGACAGCTGCCAAGTACAATGATCCTCAAAGGTTATCAAAGGATGTTGAGGATTTTGCTGTTGCTATTGAGAGACGTAAACTGAGACAGTATGATGGAGAGAGTGGAGGAAGTGGGTCTTCCAGACGTGAGGACGGAGGATACCATTCCAGGCAAAACTCTGGAAGCCTTTACCTGGAAAATGAGGGTGAAGGAAGTGACCAGAACGAGTTGAGCATGAACCTGAGGCCAACATTACCCCGACGTCAACTAGAAATTCCCAGATTCAGCCCAAATGCAGCCTGGCGTTCCCTCAGCCTGGAGCGTGCAAGCAAAGAGCCAGAGCATCTTGATGAAACACATAGTAGTGAAGGACCTGACTCAGTCTTTGAGGCAAGAATTCAAAGGTTTACCAGGCCTACTGCCCCTCCCCGTGGCTCTGGTGAGAAGTCTGCTGACTCAGGTATATCCGGTGATGCTGGGAGTCCCGGACCAAATCATGAATTTGAAGCCATGATTCCCACTGAAAAGTCCAAAAGTTCTTCAGGACCACTGGCTGTGTCTTCACCTGTAGCTTCAGGTCGTGTGGAGGGTCGCCGTACCTGGACTCCCGCTCAGGACCTTGATGATAACAGTCTCGACAGTAATGGGGATCAGACTGTCCTGCCAGCAGGACTCTCGACACCACCGAAACTCACCTCGCGTTCCAATATGTTTTCAAAGCCAAAAGATATCCCCCAGGAGCCCGAGGATGAGGACGACTCCCCAATCGAAACAGAGCCAGTCTCTGAACTAATATCTCAGGAAAAGAAGGACCTTTGGAGACGTAGGAAAAGAAATGGAACAGAATCTGTACCTCAGAAGTTCAACAGCCTCCGCAGATTAAAGCGTTCTATGTCTGGTGCCATGTCTGGGATGGGTCGCAAGAGTCCAGAAGACTATGACAGAAGTAGGACCCCTGATGAACCCAGAACCCAACCTCCTGATGACTCCAACTGGCGAGACAACTGGTCCATGTCCCGCTCCATCCCCAACTCCCTCAACACCTGCGAGGAACAAGAGACAGCCAGCAACCTCTCCAGCTGCCGTAACTTCCGTAGTCGATCCGAATCACGTGTGGGGCCTGGTGGTGGTACAGTCGGCGCTGAAGGCACTCAGGAAGACCCTCGATCCCGTACCCCGTCCTACCTCCAGTATAATAACGGTGGCCACATAATGTACCTCCCTGAATACAACTCCCGTAGGATGAGTCGAGGGGAAGGAGACAGTGAAGATGAAAGTGACCGACGCTACCAAAGACTCTCAGTGCATCCAGACTCCCCAGACAATGAACGAAAACCACCTTCAGGTTTGTTGACCCTTGATAAAGAAGGTGATGTGTGTGTTACAGAAGCTAAGGTTAAATTCCTGGATAAACAATAACTTTGTAATACTATTTATTCCATTCATAATTTTATGCAATCGTTTACCCCCTTTGTAATCTATATATAATCCATCTCTTTCCTTCTGCAGGAGATGAGAACCCGGTATCCCCAGAGAGGTACCATGGCGCTCCCTCCTCCTCCTCCCCTATGCAGCTTCACCCACTGCACCTCCTTCACGTCCCTCCCAACTCGAGAAAACTCAAGGGTAAGAAGTTCTCCTACCAGAGCACCGTCAGGGTACTGGAGAAGAGGAAACTGGAGGAGAAGTTGTCGAGGGAAGTGGCTGAGAAGGAGATGCAGAGGTTGAAGGAGATGGAAGCTATGAAGAAGGTTAGTGGTGGTGGTTATTGTTGCTGCAGATTCCTTCAAACTCTCTTACAAAACAGATCTACTTCTATATTGAGGTATTATTTTGTTTCCTGCCACACTTTGTAGGAAGCAATCACCCTCCAATTCACTCACAGTTCTCGTTTATATCTTAATATCAATACCTATTTACGTATTTACTTACTTATTTATCGATAGGTTTACTTATATATTGTGTTGTCAACAGGTGGAAGAAGAGTTCCAGAGAAAAAGAGAGCGTGAGAAGAAGAAGGTGAAACAGCAGCTCAAGTTGTTCCAGATGCAGCAACAGAAACAACAGCATTGCCAGCAGTCACCACATCAACAACAGCAACATGTCGGTAGGGAGTCACACAACAGCTCCTACTCCAGTGATGACCACGCTCTTTCGTCCTATTCCTCGGAACATCAGGAAGCGTCAAGTCAAGCATCCTCACCTCCTCCGCCCCTTCCTGTCTCCTCACCCCCACAGGTATGAAATTGTATGATGTGTTATATGCTAGACCATACGTGGGGTTGTCCAATGACTCCCTACACAAACAGCAGAACTATCGGAATGGTATCACGCCATGGTCAACACCATGGATAATTTTATCTTTGCATACAGACCAACAATATGGACCTCTCGAATACTTTGTTTATATTAAAGGGACAAGTTTTGTTTGGTAGGTCATGTTCTTAAAACTCTGTTCTCCTTCAGGTGCGAGAGATCTTCCCGCCCTTCACCTCCCTGCCTGCTGAGTTGCCTTCGGAGTCTTCACCTGGGTTTATCTCGGGGATCAAGAGCTGGGTGAGGTGCAGGAAGGAAAGTCGCTCCTCCAACTCGTCCACGACCATCACCTCCTCGGCCCCCAGGCAGGAACCCGACGGGGCCCCGGCCTCCTCACCGAGAAAGACCAGCGGCGATGACTTCAGTTCCAGCAGCGGGACGGCCTCACCCAGCTCCGACCCCAAGACACACAAACAACACAACATGAGAGCTGAAATTATTGCAGCCTCAAGGAAACGAAGCGGCAACCAATTCCTAAACACAACCCATCAACAACAACACCACCACCTACAACAACAACATCGAGCCAGCGGAAGAAGCATCAACAGCAACACCAACCACCAACTTCGGAAGTACGACCACACGGAGGAGACGACACAGCAACAACAACAACAACAACAACAACAACAGCACCTACAAGAAACACGACCAGATCAAGAGCACGAGGCAAACTACCACCACCAGCAACAACAACAACAACGCCGCCACCACAACAACAACAACAATAGCAACAAACACCTCAAACATGTGAAACAGAGGGACGACTTTAGGAGGTCCCAGTCCCCCGATGGAAGGCGCCTGGGGAGTGTACCGTTATTCCAGGAGTTGTCGGAGCTGCATCAGGAAAGGAGGGAGTATAGAGAGTATCGAAGTCCCTCCAGACATTCTCACTCTCCTCCAGTTCGTACACACAATGGTGAGTTTCCCACACACACACACACACACACACACACATATATATATATATATATATATATATATATATATATATATATATATATATATATATATATATATATATATATATATATATATATATATATATATATATATATATATATTCATGCACACACACACACACACACACACTAGCATAGATACACTACAGTTACACACACACATACATAGGTACACACTCATGCACACACACACACACACACACACACACACACACACACACACACACACACACACACACTCTCTCTCTCTCTCTCTCTCTCTCTCTCTCTCTCTCTCTCTCTCTCTCTCTCTCTCTCTCTCTCTCTCTCTCTCTCTCTCTCTCTCTCTCTCTCTCTCTCTCTCTCTCTCTCTCTCTCTCTCTCTCTCTCTCTCTCTCTCTCTCTCTCTGTGTTTTTCGTTGACAAAAATGAATTTACTTATATTTTTGTTATTGCCTCGTCTCACACTCCCCTACCCCTCTTCTTCCGCACCCCACCAGGTCCCCCCGCCCCCATCGCTCCTGGCAAGACCTCCAACTACCGACGGGACTTTTGTCGAGGCAACGCACAGGTGATTGGTCTAAACCTCGTGACCACCAAACCCAACAGAGCAGACGATAGCGACAAGCATTCCAAGTGAGTGTTTTAATTAATGCATTCATTCCTTTCTTATGTGAGTGAGTCGTTTCCTTCCTTCCTTCTTTTATTCCTTCATTCTTTTCTTACTTCATTCATTCCTTTCTTATGTGAGTGAGTCCTTTCCTTCCTTCCTTCTTTTATTCCTTCATTCTTTTCTTACTTCATTCATTCCTTTCTTATGTGAGTGAGTCCTTTCCTTCCTTCCTTCTTTTATTCCTTCATTCTTTTCTTACTTCATTCATTCCTTTCTTATGTGAGTGAGTCCTTTCCTTCCTTCCTTCTTTTATTCCTTCATTCTTTTCTTACTTCATTCATTCCTTTCTTATGTGAGTGAGTCGTTTCCTTCCTTCCTTCTTTTATTCCTTCATTCTTTTCTTACTTCATTCATTCCTTTCTAAAGTGAGTGAGTCCTTTCCTTCCTTCCTTCTTTTATTCCTTCATTCTTTTCTTACTTCATTCATTCCTTTCTTATGTGAGTGAGTCCTTTCCTTCCTTCCTTCTTTTATTCCTTCATTCTTTTCTTACTTCATTCATTCCTTTCTAAAGTGAGTGAGTCCTTTCCTTCCTTCCTTCTTTTATTCCTTCATTCTTTTCTTACTTCATTCATTCCTTTCTAAAGTGAGTGAATATCTTCCTTCCTTAGTTCTTTCATTCATTCATTTCTTTCATTCATTAATTCCTTCCTTAATTGAGTGAATCCTTTCCTTCCTTCCTTCTTTCATTCCTTAATTTCTTCCTTCCTTTCTTCCCCCATGTGGACGAAATATTGTATTCCCCTGTATTCCCTTGTATTTCTTTGTATTAATTTTATTTCTTTGTATTCCTATATATTCCTTTGTATTTCTTTGCATTTTTATATATTCCTTTCTTTGTATTCCTGTGTATTCATTCTTCACCGCCTTCGTCAGACACTCGAGTGAGGGGCGTCGGTCAGCGGGGGCCGGCAGCAGCAACAGCGTGGGTTTGGGGGGCCGTAGCTCCTCCCTGGACCTGCTGGACACGCCCTCACCACGCCCACACCACCGCCACCACCACCACGCCCACACCAGCAACAGCAACACACCACCACCACCACCACCACCACCACCACTACCCTCACACCCACCCCATGACACAAACCTAGCTAGGGTGAGTATAAAATAGATAGATAGATAGATAGATAGATAAATAGATAGATACCACACACACAAACTTAGCTAGGGTGAGTATAAAATAGATAGATAGATATCACTATTATTATGAGGTGCTGCAAAATCATACATGTGTTGCTCTTTATTACCATATATTTACTACGATAAGGAAAGTGTTGGTGGATATTTGATTGTGGCTGTACAGTTGGACACATGAATTCGTGGTACAGCCCAAGTGAGAGATGGTCAATTTCTGCCAATATCAAGTTCCTTATTAGTGCCAAAAAGGAGATATCAGGGGCAGAATTCAGTATTGAGGATGGTAATAAAAAGCAAGTACCTGATAATAGACACTGATTACTCAAATGGGACAAGTATCTTTCACCTGGGCTGTACCACCCGTTCAAGTGTCCAACTGTACCTATATTTTTAATTAATGAAGCCACAGATAACATTGACACATACAGTACAGTCGCGGCACATGAAGGGGAGGTGGCCAAGTGGTTAGTGTTCTGGACTCGTAATCTGTCGGTCGGGAGATCGATTCCTCTCAGGTGAGGACCTGAGAATATTTACTCTTCCGATTTGAGTTTCAGGCACTAACTATAAGGCCATCGAACGTCATAAAACACCCTGGCTGGTACCATAACACCCTCACTGGTACCATAACACCCTCACTGGTACCATAACACCCTCACTGGTACCATAACAGCTGCAGTATTTGGGAATTACCCTGACTTCCCTCCCTCTGTGGCTGGGTACCTGTTCGGAAGTCTTGACGTGTGTGTGTGTGAGTAGCAGTTCACCAGGGCCACGGTAACGGGCTTGATGAAGCATATGTCCAATGTCGGAATATAATAATAATAATAAACAAACACTGGACATTGCTCTTCTGAACTCTCTCAAAGTATGCTTCCTCCCTTCAGGACAGCATGCAATTAACACTATAGCCAAGCCTCTCGTTCTCACCACTTTTCTGTCCAACTCACTAATGCAAGAGTTAACTTGTACTCTCAGTCTTACAAATGTACAACACAGCTACATGGTCAACTCTGGAACACACACACACACACACACACTCTACCGTCATCCATCTTTCCACCTCATTACGACTTATGCTCCTTCTAACGCAATGTGTCTAGGTGTCTCAAACGATATTGGACATGATTTTGAACCACTTTTGTAATTTTATAGAATAGGATTATTAGCGGACTCCCAGCCTTTTTTCTTTTTTTATAGATAGATAGATACTACTACTACTACTACTACTACTACTACTACTACTACTACTACTACTACTACTACTACTAATAATAATAATAATAATAATAATAATAATAGTAATAGATTAATAGATAGATTGATAGATTGATAAATAGACAGAGATATTGATTGATAGACAGATAGATAGATAGATTGATAGACTGATAGATAGATAGATAGATAGATTGATAAACAGATTGATAGATAGATAATAATAATAATAATAATAATAATAATAATAATAATAATAATAATAATAATAATATATATTAACGACAGATGAGTCCCCCAGTAGACAGCAGCCCCGCCCGCTTCGCCCGCAGTATCCTCACGCCCTTCAACCCCGTCAAAGGCTACAGACCCGTCAACTTCTCCCCGCCCCCACCAACCAAAATCCTCCACGTCAACTGAGAAACAAAGAATAATATCATATGTGTGTTTAGATTAGTCTGTCATTAACTTAATATGTTTTCTTTTATTTGATCATAAAAGAAAATAGTATATATTAAAGGGTAACTAAACTGTAAATACTGTACTTATTTCTTTTTTAACTTTCTTTCATTGGGGTCAATTAAATAACGATAACAGTAACGTAAACATAAGGTGTAATTATATATGAGTGTGCCAAACAGTTTTAGAAAATTGTCTATGTAATAATAACACCCACTGTAAAGTATTATTACGAAGAAAACGGTAATGTTATTATTATTGTATTTCAGTATTATGTTATTATGTTAGGGGAGACTGCTGCTGCTCTGTTTGGGTGTAGTAAAATGGCGGCTATAACATGGCGTCAGTGTGTGAGGCCAGGAATATTATCTATATATATATAAATTCATATCAAAATATGTAGTAAGATGGCGTCTATATTGTGGCGTCAATGTGTGAGGCCAGAAATAATATTATATATATATATATATATATATATATATATATATATATATATAACGAAACACGTAGTAAAATGGCGTTTATAACATGGCGTCAGTGTGTGAGGCCAGATATATATAACAAAACACGTAGTAAGATGGCGTCTATGTTGTGGCGTCAGTGTGTGAGGCCAGAAGTAGGTCATGTTGGTGCTCAAAATGGTTTATATATAATTATTTTTAGGTGCAAATGTTATTATATGTTTTAATTAATTAATACATATATTTATATAGTTATAAATATGTTGATTTGTATTCATATTGTTACATAATATTAGTAATTAAGTCAAGGAAGATAATAATTATAGTTTTATTATAATGATGTAATGAAGGATTCTGTGTCCTCCAAACTATAATTAAAATGTAATGAAGGCTTCTGTGTCCTCCAACCCATAATGTGTCCTCCATACTATAGTTATAATGTGAATGTTTTACACTGGCAGACCAAAGTTATACTACCATACATACAGTTTCAGCGACCACTGTCAAACATAAAGTCCACGTTGATAAAATAAACACTGACCATCCCAGGGAGGCTGACTTTATTCTCTGTGAATACTAGCCATCCTCCACGGGGCTATAATAAAAATCGTAGTAGGATCTGGTCACTTTCTAGTGGATTTGATGAGATCTGCCCATATAGATAATAAAAAAATCCCCGTTAGGTGTACTGCAACCGGAGGCTCTTATTTCTTTTACTGGTGTGTGGACCGCCAGCACACGGGGGATGCATTATCCCTTTGCATGCAGCAGTGTAAACTCCCTCCCTATTTATGGTCCCTTCAGGGCTGGTCTCATGGAAGGTGCAGCCACACTTGTAGCTCTTGTGGTAACGTGAACTTGGGCCCACATCACTGGCTGTGGGATTAAAGACCTTCCCCCCAATCTCCCTGGCAGTCGGAGGCCCCCAGACTTCCTGGTCCAGTAAGCTCTGGTCCCATTTTCCTGGGATTTGCTTCGGTAGCCCAGGCACATAGGGCCAATCCCTCCAAAATTTTAATTTGTGTTTTTACTGTGACCAGAGGGTACCGGGGGGCATTTTCGCAAAGTCTGGCGGGCTTCGTGCCCCCACCACTTACTGCTGGGCCAATATCACAGTGGTTGGAAGGAGAATAACGCTTGGGTTATAACGATAAAACCAACCTTGGGATAATCTTGGAAACAGTTTCATTCTCTTTCCCATTTCATTTTACCCGAATTGTACCTAACCTAACCTAACCTAAACTGGACCTAACCTAACCTAACCAAATCAAGCACTGGCACATACCCGTATAAAGTTGACGAATATGCTACCTGGGTTCTGTGGGGGAGAGCGTCAACAACAACACCAAGGCTGGAGTTTACCACTTTCCATGTTCTGATTATAATCTTGTGTATGATATGGTGAAAATGGGACAGGATTTAAACATACATATTAAAAAACACAAACCTGCCTGCAAAACTCGATAACAACACAAAATTAATATTGCGTTGTTTTGTCCACTCATACAACAACAACAACAACAACAACAACAACCATGTTATTAACTGGTCTGATTCAAAGTTATAGTGAACAAATCAAATAATTAAAAAAAAAACACAGACCAGTAGAATTAATGTATATTAAAACAATAGATAATTTGAACAGCTGTGAAGGGATATACAAATTAACTCCTATCATGAGATATTTAAGGTGGTAATTCTTTATTGTTACATTGGAGTGCCATGATTCCTCCAAAGTATGCTAGGAAACAGGACCAGATGAGCAAAATTAATAGCGTTCTGTTGCTTGGAATAGTTTGGAGGATTCGGTTGCTCCAGATTTACCAACACAAAACTTCCCCCTTAAGAGGAGATTACAGTGTTGGTAAATCTGGAGCAACTGATTCCACCAAACTATTCCAAGCAACATTCCACCATTAATAATTTTGTTCAGCTGGTCCTGTTTTCTGACATACTTTGGAAAAACTAAGGCATTCTAATATACCAAAAGTGTATTATCCCCTGAATGGAAAAAAACCCTACCTACACCCCAAACTCAACCCCCCTGAGCCAAACGTGGACATAACGTAGCACCTGACCTGACCTGACCTGACTTCACCTCACCTGGCCATCGCTTCACCTGGCCATCGCTTCACCTGACCTAGCCTCACCTGGCCTCGCTTTACCTGACCTGACCTCCACACCCGACCCCTCTGCAAACCCTCTCGTCGTGTATAAAACGGGACTCTTCATCCACACAGGGGGGCGTCAATGGTGTATTGGTTATCATGTTCGCCTACCAAGCGAGAGATCCTGGGTTCGATTCCCGAGTTGGTGGAATTGTTGGACAATTTTTCCAGCCCTCTATGTCCCTGTTCAACTTGCAATAAGTAGAACCTGGCTGTAAGAGGGAGGATTGTAACCTTGTATGCTGGGGTAAGATGTACAGCCATGGGTGATAGTGGTGGACCAAGGACCAAGGAGTGTTGGAGAGCAATTGAACAGAGTTCGAACAAGTGAATTTTCCAAACCATTCTCAACGTTGATAGAGGTTTAGAAGACTCACGTTTTCCAACTCTGTTCAGTTTCCCTCCAACACTCCTTGGACCCTGGTCCACCACTATCACCCATGGCTGTACTGTATTAAGGTGGTAATTCTTTTTTGGTATATTGGAGTGCCTTGAGTCCTCCAAAGTATGTTAGGAAACAGGACCAGACCAACACAAATAATGATAATCTGTCGCTGGGAATAGCTTGGAGGAATCAGTTGCTCCAGCTTTACCAACACAAAATTTCCCCCATAAAGCACAAAATCATCTATCTCTTTTTCATCCACTGTAAGTCATTCTCTCTCTGACTATTGATCACGGAAGAGGAAGACAGTCGACGAATAAGCTGTCTGGGAAACTACAACAACAATAACAACTGTATGGGGAACAACAACAGCAACAACAACAACAACTCTATGGGGAACAACAAGAACAACAGCAACAACAACAACAACTGTATGGTAATATATCTTTTGTCTTCCATTGTGGGTTTTCTTCATCTTTTTGACGTCCAAACCAGAGGGTTGATTCCACAGTGGTATTTGTTTGTCAGCTTTCCAACCAACCACACTTGTAAGGCTTCATTATTGTCCAAAAGCTGAGTATCCACATTCACAAAATCTATCCAACAGTTAGATAATAATGATCACTGTATAGTTTATTCACCAAATTCATTAAATAATTCACCCATAAGTCATTTACACAGCTAATATTCTTTCGTTTGCGTGCTTACAAACCAATAACAACCACTGTGGAATCGACTCAGAGTGACAACCCATTCCTCCAAACTATATCTCCAAGCAACAACAGAACACCATTATTTTTGTTCATCTGGTCCTGTTTCCTGGCATTCTTTGGTCCTAGGAATCAAGGCACTCCAATGTAACAAGAAGTGAATTATATATACCCCCTTATCGGACCCTGTGTGTGATATAGTCAGAAAATTGGAGGTAAATGAGTCCTTCAAATATTGCCACGAAACACACACACACACACACACACACCTATATGGAAGGAGGGTGTTTGTTTCGTGGCATGGTCAGGAGGAATCAGAAGCCTCCAATTCTCATACACGATAAATTAGTCCTTAAAATATTGCCACGACACACACACACACACACACACACACACACACACACCTATATGGAAGGAGGGTGTTTGTTTCGTGGCATGGTCAGGAGGAATCAGAAGCCACCAGGTTTTATACACGATCACAGGGTTCTTAATTATCAGGCTACTCAAAGCACAACACACATGGATATGAACTATTGCTTGTGACTGTATTAAGGTGTACAGCCACGATCATATATCCTGCAACACATTCCTTCCATCGTGCAATAATCTAAAAATATATTCATGTAATACTTTCCTTCCATTGTGCAAAAAAAATATCATATCTAAATATAATTTTGCAATAACAACAACAACAACAACAACAACACCTTCTGATGTCAATTGCGGCAAACCCCTCAATAATAATAATAATAATAATAATAATAATAATAATAATAATAATAATGATGATGATGATGAAGATGATGATTATAATTTTTATTATTATTATTATTATTATTATTATTATTATTATTATTATTATTATTATTATTATTATTATTATTATTATTATTATAATTATTATTTTTATTATTATTATTATTATTATTATTATTATTATTATTATTATCATTTTTATTATTATTATTATTATTATTATTTTTATTATTATTATTATTATCATTATTATTATTATTATTATTATTATAATTATTATCATTATTATCATTATTATTATTATTATTATTATTATTATTATTATTATTATTATTATTATTATTATCATCATTAATATTAGATGGAGGTGAAGTGTTGTTACTGGATATTTGAGTGTGACTGTACATAGGTTGGTTCCCTAGTTAATTAATTAAGTAACTGTTATATACACTATTATATTCACTAACTATATGGTGTTAATTATAATCTACTGCTCATAATTATAATATATACAAATTATAATACTTACAAATTATATACTTAAAAAATATATACTAAGATAAGAATGTTTTTTAGGGGGGTGCGGGAATAGGGGGACAGGCTTGGGGGGTGCGAGAATAGGGGGACAGGCTTGGGGGATGCGAGAATAGGGGGACAGGCTTGGGGTGGGTGGAAAGCCTGTCCCTTATTCCCGCACCCCCCTAACCCCCCCCCCCCCTCCAAGCCTGTCCCCCTACTCCCGCACCCCCCGAAACCCCCCCATGCCTGTCCCCTACTCCCGCACCCCCTTAAAAGGATTACTATATATTTTTTTTCACATTGGAGTGCCTTGATTCCTCCAAAATATGTCAGGAAACAGAGCCGGATGGATAAATATAATGATGTTCTGTTGTTGCTTGGAATAGTTTGGGGGAATCAGTTGCTCCAGAATTACCACCAATACTGTACTGTCTATTCCCCTTTAAGGACCCTGTGTGTGTGTGTGTGTGTGTGTGTGTGTGTGTGTGTGTGAATTGGAGGCTTCTGATTCCTCCTGACTATGCCACGAAACAAACAACCTCCTTCCATATAGGTGTGTGTGTGTGTGTGTGTGTGTGTGTGTGTGTCGTGGCAATATTTGAAGGACTCACTAACCTCCAATTTTCTGACTACATCACAGGGTCCCATAATTTAACCCCAATATGACTGACGGACTTACATACGTGTATATATATTATTATTATTATCCACACTGTAAATAATAATACTACTACTAATAATACTAATAATACTAATAATAATAATAATAATAATAATAATAATGATTTGTTTACTGTTTTGAAATTTCTAACAGTTAACATAAGCATCGGATTAGTTAACAAGAATAAAGTCTATTTGAGATTGTTATTATTGTGTTTTTCTTATTAACCTATGATGCTATTTAATTATGGGACCCTGTGTGTGATGTAGTCAGAAAATTGGAGGTAAATGAGTCCTTCAAATATTGCCACGACACACACACACACACACACACACCTATATGGAAGGAGGTTGTTTGTTTCGTGGCATGGTCAGGAGGAATCAAAAGCCTCCACCAATTTTCATATACGATCACACACAGAGTTAAAATGAAAGGGTGATTCTTTTGTGTTGGTGAATTGGAAGGTCTGTGATTCCTCCAAACTATGCCACGAAACAGATGCCTATTAATTACTATATATTGGAGGAGTCAGAGCCCGTATTCACAAAAGGAAAGTAAATTCACTCTTAACTTAACATTTTATTCGTAAGCATTCATTCATGGCGAAGAATTATAGTACCCGACACTGCTTCGAAATCATAACAACAGCTCATAGAAACAGAATAGCCAAACCATTCACTGCTTTGAAATTATAAAAACAGCTCATACAAATAGAATACCAAAACCATTAACTACTTCGAAATGAACCTGAAACAATATGGTGAAGTCAGAAATGCAGACATACGAACAAGTCCAAGTCCA
>JAWQEG010001262.1:30000-37500 GCA_033782935.1 Petrolisthes cinctipes
ACACACACACACACACACACACACACACACACACATGCTCCTCCGTACACACACACACACACGCTCTTCCGTACACACACACACACACACACATGCTCCTCCGTACACACACACACACACACACATGCTCCTCCGTACACACACACACACACACACACACACACATCCTTTGTTGACTAAGCCTTCTGGAGCCTTGTTGGTGTTGTGTGTCTTGAGGGTATAATGGTTGGCCTTCAGTTCAATTCAGTTTGGCCTTCAGTTCAGTTCACTTAGGCCTTCAGTTCACCTCACTTTGGCCTTCAATTCACTTCACTTTGGCCTTCAGTTTAATTCACTTTTGGCCTTCAGTTCAGTTCTTTTGGCCTTCATTTTATTTTTGCTTTCAGTTTAGTTTGGCCTTCAGTCCACATCACTTTGGCCTTCAGTTCACTTCACACTGGCCTTCAGTTCACTTCACTTTGGCCTTCAGTTGTGTTGTCTCTCTCTATTGTCTCTCAAGTCTCTCTCATTTATAAGGGTTGGTGGAGTGTTTTGATTCCTCCAATGTATGTGGTTATTAAGTTATTCAAATATTTTGGTGTTGAACTACAGATCGGGTTATCGAAGATGGTTGTGGTCTGTGTTTTGTTATTGGCTTCTGTATTTAGGATTTAATTATTATTGTAAAGGTGGTCAAGAAAAAATCTATCTATCTATCTATGCCAGGAAACAGAACTATAGATTCACAAAAACAATGGTGTGTCGTGGTGTTGCTTGTCATGGTTTGGAGGATTCATTTGCTCCGGATTTACCAATACTATTGACTGCGTAGTGGCCATTTTGGAGCTTGTATTGTCTAGTGGTGTGTGTGTGTGTGTGTGTGTGTGTACGAGAGAATATGGGGATAAGTGTGTGTGTGTGTGTGTATAAGTGTTTGTGTGTGTGGGGGGGATAAGTGTATGTGTGTGTGTGTGTATAAGTGTTTGTGTGTGTGGGGGGGGGATAAGTGTTTGTGTGTGTGTGTGTGTGTACGAGAGAGTATGGGGATAAGTTTGTGTTTGTGTTTGTGTGCGCGTGTGTGTACTGTTTCAACTTGTCCAGTCGAGAGTTATGCTTCATTAAACACACACACACACACACACACACACACAAGCGTTCACCCTACCCGGTAAGAATTTTTTGGACCCTATGATCGTGTATGAGGAAAATTGAAGGCTTTTGATTCCTCCTTACTATGCCACGAAACAAACACGCTCCTTCCATATAGGTGTGTGTGTGTGTGTGTGTGTGTGTGTGTGTGTGTGTGTGTGTGAAGGTGTGTATTTGTGTGTGTTCCATGGCAATATATGAAGGTGTGTGTGTGTGTGTTTCGTGGCAATATTTGAAGGTGTGTGTGTGTGTGTGTGTGTGTGTGTGTGTGTTCCATGGCAATATATGAAGGTGTGTGTATGTGTGTGTGTGTGTGTGTGTGTGTGTGTTTCGTGGCAATATTTGAAGGTGTGTGTGTGTGTGTGTGTGTTTCGTGGCAATATTTGAAGGTGTTTGTGTGTGTGTGTGTGTTTCGTGGCAATATTTGAAGGACTCATTTTACCTCCAATTTTCTGACTACATCACACACAGGGTCCCTTAATAGAATCTTAAACGTTCATTCACGGTCTCAGAAAGAAACCCCATAGATTGGCAACTGTGCTTCCATTGTTGCCAGAAAGGATATAATTATTGGTGGTCGAGAACTTATAATATGAGTGTGTGTGTGTGTGTGTCAAACAAGGTCACTTTCTTCACAGCATGTATATTAGGTCATCTCACAGCATTCATACAAGGTCACATCATGTATACAAGGTCACATAATGTATACTAGGTCATCTCACACCATGTATACAAGGTCACAATATGAATATGGAAATTATTTGTCATCGTAACTCCACAACGATAGGTAATATACACATACATACATACATACATAAACAGAGAAACAGATAGAATAACAGACACAGACTAATACTAACAGACAGAAAAAGAAAAAAGACTGAGGTAAGTAGGTAGGTAGGTAGGGAGGAGGATGACGGGCAGACAGACAGATGAAAGACTGAGGTAGGTAGGTAGGTAGGTAGGTAGGGAGGAGGATGAAGGGCAGACAGACAGATGAAAGACTGAGGTAGGTAGGTAGGTAGGTAGGTAGGTAAATAAGTAGATAGGTAGGTAGGGAGGAGGGTGTACCGCAGACAGACAGTAGAAAGACTGGGGTAGGTAGGTAGGTGGGTAGGTGTATGGCAGACAGACGAGACGATGATTCTATTAGGTTATAGGTTTGGGGCAGGGACTTATGGTTAGGTTAGGTTAGGTGAGGTTAGGTTTGGTGAGGTGAGATTAGGTGTGGTTAGGTTAGGTTAGGTTTGGGGCAGGGACTTATGGTTAGGTTAGGTTTGGGGCAGGGACTAATGGTTAGGTTAGGTTAGGTTAGGTTTGGTTAGGTGTGGTTATGTTATGTTATGGTAAGTTAGGTGTGGTTAGGTTAGGTGTGGTTAGGTAAGGTTAGATTAGGTTAGATTAGGTGTGGTTAGGTAAGGTTAGGTTAGATTAGGTGGGGTAGGTGATGCTTGGTTAGATTGGGTTTGGTTAGGTGTGGTTTGGTTAGGCTAGGTTAGGCTAAGTTAGGTTAGGTTAGGTTAGGTTAGGTTAGGTGAGGTGAGGTAAGGAGGTTAGGTTACTTTAGGTGTGGTTAGATTAGGTTTGGTTAGGTGTGGTTAGGCTAGGTTAAGTTATGTTTGGCGTTAGGTTAGGTTTGGTTAGGTGAGGTTAGGTTACGTTAGTGTGGTTAGATTAGGTTTGGTTAGGTTATGTTCTGTTTGGCATTAGGTTAAGTTAGGTTATGTTTGGCATGAGGTAAGGTTAGGTTAGATTAGGTTAGGTTAGGTTAGGTTAGGTTATAAGTAATGTTTGGGGCAGGGACTTAAGGTTAGATTAGGTTAGGTTAAATTAGGTTTATGGCAGGGACTTATTGTCAGGTTAGGTGAGGTGAGGTTAGGTAAGGTTATGTTATGTTATGTTATGTTATGTTTGGCATTAGGTTAGATTAGATGTGATTAGGTTAGGTTAGGTTTGTGGCAGGAACGTATGGTTAGGTTAGGTTAGGTTTGTGGCAGGAACGTATGGTGAGGTGAGGTTAGGTTTAGTTAGGTTAGGTGAGGTGAGGTTACGTTATGTTTGGCATTAGGTTTGGTTAGGTTAGGTTTGTGGCAGGGACCTATGGCTGGGACGGTCAGACCAATTCTTTCCTCTCAGTCATCACGAACACTTCAGCTCTTGATTAGGTTACTTCCCATCCACCCACACGTGACAGGGAAGGGAGGGAGGCAGGCTGGCTGGGCTCATCATTATAGATCTGGTGGGGGCTCGCTTTCTTTTGATCTATGTCTCTGTTTCCGTTCTCTCTCTCTCTCTCTCTCTCTCTCTCTCTCTCTCTCTCTCTCTCTCTCTCTCTTGATCTGTGTCTCTGTTTCTCGTACTATTTATCTCTGTGTCTCTCTCTCTCTCTCTCTCTCTCTCTGTCTCTCTCTGTCTCTCTCTCTCTCTCTCTCTCTCTCTCTCTCTCTCTCTCTCTCTCTCTCTCTCTCTCTCTCTCTCTCTCTCTCTCTCTCTCTCTCTCTCTCTCTCTCTCTCTCTCTCTCTCTCTCTCTCTCTCTCTTGATCTGTGTCTCTGTTTCTCGTTCTATTTATCTCTGTCTGTCTCTCCTCATATTTGTCTCCCATTCTAATTATCTCTGTCTCTCCTTTTATCTGTCTCTCCTTTTCTCTTGTCTCTTTCTAATTTTCTGTCTCCCCTCGTCTCTGTCTCTCTTCGTCTCTGTCTCTTTTCCTATCTGTCTCTCATTCTAGTTATACCTGTCTCTCTCCTTATCGTTTATTACATTTAAAAATTTTGTATGATTGAAAATAAACAGGAATATAATCTATTAAAGCAAATTATCGTGGTCATTGTATCCGAATCCTATGAGGCCCCGAGTGAAGCATCGAGATGTTGATTACTTTATTTGATTCGAACTAAATGGAGACAGTGAAGCATCGAGGTGTTGATTGATTCACATAGGTCACACTAGATGGAGAATGAAGCTTCAAAGTGTTGGTTGCTTCACTTGAGTCGCACTAAATGGAGACAGTGAAGCTTCGAGGTGTTGATTGCTTCACATGAGTCGTAATAGATGTAGACAGTGAACTTCGAGTTGTTGATTGCTTCACATGATTCACACTAAATGGAAAACAGTGATGCATGGAGGTGTTGATTGCTTCACATGAGTCGTACTAGATGAAGACAGTGGAGCTTCGAGGTGTTGGTTGCTTCCGATGTGTCGAAAATTTCAGCACATAAATTCAGTCATGGGACTTTTGCTAGTACGGGTTTATATAGTGAACACAATTATACTCCACTCTGAAGTCAAGTGATTAATCTGACCTCTGGCGGTAGCAGCTGACATAAACTTTTGTTGTTGTTGTTGTAGTAGTTGTTCTTGTTGTTCCTGTTGTTGTTATTGTTTTGTTGTTGTTGTTGTTGTTATTGTTTTGTTGTTGTTATTATTGATGTAGTTGTTATTGATGTAGTTGATATTGTTGTTGTTGTTGATGTTGTAGTTGTTGTTGATGTTGTAGTTGTTGTTGTTGGTGTTGTAGTTGTTGTTGTGGTGTTGATGTTGTAGTTGTTGATGTTGTAGTTGTTGTTGATGTTGTAGTTGTAGTTGTTGTTGTTGTTGTTGTTGTTGTTGTTGTTGTTGTTGTTGTTGTTGATGTTGATGTTGATGTTGATGTTGATGTTGATGTTGTTGTTGTTGTTGTTGTTGTTGTTGTTGTAGTTGTAGTTGTAGTTGTAGTTGTAGTTGTAGTTGTAGTTGTAGTTGTAGTTGTAGTTGATGTTGATGTTGTTGTTGTTGTTGTTGTTGTTGTTGTTGTTGTTGTTGTTGTTGTTGTTGATGTTTTTGTTGATGTTTTTGTTGTTGTTGTTGTTGTTGTTGTTGTTGTTGTTGTTGTTGTAGTTGTTGTTTTGGACTGTACGGTTTATCAGAATACCAGGAATATACCACCAACAACACCAATACCAGCCACCATCTGTGAGGTGAAAAGCCGTGTGTGTGTCTGTGAGTGTGTGTGTGTGTGGGAAGAGAGAGACAAGGGGAGAGGAGTGGTCGTGACATATCTCCCGCCAGTTTTGTCGAGTGGTGAGCGCTTTTGGTCAGTGGTGCCCCCCTGCGTCCGTTTCCTGTACTTGTTCGTTCCCGCCATGACAGTCACACACAATTTTCCCAGCTCCCTATGTCCCTGTTCACCTAGCAGTAAGTAGGTATGTACAGCCACAATCAAATAACCACCGACACCTTCCTTCCATCGTGCAAATAAATCAGTATCATATCAAAATATAATCACACAACAACACCTTACGTCAACTCAACCCCCTCAATTATTATTACGAGGTGGTGCAAATTCATACACGTGTTGTTCTTTATTACCAAGATATTTACTAAGATGGAAAGAAAGTGTCGGTGGATATTTGATGATGGATGTACCCAGCTGTAAAAACAAGGATAGCAATCAAGTAGGCTGGGGGAAGATATGTTAATGTATCAAGACTGACTGCCTGAATGACCAACACCATAATTCGATAGGCATAAAGCCCTAAATCATCTTCTTTTTAGCCACACAGCCGGCCCCTCTGCTCGTCCCTGTACTATCAAAAGACAAAAGTCGTGTCGTTAAATTTGGTGGAAACGTGTGGTAAAGAGCAAACCATACTGGGCATGGACGTTATAGTGGTGGGGTTTTCATTATGTTTCACGAGTTATATCAAATCATCGGACAAGACAAGGGGTCGATTCCACAGTGGTATTGGTTTGTTAGCTTCCCAACCAACCACACTTGTAAGGCTTCATTATTTTAGGATTGATTCCACAGTGGTATTTGTTTGGTAGCTTCCCAACCAACCACACTTGTAAGGCTTCATTATTTTCCAAAAGCTGAGTATTCACATTCACAAAATCTATCCAACAGTTACTAACGCTTTCAGAGCCCGTGTCGCACTGTTTTTCGGGAATAACTGTGTAACTAAAGGTTGGATCAGTATGATGTTTCGCCACGGGTTATTTCACACCTTCCGCTAAATTTTGGCACTATAATGGATTACCAAAAGTGAATAATTAAGGCACTTGTCCCCGAGAAATTCGTCATTTTTATGAAATTTAACACTGGGATACGAACGATCATACTGTGACGTATATACCACGTCAGTCCACAGGCTCCACCCATCCCACTTCTTTCTCTCCCCCACCCTACTCTCTCTCTCTCTCTCTCTCTAGTCTCGAAACTTTGTTCGAAAATACAACACGGTCACAAGCTTTAGTCCTAAAAATATGTATAGGTATATAATGCTAGCAGGCATTATGTTTTAATGTTATTGTTATAACTTTTTATCATATAGTGATACATAACAGCGAGGATATATATATGGTAGAGTTGTGTACGATAACGCCAGTGCTTGACGGGATAGCAATGCTTTGTTGGAATTCAGGAGTGGTGTGTTTCATTCGTATGAAATGGGTACACATGGACGAAGAGCTTTACACACAGTCAGATGCTGTGTGAGAGCCAACGGTGTCCGTCATGACGAAGATGTTACATTGTCCACGTGGCTGTAGGAACACTTTTGTCATGCGGCTGTACTCTATGTACAGTTGCACACAGATGACTCAAGGCCACCTCATCCACCAATATGTTGGTGTTGTATCTGGTAACAGTGGCAGCTATGAATTGAACCGAAATTCAGTCGTCTGCTCGGGCAAAACAAACCCAATTATATATTGTCAGTATGCGGGTTTAACTGTTCTCTAATAAATATCATGTAAATAAACGTTATTATATTGATAATGAGTAACATGTTATAAACATTATGGACATATTACAACAACAATATTACAACACATATATCCAAATAATGATACATTCATTCATGTGAGAAACATGATTTTCGAATATTGCATCAGTACCGAAACCAGTTTGTCTCACATGAAATAAAGCTTCAGTATTTAAATATATGTGAAGTAATAATAATTAACCCTACGTCCGCCCTGATCTGTCAGTGACACCATCAGATAATAGTTTACCAATACACATAATAAATGCTTCCAATATATATATATATATATATATATATATATATATATATATATATATATATATATATATATATATATATATATATATATGACAAAGCTTGTGACCGTGTTGTATTTTCGAACAAAGTTTCGAAACCAGAGAGAGAGAGAGAGAGAGAGTAGGGTGGGGGGGGAGAAAGAAGGGGATGGGTGGAGCCTGTGGACTGACGTGGTATATACGTCACACTATGATCGTTCGTATCCCAGTGTTAAATTTCATAAAAATGACGCATTTCTCGGGGACAAGTGCCTAAATTATTCACTTTTGGTAATCCATTATAGTGCCAAAAATTAGCGGAAGGTGTGAAATAACCCGTGGCGAAAC
>JAWQEG010001262.1:45000-67869 GCA_033782935.1 Petrolisthes cinctipes
AGAAGAAGAAGAAGAAGAACAACAACAACATCAATGAAGAGGGAAAAGAGACTGTGGAAAAGCGAAATGGAAAAGAGACTGCAGAAAAGTGTGATGGAAAAGAGGAGGGGAATATGGAGAAGGGAGAAAAACCGAAGAAGACAGTTGAGGAGGGATTAGAGGCAAGTGAAGAATCAAATAAGAACAAAGAAATCTAAAACAAGGCAACTAAGAAGGAAAAGAAAATGAAGAAGGAAAAGAAGACGAAGAAGAGGCAACCTGGAGGAAGTGACGAGCCCGGCAGGAATTCAAAACACTCTCGGGTTCCTCACAAGGCATCTCATGCTCCTACCAAGGAGAGGCCTGTGGATATACACATTGTAGGTGATTTCCAGGCACGAGGGCTGCAACCCCTAATGGCAGCTCACCTTCACACTTCTGTGAAGGTGAATTGTTTGCCAGGTTGTGGCAATGCTGACCTCCGAAAGGAAGCTGAGAGGATCCAAACTTCCAGATCTGCTGTCATTGCACTCATGGTGAGTGGTAATGACATCTACCTGAGAAATGGTAGAGTAGGCATGACCGAAGGAGTCCTCTCGGATGTGCTCGGTGCAGTAGATGACTGTGGGTTAAAAACCCGCAGAAGGGTAGTTGTTGGCATGCTCCCAAGGAGAGGCCCTTTAGGGACTGCTCTGTCAAAGAACATTGCAGTAAATCAGCGCCTGGCTGATTTGTGTACTGCCGAGGGGGTGTTCTTTGTGGACCCCTACACCTCACTCTTTGGTAGAGACGACCTCTACCAGAGGGATGGCACACATCTCTCACCAAAGGGGAAAGAAGTGTTTTCCAAATTAATGGAAGACGCAGTTCGACGATGTCTCAGGAGCACTCGACCGAGCGTGGAGGAGAGCCCTAGTCGCTATGCTAGAGTGACCCCAGAGAAGACATTCGCTGAGATCCTGAAGAAGGATATCCCCAGCACTACCAAGACAATGACCAAACCGGGAAACGGAAGAGTATAGGGAGCCCTGCAGTTGGGGGTTCCCTAAAGGTTCTATTGTTCAATGCCAGGTCCATCCAAAACAAGTTTTTGGAAGTGCGGGCCCTCGTTGCGACAGAGGAACCCGAGATGGTGGCCATAATGGAGTCATGGTTGAGAACCTCAGACAGAGATCTTGAAGGGGAATTCGTGATTCCAGGCTACCAACTCTTCCACAAAGATAGAGAGGACAGAGGGGGTGGTGGTGTGCTGTTGTATGTAAAGAACTCTATCAAATCGATGACCTGCAACATCACATCCCACCACGAGCTCCTTGAAGTTGACCTAGAAATAGGTACTGCAAAATACAGAACCCTGCTGCTTTATAGACCCCCTGGACAACTCAATGAGATGGACAGTGACCTATACCAGGTGCTGGGTGAACTAGTGGACGGCCAGGGTGTGCATCCTTATGGGGGACTTCAACACACATGTTGACTGGGAAACCAGAGAGCCCTCTGCCGAGAACACACCACTCTTGGAGTTTGTAAATGATGAATTCCTCACTCAATGGGTAAGGGAGTTAACAAGAGGGGCTAACATACTCGACTTGGTCCTCATCTCCGAGGATGACATCATTCAAGACCTCTCTGGAAACGAAGAAATAGGCGGAAGCGATCACAAGCTTATAAGATTCTCAATTAAGGTCCCTAATATGGAGACCGTGACCCTGGTGCATAGAAAATTAGACATGGGGAGAGTGAACTTTGCAGGTCTTCGTGAAGGCGTTGCTGAAATGGAACTAGAGGAGGGAGAGAGTGCTGATGATCTGTGGAGGTCATTCTTGTCTTCCTTCATGGAGCTTCAGTCGCACTTTATTCCTCTGAAGGGAACAGGTCAGAAGTTCATTCAACCGAAGTGGTTTAATTTGGAAATCCGTAACCTACTAAGGGAGAGGAGAACTGCGTATCGTCGAGCGAAGACATCTGGGGACTTTGACGGTCATAGAAGACTGAATTGAAACGTGAAGTCCAAAATAAGGGCGGCTAAGCGTGCTGAGGAGGTCTGTGTGGCTAGACTCTGCAAAGAGAACCCCAAGGAGTTTTTCTGTTATGTGAATGGCCGTAAACATATCCGATGCAGGATCGGTCCCTTGGTGAATGAGGATGGAGCATTGATGCACTCTGATGCAAAAAATGCTAACCTCTTAAATGAGTACTTCTCTTCAGTGTTCTCTGAGGAGAGTGGTCCCATTCCCAAACCTTTGGACTCCTTCAGTGAGAAGTTGGAGTCAATGGTATTCACCCAAGAAGAAATTGAGAGAAAATAATCGAATTAAAGGCAAACAAGTCCCCCGGTCCGGATGGGTTCTTACCTAGAGCGTTGAAAGAAGTGCATGGTGAAGTATCACGGCACCTGTGCATGGTCTTCAACAGGGTAATCCAGACTGGATGCATTCCTAGAGACTGGCATGAGGCAGAGGTGACTCCTATCTTCAAGAAGGGAGATGCTAGCCAACCGTCAAACTACAGACCCATCAGTTTAACCTCGATAGTCTGTAAACTCATGGAGAGCATCATGGTGGACAAAATAACGGCACACTTAGAATCAAATTTGCTACTGAGGGGTTCCCAGCATGGGTTCCGGCAGCACTGGTCATGCCTCACAAATCTTGTGGAATTCTTCCATTTTGTTTTCAGTGAGCATGATCGGGATAAAGCGGTCGATGTTGTCTACTTAGACTTTCAGAAAGCCTTTGATAAGGTACCCCACCGCCGCCTCCTTCGGAAAGTGCGTGCACTGGGCATAGACGGAAATGTGGCAAATTGGATAGAGAACTGGCTAAGTGACAGACGGCAGCGGGTGGTAGTGAATGGACAGGCTTCAGAATGGGTGCCCGTTACTAGTGGTGTTCCCCAAGGTTCTGTTCTGGGACCACTACTGTTTATCATCTATGTTAATGACATGGATGGTGACATGGTTGCCAAGATTTCCAAATTCGCCGATGATACTAAGCTTGGTATGAATGTCGCGAAAGAATGAAATACTACCCGATTACAAGAAGATCTTAGGAAGATCGGGGAGTGGTCTGACACGTGGAAAATGCCATTTAACGTGAACAAATGAAAAGTTATGCATATAGGCCACAGAAACCCCCGAACAGAATATAACCTTAAGGGCAATGCTCTCGTAAGCACTGATACTGAGAAAGACTTGGGTGTAACTATCACCAGCGACCTCAAGTTCTCAAAGCAGTGTATTGAGGTGGAGAAGAAAGCCCAAAGGATGTTAGGGTAAATAAAGCGGCAGTTTGGATACAGGAACAAGGAGATAGTACTTTGTCTGTACAATTCCCTTGTCCGACCACACCTGGAGTATGCAGTCCAGTTTTGGAGTCCTTCTTACCGAAAGGATATCGCGAGATTGGAACGAGTGCAAGCCAGGGCAACCAAACTTATACCCTCTCTTAGACACAAGAGCTATGAAGATCGTTTGGTAGAACTCGACCTGTTCTCTTTGGAAACCCGGAGACTGCATGGTCAGCTTATCGAAGTGTTTAAAATACTACGAGACTTTGACAATGTAGACTACAGGGACTTTTCCAACTCAGTGAGGGCGCAACCAGGAATCATGGCTACAAATTTGAACTGAAGCGATACAACCGTGAATTGTGTGGTAAATTCTTTACATACAGCATCTGCGGTACTTGGAACGCGCTTCCTGCTGATGTAGTCAACAGCAACTCTGTGGATCAGTTCAAGTCCAGATTAGACAAAGTCTTAAATCACCGTCTAGGTGTTTAAGCCGTTGTGCGAGTGTTCCTTGATGATTTTTCTCTCTCTCTCTCTCTCTCTCTCTCTCTCTCTCTCCCTCTTCCTCTCCCTCTCCCTCTCTCTCTCTCTCTCTCTCTCTCTCTCTCTCTCTCTCTCTCTCTCTCTCTCTCTCTCTCATCTTAATATTAATAAATTAATAATTAATAATTAATAAATAAATAATTATTAGTAATTAATAAATTAATAAACTAGTAAATTAATAAACTAATAAATTAATAAACTAATTAAATTAACTAATAAATAAATAAATAAATAAATGAATAAACGAATAAATTTGTTAATAAATAAATAAACTAATAAATTTACTAATAAATAAATTAATTAATAAATAAATTAACAAATTAAGAAATTAATTAATAACAAATTAATAAATATAAATAATTAAATTAATAAATTAATAAGTAATTCAATAAATCAATAAATAAATTAATAAATTAATAAATAAATAAATAAATAAATAAATAAATAAAGTAATTAATAAATAAAGTAATAAATTAATAAATAAATTAATAAATTGATTAATAAAGTAATAAGTAATTTAATAAATTAATTAATAATTAAATTAATAACTATCACCATGGCACCCCAACTAACCTGTTCGACCTGCTCTGGTACTTTCGGCCCTACAATTTTCGCGAACAGAGACGTCCTTGTTTGTAGATTCTGCCAATTACGAGAGGAGCTGTCGACCGACTTGAAGACAGCACTACGCAAGATCGATGCCTTGAGTGAGAAACTGGAAACGCTGCAAGAATTCACCACACTCAACGTAGGAGTGACACCATCGCCTGCCGTACCCGTTGACACAGCCCCTGCACAGACTGCCTCCACACCCTCACCTTCACCGGTACCACCAACCACACCTTTACCGTCATCGGCACCATCAGCAATTTCCATTTCTCCACGGGAGGAATTCCGCGTTGTCAGGAACAACATTCGACCCACAAGAATCATCATACCCATCACTACATGCCAGAACCGCTTCAAGATCCTGGCCCAAGACGACGATGAAGACGACACCGAGGCCAGGCTGGTTGGTGACTCCATGGTAAGGGGTCAACTCACCGAGTTTTGTGGCCGGGCACCCAAGTCGAGGAAGCGATTTTGCATCCCGGGTGGCGGCCTAGACGACGTGATTGACTCAGTGGACGAAGTGACAAGCCTGGCCGACAACACCACCTACGTCATCCACGTTGGAACCAACGACGTATTGAAGACCAGATCGGAGGAGCTCCTCAACAAGTACCGACAGATGATTGCGAAGTTCAAGGAAAAGACGAACAACATCATACTCTCCGGAATCATCCCCCGCAGACAAGCAGACACCCGTTTCTACAACACCGCCACTAGTATCAACCGACGACTTGCCAACATCTGCAACGAGGAGAACGTCGATTTCGTCAACACATGGGACAATTTTTATTTTGATGACTCGTTGTTCTCAGATGATGGTGTCCATCTGAATCAGGTAGGAGCAGCCCATTTTGGTCGTTTGCTTAACGACGCGGTCATCAACCATCGTACATAAAACGGGTCTGCCCAGGTACGTCAAGGTCAGGTAACGTAAAACGAATAAACAAAATAAACCGAAACAGCTTAAAGGTATTTTACGTTAACGCTCGCAGCATCCATAACAAACTTACAGATTTAGAGGAATTAACTTTCACAGAAAATTACGATATAATTGGCATAACAGAATCGTGGCTAAATACCGAAAGCAGAGACTTCCTAGCAGAGTATAAAATTCCCGGCTATACAATATTTGAGAAAGGTCGAACAAATAAAAGGGGAGGCAGAGTACTATTATATATTAAAGATGACCTCAAACCGATCTTATTATCAAAGCCCCTTATCGCTAATGTAGACACACTATATATACTCATTAGAAATAAATTCGGGATGAAACTTTTGTTAGCCTTATTATACAGACCCCCAGCTCAACCAGTACAATCCGACCGTGATATCTATGAGCAAATTAACGAGATGAGTAACACGCAAGAGGCCGTAATTCTTGGCGATTTTAATTTACCAGTATCAAAGTGGGGGAAACCATTATCAGCTCACTATGGTCAAGACCTTTATACTAACTTACAAGAGAGCTCCCTTATCCAGTTTTTTAATAGCCCAACTCGTGGAAATAACGTTCTTGACCTAGTATTTGCAACGAAAGAAGACTTGATAGGGAATATTAACGTGGGTGATGAGTTTACTAATAACGAGCACCGCATAATCACATTCAGTATAAATTTCAAAGAAGTGAAATAAATTACAGTTAGGAAAAAATCCCCAACTTTAGAAAAGCTAATTTTCACCAACTCAGTGCGATATTAAAAGATACCGATTGGAAATGTCTGCGAGACACTATTGATATTAATTCACAATGGAACTTATTCATTAATGCGTACACAAAAACGGTCAAAGACAGCATACCGTTAAAAAACCGTCGTTCAGCGCAAAACTTAAAGCCCAAGTGGTGGAGTAAAGACATAGCCGACTGTTTACGCGCCAAAAAGAACGCCCACACTAGAGTAAAAATTACAGACGACAATGGCGAGCGGGCCAAGTTTGCAGACTTACGAAGAAAAGCCAAAAAGTTAATTAAACAGGGTAAAATGACTATTGAAAAACACGTTGCAAATCAAAGTAAGACAAACCCGAAAGAGTTCTACAGTTATATTCGGCATAAGAAAGTACTCACGTCAACTATCGGACCACTACTTGATGAGAATGGGGACTTTACTACAGATGAAGAGCGAATGAGTGGTATCCTTAATGCTTTCTTTGCATCAGTCTTTACTATAGAAAACCCAAACGATATACCAACAGAAACATCAGTCCAAAATGAAAACACCGAGGTATTAAGTAATATCAGCATTACAGAAAGGGACGTAATAAAATGTATTGATAAATTAAATGTAAACAAGTCACCTGGGCCAGACACGATCTCCCCTCGCGTATTAAAGGAAGCAAAAAGTGAAATAGTAAAACCTCTGACTCTGCTCTTTAACTATTCTTTACACACTGGAACAATACCTGACGAATGGAAGCTCGCTAACGTAACACCAATATTTAAAAAAGGCAGCAAATCTCTACCCAGCAACTATCGCCCTATCAGCCTAACCTCAGTCGTATGCAAAATGCTTGAGACAATCATACGAGATAAACTTACAAATCACTTAGAGGAAAACAACTTACTTAGAGACACTCAACACTGTTTTCGTAATAAACGCTCTTGCCTAACGAACCTATTAGACTTTTTAAGTGACATTTTCAATGAATACGATAAGAATAAAGCAGTAGACATAATATATCTAGATTTCCAAAAGGCCTTTGACAAAGTTCCCCATAAACGCTTAATAACTAAACTAAAATCACACAGAATCCAAGGCGATACCGTAAGATGGATAGAGAACTGGCTAAGCAACCATAAACAACGCGTGGTAATAAATAGAAAATCTTCTAGTTGGACTGATGTTACGAGCGGGGTGCCACAGGGGTCAGTTTTAGGGCCAATCCTATTCCTAGTTTACATAAACGACATAGACGAAGGCCTCTCATGTATAATATCGAAGTTTGCTGATGACACCAAAATTGCAAATACAGTACTCACTATTGCGCAGACTAAAGAAATGCAAAGTAATCTCGATAAATTGTCAAATTGGGCGAAAACTTGGCAAATGTCCTTCAATTCAGATAAATGTAAAGTGCTCCACATCTGACATCGTAACGTAGCAGCAAACTACTCATTGAATGGTAATCAACTCAAAAGCGTGGATCGAGAGACAGACTTAGGGGTAACAGTATCAAGTAACCTAAAACCCAGTCAGCAGTGTACGGAAGTAATTAAGAAAGCAAATAAAACTATCGGCTTTATTGGCAGAGCATTCGAGTATAAATCTAAAGACACAATCCTCACTTTGTATAATTCCCTGGTCCGTCCCCTTATGGAGTATTGTGTTCAAGCCTGGTGCCCGTACTACCAGAAAGATATAGCAAAATTGGAACGAGTCCAGCGTAGAGTTACTAAAATGATACCAAGTCTGAGAAATAAAACGTATGATGAGCGGCTAAGTGAATTAAAACTATTCCCATTGACACAACGTAGACTGAGAGGGGACTTAATCCAGGTATTCAAAATAATCAAAGGCATAGATAATATGGACTGCAACAAATATTTCACTATCGATCAATCAAACTACACGAGAGGAAACGGCTGCAAAATCATAGGTAAATCTTTTAATTCGCATGAATCAAAGAATTTCTTTTTTAACTGGGTCGTCAACTTATGGAATGGGCTTCCCCGTAATGTAATTGACTGTAACACCGTAGACAGCTTCAAACGTCGCTTAGATAAACACCTTGCGTGTAATCCCCGACTTACAATGTTTACTAATGAATAATTTTTGCCCATTACAGGTGGCGAGTTAGCCAATTTTCACCTACTTTCTATCTTTCCTATAAAATTTCCTTGTGGAGCTTTTCAGCCAACCCCACAGGGTTCCCATTCCTGACTTTATTTCCTGTACGGCTCAGGCCGGAGGGATTGGAGGGTGGGGAGAGAGCCTTCTACTTTGCTATCCTTACCTACAACTATCACTGGGGAGTAATTCATTCTCCACCAGTAACCTTCTAATCAGATCACCTCTTGTGGACCGTAAGGTCTGTTGTGGTCTGTGTTTCTATGTAACTCCTCTCTCTCTCTCTCTCTCTCTCTCTCTCTCTCTCTCTCTCTCTCTCTCTCTCTCTCTCTCTCTTTCTTTCTTTCTTTCTTTCTTTCTTTCTTTCTTTCTTTCTTTCTTTCTTACATACAGCATCTGCGGTACTTGGAACGCGCTTCCTGCTGATGTAGTCAACAGCAACTCTGTGGATCAGTTCAAGTCCAGATTAGACAAAGCCTAAAATCACCGTCTATGTGTTTAAGCCGTTGTGCGAGTGTTCCTTGATGGTTTCACATGACACATTCGAGGACGGGCGCCTACTTGCGCAACTAAATCCACAGGTACCCTCTTTGTATGGACCGTAAGGTCCCCTTGGGTACTTCTTTTCCTTGTAACTCCTTGTAACTCTCTCTCTCTCTCTCTCTCTCTCTCTCTCTCTCTCTCTCTCTCTTCGTAATTTTCTTGGAGACGTAATCCTAATTTTATCAGGATTCATACAACTCAAGCTCTTCTCCCAGGTCAGGTCGCCCAGGTCAGGTCTTTTTATTTAAGGGTTTTCTGGTCAGGTCTAAATATTTCAGGTCTTATTATTTCAGGTTTTATCAAGTCAGGTTTTCTTGGTCAGGTCTTTTCAGGTCAGGTCTTATTATTTCAGGTTTTATTGAGTGAGGTCTTATTAGGTCAGGTCTTATCGGATCCGGTCATATCAGGTCAGGTCATATAATTTCAGGTTTTATTGGGTCAGGTCTTGTCAGGTCAGGTCTTATTGGGTCAGGTCTTATTGGGTCAGGTATTATTGGGTCAGGTCTTATTGGGTCAGGTACTATTGGGTCAGGTCTTATTGGGTCAGGTCTTATAGTTTCAGGTTTTTGTAGTCAAGTCTTATTAGGTCAGGTCTTATTGGGTCAGGTCTTTTTGGGTCAGGTCTTATTAGGTCAGGTCTCGATGTCAGGTCTCGATGTCAGGTCTCCCAGGTCAGGTCTTTTCGGGTCAGGTTTTTTCGGGTCAGGTCTTATTGGGTCAGGTCTCCCAGGTCAGGTCTTTTCGGGTCAGGTCTTATTGGGTCAGGTCTCCCAGGTCAGGTCTTATCAGGTCGGGTCTTATTATTCAGGTATTATTATTTCAGGTCTTATTGGGTCAGGTCTTATTGGGTCAGGTCTTATTGGGTCAGGTCTTATCGGGTCATGTCTCGTCGGGTCAGGTCTTATGATTTCAAGTCTTGTCGGGTCAGGTCTTATTATTTCAGGTCTTGTTGGGTCAGGTCTTATTATTTCAGGTCTTGTCGAGTCAGGTCTTATTGGGTCAGGTCTTATAGTTTCAGGTTTTTCTAGTCATGTCTTATTGGGTCAGGTCTTATTGGGTCAGATCTTATTAAGTCAGTTCTAATAGGTCAGGTGTTATGAGGTCAGGTCTTATTGGGTCAGGTCTTATCGAGTTAGGTCATATTATTTCAGGTCATAACAGGTCAGGTCTTATCAGGTCAAGTCAGATTTAATAATTAGGCAAAAATTCTAAGAAAAATTCTGGTCATCTCATGTCAAATTAGGTCAGGTCAGGTTAAGTTTCATACATAGGTCAGGTCAGGTTTAGTCTCACAGATCAGGTCAAGTCAGGTCTTTCAGGTCAGGTTTTATCAGGTCAGGTTTTTCAGGTCAGGTTTTATCAGGTCAGATTTCATTTTCAGGCTAGGTTGGGTCTCATAGAAAAGGTCAGATCAGGTCAGGTTTTATCAGGTCAGATTTCATTTTCAGGCTAGGTTAGGTCTCATAGAAAAGATCAGGTCAGGTCAGGTTTTATCAGGTCAGATTTCATTTTCAGGCTAGGTTGGGTCTTATAGAAAAGATCAGGTCAGGTCAGGTTTAATCAGGTCAGATTTCATTTTCAGGCTAGGTTGGGTCTCATAGAAAAGGTCAGGTCAGGTCAGGTCAGGTCAGGTGGCCTATGACCGTGACGGACGTGGGAATTTCCGTGGGAAAATTGGGTGTCAGAGGGAGAGGAAGGAAGGAGGGAGGGAAGGGAGGAGAAGGAAGGAAGGTGGAAAGATGGGAAGGGAGGAGGGAGAAAGAAGGAAGGAAGAAAGAGAGAGGAAGGTGGGGAGGAAGAGGGAGAAGGGAGAGAGGAAGGAAGGGAAGGGAGGGAAGGAGGAGAAGGAAGGAAGGTGGAAAGATGGGAAGAGAGGAGGGAGAAAGAAGGAAGGAAGAAAGAGAGAGGAAGGTGGGGAGGAAGAGGGAGAAGGGAGAGAGGAAGGAAGGGGAAGGAGGGAAGGTGGGAGGAAGAAGGTGGAGAAGGAGGAGAGAAGAAAGGAGGGAAGAGATGAAGAAAGGAGGGAAGAGATGAAGAAAGGAGAGAGTAGAGGGAGAAGAAGGAGAAGGGAGAAGGAAAGGGAGGGGGAGGGAAGAAAGGAGGGAAGGTGGGAGGAAAAAGGAGTGGGAAGAAAGGAGGGGAGGAAGAGGGAGAAGGAAGAAAGAAAGGAGAACGAGGGAAGGGAGGGAGAGGGAGAAGGAAGAAAGGAGGGAATGGAGGAAGAGGGGGAAGGAAGAAAGGAGAGAGTGGAGGAAGAGGGAGAAGGAATAATGGAGGGAGGGAGAGAAGGAGGGAAGATGGGAAGAAGAAAGGAGGAAAGGAAGAGTGAGAGGGAAGGAAGAAAGGAGGGAAGGAAGGAAGAGAGAGAAGGAAGGAAGGAAGGGGAGGGAAGGTGGGAAACTGGGAGGAAGAGAAAGGAAGGAGGGAAGAGAGGAAGGAGGGAAGAGAGGAAGAGGGAGAGAGGAAGGAAGGGGAGGGAAGGTGGGTGGAAGAAGAAGGAAGAAAGGAGGGAGGGGAGGAAGAAAGGAGGAGAGGGAGAAGGTGGAGAAGGAATAATGGAGAGAGGGGGAGAAGGAGGGAAGATGGGAGGAAGAAAGGAGGGAGTGGAGGAAGAGGGGGAAGGAAGAAAGGAGGAAAGAGAGACGGAAGAAGAAGAGAGGAAGGAAGGAAGGGGAGGGAAGGTAGGAGGAAGAAAAAGAAGGAATAAGGGAGGGAGAGGGAAACTGGGAGGAAGAAGAGGGAACAAAGGAGGAGGAGGGAAGAGTGAGAAGGAAGAAAGGAAGGAAGGGGAGAGAAGGTGGGGAGAGGGAAGAAGAAGGAAGAAAGAGAGAGAAGGATGGAAGAAGGGGAAGAAAGAAAGGATAGGAGGGAAGAAGAAGGAAGAAAGGAAGGAGTGGAGGAAGAGGGAAGGTGGGAGGAAGAGGGACAAGGAAGAAATAGAGGGAGAGGAGTATGAGGGAGAAGGAAGAAAAGAGGGAAGAGAGAAGGAAGAAAGGAGGGAAGAGAGAAGGAAGAAAGGAGGGAGGGGAGGAAGAGGGAGAAGGAAGAAACGAGGGAGAGGGAGAGGGAGAGAAGAGGGAGAAGGAAGAAAGGAGGGAAGAGAAGAAGAGGGGGAAGGAATAATGAAAGGAAGGAAAGGAGAGAGAAAGAGGGAGAAAGAGGGAGAAGAAAGGAGGGAAGGAGAAGAAGGAAGAAAGGAGGGAAGGGAGGAAGAGGGAGAAGGTGGGAAGAGGAAGGAAAGGAGGGAGAAAGAGGGAGAAGAAAGGAGGGAAGGAGGAGAAGGAAGAAAGGAGGGAAGGGAGGAAGAGGGAGAAGGTGGGAAGAGGAAGGAAGAAAGGAGGTAGGTGAGGAAAAAGGAGAAGGAAGAAAGGAGAAAGAGGGAGAAAAGGGAGGGAAGGTGGGAGAAAGAAGTAATAATAATAATAATAATAATAATAATAATAATAACAATAATAATAATAATAACAATAATAATAATAACAACAATAATAATAATAACAATGATAATAATAATAACAATGATGATAATAATAATAATACTAATAATAATAATAATAATAATGGTATCCTGTTGCTTGGAATATTTTGGAGGAATCAGTTGCTCCAGATTCACCACCTTCACTGTAACACCACCTTCATTAAAACGAGGCGAATATGAAAGAATTATTTTATATATATTTTTTATCTTATTTTATAATTTTTTTTTTTAGGTTTTCTGGAGACAATTTACATGAACACACAGAAATTAGACATAGGAATTAACCACTGTTATTTTTTTACTTGATTTTTATTATTATTATTATTATTATTTTTTTTTTTTTTATGTTGGATGCACACACACGCACATCCACGCACACGCACACACACGCACATCCACGCACACGTACACACACACACGTACACACACACACGTACACACACACACGTACAAACACACACGTACACACACACACGTACACACACACACGTACACACACACACACACACACACACCGACACACACACACCGACACACACACACAACACACACACACACACACAACACACACACACACGTACACACACACACACACGTACACACACACACACACGTACACACACACACACACACACGTACACACACACACACGTACACACACACACACACGTCATCTTTGGGTCGTGTGTACAGTCGGTGTCAGAAATTGTCACCTTAATACCTTTTTGTGGCACAGAGTGGGGTAACCAGTAGCTCCCGACACACACACACACACACACACACACACAGGTGTCTCATTAAAAAACATACTCTTCCTCCCTCCCTCCCTCCCTCCCTCCCTTCCTCCTAGATACTTTCCTTGTTTCCCTTCCTTCCTTCCTTCCTTCTTTCCCTCCCTCCCTCCTTCCTTTCTTCCTTCCTTCCCTCCCTTCGTCTCTCCTTCCCTCTTTCCCTCCTAGCTACCTTCCATTCTTCCCTCCCTCCTAGCTACCTTCCCTCCTTTCATCCCTCCTTCCTTCCCCCCTCTCTCTCTCCCTTCCTTCAAACTACATCCCTCCTCCCTCCCTTCTTCCTTCCCTCCATCCCTCCTTCCTTTCTTCCCTCCATTTCTTCCCTCCTTCCCTCCATCCCTCCTTCCTTTCTTCCCTCCATCCCTCCCTCCATCCCTCCATCCATCTCTCCCTCCCTCCATCCTTTGCTTCACCCCCTCCCTCCTTCCCTCCTTCCCTACATCCCTCCCTTCCTTTATGTATGGAAGGTGTTGTCGATCATAGACGTGAAGGCTTCGTGAGATGAGACAGCGTTGCCCGGAGATGCTCAGGTAATTAGGGAAGCCTCGTCGTTGGGCAAAAAAGGGAAGAATTTTTAATTTTTTTTCCCCTCTAAGGATCTTGCCATCTCAACGGAAGGGAAAAAATTATCACCTTCTCGACCATCAAAAATATATAATTCACTGGTTGGTTGGTTGGTTGGTTGGTAGGTTGGTTGGTAAGTTGGTTGATTAATTGGTTAGTTGGTTGGTTGGTTGGTTGGTTGGTTAATTGGTTGGTTGATTAATTGGTTGTTGGTAGGTTGGTTGGTAGGTTGGTTGGTTAGTTAATTGGTAGGTTGATTAATTGGTTGGTAGGTTGATTGTAGGCTGATAAATTGGTTGGCTTGTTGGTAGGTAGGTAGGTAAGTAGGTTGGTTAGTAAATAAAGGTGGCTACTAATTTCTCCAAACTAATCTATAAAACAGTGTCCTTATTCTTATACTGAGGTAATTATTTTTCCTGTCATACTTTGGAGGATTCAGTAGTACTTCAACTTGTCCATAACAGATGACCCCATAATCTGACCTAACTTGACCAAATCTAACCTGACCTAATCTATTGTAACCTGATCTGACCTAACCTAACATACCCTATCGAAACCTGACTTGACCTAACCTAACCTATCGTAACCTGACCTGACCTAAACTAAATTAATCTATTGTAACCTGACCTGACCTAACCTAACCTATCGTAACCTGACCTGACCTAAACTAAATTAATCTATTGTAACCTGACCTGACATAAACCTAATCTATCATAACCTGACTTGACCTAATATATCGTAACCTGACCTGATCTAATCTAACCTATCGTGACCTGACCTGACATAAACTAACCTAACCTAATCTATTGTAACTTGACCTAACCTAATCTAACCTAATCTATTGTAACCTGACCTGATCTAATCTAACCTAACCTATCGTAGCCTGACCTGACCTAACCTAACCTATTGTAACCTGACCTGATAGAATCTAGCATAATCTATCATAACCTGACCTGACCTAATCTATTGTAACCTGACGTAACCTAATCTAACCTAATCTATCGTAACATGACCTGACCTAACATAATCTATCGTATCGTAACCTGACCTAACCTAACAAAACCTAATCTATCGTAACCTGACCTAATCTAACCTAATCTATCGTAACCTGACCTAGCCTAAGCTAACATAACCTATCGTAACCTGACCTGACCTGACCTAAACTAACAACCAATCGTGACCTGACCTGACCTAAACTAACATAACCAATCATAACCTGACCTGACCTAACATAACCTATCGTGACCTGACCTGACCAGACCTTAGCAACCACATCCGGGACCTGACACACCGTAACTTAATCCTTCTCCCTCGAAAAATAAATTGTGTGTAGGTAGGTAGATAGGTCCGTAGGTAGGTAGAAAGGTAGAAAGGTAGGTAGGCAGGTAGGAAAGTAGGTAGGTAGGTAGGATGATGGGTGGGTAGGTAGGTAGGTAGGAAGGTAGATAGGTAGGTAGGTCCGTAAGTAGATAGGAAGATAAGTAGGTAGAAAGGTAGGATGATGGGTAGGAAAGTAGGTAGGTAGGTAGGATGATGGGTGGGTAGGTAGGTCCGTAAGTATGTAGGAAGATAAGTAGGTAGAAAAGTGGGTAGGAAGACAGATAGGTAGGTAGGTATAGGTCGGAAAGTAGGTAGGTAGATAGGATGATGGTTAGGTAGGTAGGAAAGTAGGCAGGTAGGTAGGTAGGTAAAGATGATGGGTAGATAGGTAGGTAGATAAGCAGGTAGGAATATGGGCAGGCAGGTAGGTAGGTAGGTAGGTAGGTAGGAAGATAGGTAGAAAAGTAGGCAGGTAGGTAGGATGATGGGTAGGTAGGTAGGTCTGTAGGTAGGAAGAAAGATAGGTAGGTAGGCAGTATTCAGTGATGCTAATAATGTGTGTGTTTTGTATCGTGTGGGTGTTTGTGTCGTGTAGGTATTTTGTATCGTTATGTTTGTGTTTTGTATCCTGTTATTTGTGTCGTGTTTGTGTTTTGTGCCCTGGTGTTTGTATTTTGTATCCTGGTATTTGTGTCGTGTTTGTGTTTTGAATCGTGGTGTTTGTGTTTTGTGTCGTATTTGTGTTTTGTATCCTGATAAATTTGTCATGTTTGTGTTTTGTGTCTTGGTGTTTGTGTTTTGAATCCTGGTGTTTTTGTAGTGTAGGTAAGGTGTGTGTGTTTATTCCTATAATAACATTTGGATAGCGTCGCCAAGGAAGGTCCAGTCAGTGTCCAGTAGGCTTAGGCTTATATGAAAAAAATATGGAAAAATATGTTAGATTATGTAAAGTGATGAAAAAATATGTTGGATTACGGTATATAAAATTATGGAAATTATGTAAAAAATGTTGGAAATTATTTAGGCTTATGTAGAAAATGTTGGAAAATATGTAGGCTATAGTAGACTTAAGATTATGCAAAAAAAAAAAAAAAAAAAAAAAAAAAATAGGAAAATATGTAGCGTTATGGAAATAAATGTTGGAAAATATGTAGGGTTATGTAGAAAATGTTGGAAATTATGTAGGGTTATGTAGAAAATGTTGGAAATTATGTAGGGTTATGTAGAAAATGTTGGAAATTATGTAGGGTTATGTAGAAAATTGTTGGAAATTATTTAGGGTTATGTAGAAAATGTTGGAAATTATGTAGGGTTATGTAGAAAATGTTGGAAATTATGTAGGGTTATGTAGAAAATTGTTGGAAATTATTTAGGGTTATGTAGAAAATATTGTTGGAAATTTTGTATGCTTGGTTATGTAAAAAAGGTGAACAAATAATTATGTAATATTATTGTCTCGGAGAGGAGGATAAAAGTTTGGAGATGATTTGAGTTCAGTAATAATAATGATTGTGTTAATATTAATGATAATTTTAATAATGTTGATAAATGGATAATAATATGAGTGTTTTTTTACAGTATATATTATTATTATTAATTATTCTCTTCATCACCATCATTATCACCAACACCACCACCACCATCACCATTATCACTACCACCAATAATAATAATAATAATAATAATAATAATAATAATAATAATGATAATAACACCAGCTGAAATAATTTCCTACTATATAATAATATATTAGTTTTTGTCCTAAATACCATTATCCTCTTACCGTACCACACACAAGCCTCCTCACCACACTGACGATATTATTACACAGCCAAACAAACCAGTCTAATTAAGTGTTTCAGAGGTTAGGTTAGGTTAGGTTAAGTTAGGCAAGGTGTGTGTTTATTCCTAAGTTGTGTTTGTGTTTTGTATCTTGGTGTTTGTGTCGTGGTGTTTGTGTTTTATAAGTGTCTCAGAGGTTAGGTTAGGCTCACTTAATAGTAATAGTAGTAGTAGTAGTAGTAGTAATAGTAGTTAGTTTTCAAGGTCGTTTGCTCATTAAAAAACATTGATAAAAGGGGGACTATACTTTTGTTACAGCCACAATCAAATAACCACCAACACACTCTTTCCATCGTGCAAATAAATCAGTATCATATCAAAATATAATCATACAACAACACCTTACGTCAACTCAACTCCCTCAATTATTATTATTATCATGAGGTGCTGCAAATTATAAGTATGCCAGGAAACAGGATCAGAAGAGCAAAAATAATGGTGTTCTGTTGCTTGGAATAGTTTGGAAGATTCAGTTGCTCCAGAATTACCAACACAAAACATCCCCCTTACGAGCGTCTTGATTCCTCCATAGTATGCCAGGAGACAGCAGGATCAAAGTAACAAAAAATAATGGTTGGTGTCCTGTTGCTTGGAATGTTTTGAGGGAATAATTTGCTCCAGAATTACTAACCCTATTTTTTCCCTTTAACAGAGATGACCCCTGTTGACCCCTACATGACCCAATTTGACCTTTGTTGACCCCCACATGACCCCTGATGTCCCCTTATGACCCCTGCTGACCCCATTTGACCCCTGTTAACCCCTTTATGATCCCTGCTGACACCCTATGACCTCTGTTGACCCCTGTTGACCCACCATGACCCCATTTGACTGTTGACCCACCATGACCCTGGATGACCCACCATGATCCCTACATGACCCACTATGACCCCATTTGACCCCCACATGACCCCTGCTGACCCCCCATGACCAAATTTGTCCCCCACTTGACTCCGTTTGACCCCTACATAACCAATCATGACCCCATATGACCCTCACATGACCCCATTTGACCTCTGTTGAACCCCTTATGACCCCCACATGACTCCATTTGACCTTTGTTGACCTCATTTGACTCCCACATGACCCTATTTGACCCCCACATGACCCCATTTGACCTCTGTTGACCCCCCTATGACCCCGTTTGACCCCTTATAAGCCCTCCTGTCAGCTCCTTGGTCACCCTAAGTATGGATTTCTGTTTCCGATCGCGAAAAATTTATCCGGAGAACTTCGCAAAAATTGGGTTTTCTGAGTCCAGGCGTTAATGGTGCTTGGAGGAGTGCCAAGAGGAAGAGGAAGAGGAGGGGGAAGAAGAGGAGGAGGAAGAAGAGGAGGAGGTGGGGGGAAGAGGGGGAGGAGGAAGAAGAGGTGGGGGAGAGGGAGGAGGAGGAGGAGGAGGGGGAGGGAAAAGAGGAGGTGGAAGAGGGGGAGGAGGAAGAAGAGGAGGATGAGGAAGGGAAGAGGTGGAGGTTGTGGTGGAGGGGGAAAGATGAGGAGGTGGGGGAGGAATAAGATGTGGAGGTGGAAGAGGTGGAGGAAGAGGTGGAAGAGGAGGAAAAGGAGAAGGAGGAAAAGAAGGAAAAGAGGAGGTGGGGGAAGGGAAAGATGAGGAGGAAGAAGATGAGGAAGAGGGGGAAAGATGAGGAGGGGGAGGGGAAAGAAAGGAGGAGGAGGGGAAGAGGAGTAGGAAGAAGAGGTGAAGGGGATGGTGAGGTGGAGGAGGAGGAAGAAGAGGAGGGGGAGGGGGAAGAAGAGGAGGTGGGGGAAAGATGGGGAGAGGGGGAAAGAAGAAGAGGAGGAAGAAGAGGTGGAGGAAAGATGGAAAAGAGAGAGGGACTTGGAATGAAGGGAATGAAACGAGTGTGATGGAAAGAGAAAGGAAGGAGAAGAAGAAAGAGGAAGAAGAGATGGAAGAGGAGGAAAAAGAGGAGGAGGAGGAGGAGGAAGAGTAGGGAGAGGAGGAGGAAGAAGAGGAGGAAGAGGTGAAGGAGGAGAAAGAAGAGGAAAGATGGAAAAGAAAAAAGTGTTTTGAAATAAGGGTAATAAAAACTCCCCTCCCCTCTCATCCCCTCCTCCCCTCTCATCCCCTCCTCACCTCTCATCCCTTCCTCTTCCCTCCTCTCATCCCTTCCTCCCCTCTCATCCCTTCCTCTTCCCTCCTCTCTCATCCCTTCCTCTTCCCTCCTCTCTCATCCCTTCCTCCCCGTCACCTCACTTCCTTTCACATCACCTCTCATCCCCTCCTCTCCCCTCATCTCTCATCCCCTCCTCTCCCCTCATCTCTCCCCTCATCTCTCATCCCCTCCCCTCACATCCCCTCTTCTCCCCTCACCTCTCATCCCTTCCCCCCCGTCACCTCACTTCCTTTCACATCACATCACCTTACCTACTCTTGTTACTTCACCTCACCTCACATTTCCCTTCACCTCACCTCACTTCCACTTACATCACCTAAATTCATCTCCCATTACCTCCACTCCCCTTACTTCCCCTTCACCTCACATCACCTAAACTCACACTTTCCCTCACCTCACCTTCCCTCCCCTTACTTCCAAGCCTCACATCACCTCAACTCACATCTCTCTTCACCTCTCCTTACTTCCCTCACCTCCCCTCATCTCCCCTTACTTCCACTCACAACACATCACCTTCCCTATCATCCCCTCCCCTATCCTCACCTCCCATCTCTTCCCCTCTCCTCACCTCACAACACAACACATCCCCTCCCAGTCCCTCTCACCACATCACCTCTCCTCCCCTCACTTCACCGTCCCTCTCACCACATCACCTCTCCTCCCCTCACATCACCTTCACCTCCTCTTCCCCTCACAACACATCACCTCCCCGTCCCTCTCACCACATCTCTGCTTTACTATCCAACTTCAGTCTTTATTCCCCGGCTGTCAGGGAGGTCAGACGGATGCCACTTTATTTTTGACTCTCTTTGCCAAACTTGGGGGTCAAAATGATGGAGGTCTCGCTCACACTATTTTGGGATTCTCATAATTTTTTATTTTTTTATTTTTCATTTTTTTTTGGGCGGGGGGGGTCGGGTGTGATTTTTTTCCTGAAGTCATTTTTTGGAGTAATTTGAGGGGAAAGTTGGTTATGGGAGGGAAGCTAAGGGGTTGGTTGATAGGTTGGTAGGTAGGATGGGGAGTGGAAGGGGATGGGTGTGTGGTAGGTAGGATGAGGAGAGGAAGAGGATGGGTGTGTGTGGGTAAGTTGGAGGGGGAGTGGTAGGGGAGGAGGGTGTGGGTAGGGTTGAGGGGAGTAGAAGGGAAGGGGTGTGTGTGGGTAGGTAGGAGGGGGAGTCGAAGGGGAATACAAAGGAATACAAAGGAAGTACAGGCAACAGGAGACCCATAGTGGCCTTTTACGAGGTTTACCTGTTTAAACTACTGTAATCTAGACTACGTGTTGAAAGAAGGGATAGATAAAGGACAAGGCTCCTCTCCACCCACCACTCCCACCGGGTATCACGGTTGGAAAAAACAGATAAAAAATAACACCTTGTATGTTAATAAAAAACGCACAAGGAAATTTTATAGGAAAGTAGGAAAAGTAATGGAAGCCGAATTCTAACATCTACTTACTACTACTACTAAAAAAAAGAAAAAAAAAAAGTAGAAAAAGAACATACTAAAAACCTTTTTCTTGAAAATATTTGTCTAGGCGATGTTTAAAAGTTTCTACTGTATTCGCTGATACTATAGATGCCGGGAGTTTATTCCAATAATTTACTACTCTGATATTGAAAAAGTTCTTTCGCAGTTCAGTGTTAAAACATTGTCCTTTAAGTTCATAACCTTTATTTCTCGTTCCAGACTGGGGATAGAACTGGAATAAATTTTCATAATCAATTTCATCAAATATTTTTAGGACTTTAAAAGTTTTGATGAGGTCGCCACGTGTTCTACGATTTTCAAGAGAAAACCGATAATTAAATGTTTTCCATTTACTTTAAGTTTGACTTATATAGAATCATATGCATTGTGTTCATGTTTGTTTATTTCGATGGCATACAAATTATATCTATTGAATAAAATAACTCCACCCCTTTTTTATGTGTCCTACAGTTAGCAATAATTTGATAACCTGGGATTGCTACTGCCAAATAATGTTTATCGTTAAAACTTAACCATGTTTCTGTTATACTAATTATATCGGGATTTTCGGTATTTACGTATGCAAGCAGTTCGTCTCTTTTTCCAGTAACGCCCCTTGCGTTTGTATACATGAGGTTTAGTTTTTTACGCCCGTGTCTTATCAGTGGAGCCGAACGCGATGTGTTCAGTGAAAATCCTGCTCGGAGTTTCCCTCTGAATCTGTCTGCCTATCTGTTTCTATCTGCCTGTCGTTTTCATCCTGCCCATCTCCTTCCTCAGTGTTGGCATTGTTTTCATCGTCTTGAGAGGCTGGGATCTCATCTATACATTCGCCTATCACTCTTCCTAATCTCGCTTTGTTAACACTGTTGAGATGTAAGCCATCTCGACTGTACAATGTTCTATCCCTACAAAAGTGGTGCCAGATATCTAAAAACTCTGCATTATCCTCCTACATAGCGCCTTTAATCTACGATTGACGACGGACATTTTTCTAAAATAGTCAGGGCCAACATCATATCTAGGAATGATGCTACACACTGCTTCCTTCCGTCTCCTGTTTGTGAATTCCCTAATAATTTTCCTATACTTTTCTAATATGGTGTCGGTGTCATCTTGCCGGAGGTTGTTTGTGCCAACTAGTGTCACAAACATTGTATCCTCTGGTGAGTTTTCTACTAGATAGTCAACCTTCTCTATAATTTCTTCTATCTTATGACCAGGATAGCATCTATTTGTTCTATTTTTCTTCCTATCCCTACAAAACTCGTTATCCTGGCCTCTTACTGGGGGTGTGGGTATGTAGGAGATGGAGTGGGGAAGGGGAAGGGGGTATAAGTAGGAGCAAGAGAGGGGGAGTGATAGGGGAGGGAAATGAAGGATCAAGACTAGTAAATTTTTTTTTACATATATATGATTTTCCTGTATATTTTTTCCCGTGTATTTTTCCTGTATATATTTTTCCTGAATATTTTTTTATGTATATATTTTTTTATCATATGTATATTTTTCATGTATATTTTTCATGTATATTTTCAATGAATTTTTTTAATATATTTTTTCATGTATATTTCTCCTATATATTTTTAATTTATATTTTTTCATGTATAATTTTTCATGTATATTTTTTCCTGTAATTTTTTTCCTGCATATTATTCATGTATATTTTTCATGTATATTTTCCTATATATTTTTCATGTATATTTTTTCAATGTATTTTTATCATGCATTTTTTTCCAAGGTAATTTTTCCGGTAAATTTTTTCCTATTTATTTTTCCCAAGTATTTTTTTTTATCCAGTATTTGAGTCTTTTGATTCCTCCAAACTATGCTACGCAACAAATGCCTTATTACTCTTTCATTGAGAGTTGCCTGGAGTGATTTGGAGGAAAAATAATCCTCCCTCATAATCCCACTCCATGAAAAAAGGTCAATTCTACCCCTCTCCTCCCTTTCTTCCCTCTCCTTTCTTCTCTCTCATCTCTTCTTCTTTTTTTCCTTATAATTCTCCTCTTTGAACAGGTTGATAGATTCTCTTGTTAGTAAATTGTAAGGTCTCTGATTGCACCAAACTATGCCACGAAACATATCCCCTATTAAATACCACTGAGGGTATCTGTTTCCTGGCATAGTTTGGAGGAATCAGAGTCCTTCCAATTCACCAACAACTGGGATAATTATAATTTAAGTCACTTGTACACATAATAATTACAGTCACATTGTCTTAAATTTGCCTCTTAATGATTTAATATTCGAGTGAAGAGACATTAATTTTAACATGCGAGAAATTATAGTATTTTTGGTTGTGGTTGTGGTGGTGGTGATAGTGTTGTTGTTATGGTGGTGATGTTGGTGATTATATGGTGGTGGTGGTGAGGGTGGGGTTAATTACAATGGTTGCGAGGTGGTGATGGTGGTGTTGTGGTGATGATGGTGTGGTGGTGATGAATAGGTGGTGATGTTATGGTGATGGTGTTGTGGTGGTGGTGGTGATGTTATGGTGGTGATGG
>JAWQEG010001263.1:0-67500 GCA_033782935.1 Petrolisthes cinctipes
CCTAACCTAACCTAACCTAACCAAACCTAAACCTAACCTAACGTACCTAACCACTCCCTAACCTAACCTAACCTACCTACCTACCTAACCTAACCTAACCTAACACAAACCTAACCTACCCAAACCTAACCTACTAACCTAACCAACTAACCTAACCAACCTAACCTAACCTAACCTAACCCTAACCTAACCCTAACTAACCTAACCTAACCTAACCTAACCTAACCTAACCTAACCTAACCTAACCTAACCTAACCTAACCTAACCTAACCTAACCTAACCTAACCTAACCTAACCTAACCTAACCTAACCTAACCTAACCTAACCTAACCTAACCTAACCTAACCTAACCTAACCTAACCTAACCTAACCTAACCTAACCTAACCTAACCTAACCTAACCTAACCTAACCTAACCTAACCTAACCTAACCTAACCTAACCTAACCTAACCTAACCTAACCTAACCTAACCTAACCTAACCTAACCTAACCTAACCTAACCTAACCTAACCTAACCTAACCTAACCTAACCTAACCTAACCTAACCTAACCTAACCTAACCTAACCTAACCTAACCTAACCTAACCTAACCTAACCTAACCTAACCTAACCTAACCTAACCTAACCTAACCTAACCTAACCTAACCTAACCTAACCTAACCTAACCTAACCTAACCTAACCTAACCTAACCTAACCTAACCTAACCTAACCTAACCTAACCTAACCTAACCTAACCTAACCTAACCTAACCTAACCTAACCTAACCTAACCTAACCTAACCTAACCTAACCTAACCTAACCTAACCTAACCTAACCTAACCTAACCTAACCTAACCTAACCTAACCTAACCTAACCTAACCTAACCTAACCTAACCTAACCTAACCTAACCTAACCTAACCTAACCTAACCTAACCTAACCTAACCTAACCTAACCTAACCTAACCTAACCTAACCTAACCTAACCTAACCTAACCTAACCTAACCTAACCTAACCTAACCTAACCTAACCTAACCTAACCTAACCTAACCTAACCTAACCTAACCTAACCTAACCTAACCTAACCTAACCTAACCTAACCTAACCTAACCTAACCTAACCTAACCTAACCTAACCTAACCTAACCTAACCTAACCTAACCTAACCTAACCTAACCTAACCTAACCTAACCTAACCTAACCTAACCTAACCTAACCTAACCTAACCTAACCTAACCTAACCTAACCTAACCTAACCTAACCTAACCTAACCTAACCTAACCTAACCTAACCTAACCTAACCTAACCTAACCTAACCTAACCTAACCTAACCTAACCTAACCTAACCTAACCTAACCTAACCTAACCTAACCTAACCTAACCTAACCTAACCTAACCTAACCTAACCTAACCTAACCTAACCTAACCTAACCTAACCTAACCTAACCTAACCTAACCTAACCTAACCTAACCTAACCTAACCTAACCTAACCTAACCTAACCTAACCTAACCTAACCTAACCTAACCTAACCTAACCTAACCTAACCTAACCTAACCTAACCTAACCTAACCTAACCTAACCTAACCTAACCTAACCTAACCTAACCTAACCTAACCTAACCTAACCTAACCTAACCTAACCTAACCTAACCTAACCTAACCTAACCTAACCTAACCTAACCTAACCTAACCTAACCTAACCTAACCTAACCTAACCTAACCTAACCTAACCTAACCTAACCTAACCTAACCTAACCTAACCTAACCTAACCTAACCTAACCTAACCTAACCTAACCTAACCTAACCTAACCTAACCTAACCTAACCTAACCTAACCTAACCTAACCTAACCTAACCTAACCTAACCTAACCTAACCTAACCTAACCTAACCTAACCTAACCTAACCTAACCTAACCTAACCTAACCTAACCTAACCTAACCTAACCTAACCTAACCTAACCTAACCTAACCTAACCTAACCTAACCTAACCTAACCTAACCTAACCTAACCTAACCTAACCTAACCTAACCTAACCTAACCTAACCTAACCTAACCTAACCTAACCTAACCTAACCTAACCTAACCTAACCTAACCTAACCTAACCTAACCTAACCTAACCTAACCTAACCTAACCTAACCTAACCTAACCTAACCTAACCTAACCTAACCTAACCTAACCTAACCTAACCTAACCTAACCTAACCTAACCTAACCTAACCTAACCTAACCTAACCTAACCTAACCTAACCTAACCTAACCTAACCTAACCTAACCTAACCTAACCTAACCTAACCTAACCTAACCTAAACCACACACCAACCTCACCCTAACCCACCCACACCCCACCACCCCAACCACCACCACCCCACACCACACCACCACCCACCACACCCACCAACCAACCCACCACCCACCCCACCAACCCACCCACCACCCCCACCCACCCACCCACCCCACCACCCACCCAACCACCCCACCCCACCCCCACCACCACCCCACCCCACCCCACCCACCCCACCACCCACCACCCACCACCCAACCCACCCCACCCCACCCACACCCACCACCCACCAACCTAACCACACCAACCCAACCACCAACCAACCACCCTAACCTACCCAACCCACCAACCAAACCACACCAACCCAACCCAACCACAACCCAACCACACCAACCAACCCAACCCACCTAACCAACCCAACCAACCTACCTACCACCAACCAACCTAACCTACCAACCTAACCTAAACCTAACCAAACCTACACCAACCACCAACCTAACCAACCTAACCTAACCACACCTAACCTAAACCTAACCTACAACCTAACCACAACCTAACCTAACCTAACCTAACCTAACCTACCTAACCCCAACCTAACCAACCTAACCAACCTAACCTACACCTAACCTAACCTAACCAACAACCTACCCTAACCTAACCTAACCCCTACCACCTAACCTAACCTAACCTAACCTAACCTAACCTAACCTAACCTAACCTAACCTAACCTAACCTAACCTAACCTAACCTAACCTAACCTAACCTAACCTAACCTAACCTAACCTAACCTAACCTAACCTAACCTAACCTAACCTAACCTAACCTAACCTAACCTAACCTAACCTAACCTAACCTAACCTAACCTAACCTAACCTAACCTAACCTAACCTAACCTAACCTAACCTAACCTAACCTAACCTAACCTAACCTAACCTAACCTAACCTAACCTAACCTAACCTAACCTAACCTAACCTAACCTAACCTAACCTAACCTAACCTAACCTAACCTAACCTAACCTAACCTAACCTAACCTAACCTAACCTAACCTAACCTAACCTAACCTAACCTAACCTAACCTAACCTAACCTAACCTAACCTAACCTAACCTAACCTAACCTAACCTAACCTAACCTAACCTAACCTAACCTAACCTAACCTAACCTAACCTAACCTAACCTAACCTAACCTAACCTAACCTAACCTAACCTAACCTAACCTAACCTAACCTAACCTAACCTAACCTAACCTAACCTAACCTAACCTAACCTAACCTAACCTAACCTAACCTAACCTAACCTAACCTAACCTAACCTAACCTAACCTAACCTAACCTAACCTAACCTAACCTAACCTAACCTAACCTAACCTAACCTAACCTAACCTAACCTAACCTAACCTAACCTAACCTAACCTAACCTAACCTAACCTAACCTAACCTAACCTAACCTAACCTAACCTAACCTAACCTAACCTAACCTAACCTAACCTAACCTAACCTAACCTAACCTAACCTAACCTAACCTAACCTAACCTAACCTAACCTAACCTAACCTAACCTAACCTAACCTAACCTAACCTAACCTAACCTAACCTAACCTAACCTAACCTAACCTAACCTAACCTAACCTAACCTAACCTAACCTAACCTAACCTAACCTAACCTAACCTAACCTAACCTAACCTAACCTAACCTAACCTAACCTAACCTAACCTAACCTAACCTAACCTAACCTAACCTAACCTAACCTAACCTAACCTAACCTAACCTAACCTAACCTAACCTAACCTAACCTAACCTAACCTAACCTAACCTAACCTAACCTAACCTAACCTAACCTAACCTAACCTAACCTAACCTAACCTAACCTAACCTAACCTAACCTAACCTAACCTAACCTAACCTAACCTAACCTAACCTAACCTAACCTAACCTAACCTAACCTAACCTAACCTAACCTAACCTAACCTAACCTAACCTAACCTAACCTAACCTAACCTAACCTAACCTAACCTAACCTAACCTAACCTAACCTAACCTAACCTAACCTAACCTAACCTAACCTAACCTAACCTAACCTAACCTAACCTAACCTAACCTAACCTAACCTAACCTAACCTAACCTAACCTAACCTAACCTAACCTAACCTAACCTAACCTAACCTAACCTAACCTAACCTAACCTAACCTAACCTAACCTAACCTAACCTAACCTAACCTAACCTAACCTAACCTAACCTAACCTAACCTAACCTAACCTAACCTAACCTAACCTAACCTAACCTAACCTAACCTAACCTAACCTAACCTAACCTAACCTAACCTAACCTAACCTAACCTAACCTAACCTAACCTAACCTAACCTAACCTAACCTAACCTAACCTAACCTAACCTAACCTAACCTAACCTAACCTAACCTAACCTAACCTAACCTAACCTAACCTAACCTAACCTAACCTAACCTAACCTAACCTAACCTAACCTAACCTAACCTAACCTAACCTAACCTAACCTAACCTAACCTAACCTAACCTAACCTAACCTAACCTAACCTAACCTAACCTAACCTAACCTAACCTAACCTAACCTAACCTAACCTAACCTAACCTAACCTAACCTAACCTAACCTAACCTAACCTAACCTAACCTAACCTAACCTAACCTAACCTAACCTAACCTAACCTAACCTAACCTAACCTAACCTAACCTAACCTAACCTAACCTAACCTAACCTAACCTAACCTAACCTAACCTAACCTAACCTAACCTAACCTAACCTAACCTAACCTAACCTAACCTAACCTAACCTAACCTAACCTAACCTAACCTAACCTAACCTAACCTAACCTAACCTAACCTAACCTAACCTAACCTAACCTAACCTAACCTAACCTAACCTAACCTAACCTAACCTAACCTAACCTAACCTAACCTAACCTAACCTAACCTAACCTAACCTAACCTAACCTAACCTAACCTAACCTAACCTAACCTAACCTAACCTAACCTAACCTAACCTAACCTAACCTAACCTAACCTAACCTAACCTAACCTAACCTAACCTAACCTAACCTAACCTAACCTAACCTAACCTAACCTAACCTAACCTAACCTAACCTAACCTAACCTAACCTAACCTAACCTAACCTAACCTAACCTAACCTAACCTAACCTAACCTAACCTAACCTAACCTAACCTAACCTAACCTAACCTAACCTAACCTAACCTAACCTAACCTAACCTAACCTAACCTAACCTAACCTAACCTAACCTAACCTAACCTAACCTAACCTAACCTAACCTAACCTAACCTAACCTAACCTAACCTAACCTAACCTAACCTAACCTAACCTAACCTAACCTAACCTAACCTAACCTAACCTAACCTAACCTAACCTAACCTAACCTAACCTAACCTAACCTAACCTAACCTAACCTAACCTAACCTAACCTAACCTAACCTAACCTAACCTAACCTAACCTAACCTAACCTAACCTAACCTAACCTAACCTAACCTAACCTAACCTAACCTAACCTAACCTAACCTAACCTAACCTAACCTAACCTAACCTAACCTAACCTAACCTAACCTAACCTAACCTAACCTAACCTAACCTAACCTAACCTAACCTAACCTAACCTAACCTAACCTAACCTAACCTAACCTAACCTAACCTAACCTAACCTAACCTAACCTAACCTAACCTAACCTAACCTAACCTAACCTAACCTAACCTAACCTAACCTAACCTAACCTAACCTAACCTAACCTAACCTAACCTAACCTAACCTAACCTAACCTAACCTAACCTAACCTAACCTAACCTAACCTAACCTAACCTAACCTAACCTAACCTAACCTAACCTAACCTAACCTAACCTAACCTAACCTAACCTAACCTAACCTAACCTAACCTAACCTAACCTAACCTAACCTAACCTAACCTAACCTAACCTAACCTAACCTAACCTAACCTAACCTAACCTAACCTAACCTAACCTAACCTAACCTAACCTAACCTAACCTAACCTAACCTAACCTAACCTAACCTAACCTAACCTAACCTAACCTAACCTAACCTAACCTAACCTAACCTAACCTAACCTAACCTAACCTAACCTAACCTAACCTAACCTAACCTAACCTAACCTAACCTAACCTAACCTAACCTAACCTAACCTAACCTAACCTAACCTAACCTAACCTAACCTAACCTAACCTAACCTAACCTAACCTAACCTAACCTAACCTAACCTAACCTAACCTAACCTAACCTAACCTAACCTAACCTAACCTAACCTAACCTAACCTAACCTAACCTAACCTAACCTAACCTAACCTAACCTAACCTAACCTAACCTAACCTAACCTAACCTAACCTAACCTAACCTAACCTAACCTAACCTAACCTAACCTAACCTAACCTAACCTAACCTAACCTAACCTAACCTAACCTAACCTAACCTAACCTAACCTAACCTAACCTAACCTAACCTAACCTAACCTAACCTAACCTAACCTAACCTAACCTAACCTAACCTAACCTAACCTAACCTAACCTAACCTAACCTAACCTAACCTAACCTAACCTAACCTAACCTAACCTAACCTAACCTAACCTAACCTAACCTAACCTAACCTAACCTAACCTAACCTAACCTAACCTAACCTAACCTAACCTAACCTAACCTAACCTAACCTAACCTAACCTAACCTAACCTAACCTAACCTAACCTAACCTAACCTAACCTAACCTAACCTAACCTAACCTAACCTAACCTAACCTAACCTAACCTAACCTAACCTAACCTAACCTAACCTAACCTAACCTAACCTAACCTAACCTAACCTAACCTAACCTAACCTAACCTAACCTAACCTAACCTAACCTAACCTAACCTAACCTAACCTAACCTAACCTAACCTAACCTAACCTAACCTAACCTAACCTAACCTAACCTAACCTAACCTAACCTAACCTAACCTAACCTAACCTAACCTAACCTAACCTAACCTAACCTAACCTAACCTAACCTAACCTAACCTAACCTAACCTAACCTAACCTAACCTAACCTAACCTAACCTAACCTAACCTAACCTAACCTAACCTAACCTAACCTAACCTAACCTAACCTAACCTAACCTAACCTAACCTAACCTAACCTAACCTAACCTAACCTAACCTAACCTAACCTAACCTAACCTAACCTAACCTAACCTAACCTAACCTAACCTAACCTAACCTAACCTAACCTAACCTAACCTAACCTAACCTAACCTAACCTAACCTAACCTAACCTAACCTAACCTAACCTAACCTAACCTAACCTAACCTAACCTAACCTAACCTAACCTAACCTAACCTAACCTAACCTAACCTAACCTAACCTAACCTAACCTAACCTAACCTAACCTAACCTAACCTAACCTAACCTAACCTAACCTAACCTAACCTAACCTAACCTAACCTAACCTAACCTAACCTAACCTAACCTAACCTAACCTAACCTAACCTAACCTAACCTAACCTAACCTAACCTAACCTAACCTAACCTAACCTAACCTAACCTAACCTAACCTAACCTAACCTAACCTAACCTAACCTAACCTAACCTAACCTAACCTAACCTAACCTAACCTAACCTAACCTAACCTAACCTAACCTAACCTAACCTAACCTAACCTAACCTAACCTAACCTAACCTAACCTAACCTAACCTAACCTAACCTAACCTAACCTAACCTAACCTAACCTAACCTAACCTAACCTAACCTAACCTAACCTAACCTAACCTAACCTAACCTAACCTAACCTAACCTAACCTAACCTAACCTAACCTAACCTAACCTAACCTAACCTAACCTAACCTAACCTAACCTAACCTAACCTAACCTAACCTAACCTAACCTAACCTAACCTAACCTAACCTAACCTCACCTAACCTCACCTAACCTCACCTCACCTCACCTCACCTCACCTAACCTAACCTAACCTGTGTCTGTCTCTGCCTGCAGACGAGGGAAACAGCCGCCGAATTAACACGCGACTGCATAATGGCACTAAGACTACCCCAGCATTAGCCAACAGTGTTGGCCCTGCAAACAAACACACACACACAACAAGAGTCAGCCAGTAATGTTCACACCTATGCGGATTTACAGAACATCCTGCTGTACCCAAGTTTATCTGACAGCCCCATACAAGTGCTTTAGGGATGGGATTTCTCACAAATACCACATCTCCCATCAGCTGTACATATGTATGTAGAAGTAGAAGAGACCACATTCTCTTCTATTCTGTTCACATCACTTGTTATCAAGTAACGTCATCGTGCTGTTAAAGCAACTCCTTCAATGGCCATTCTAGGTTGCACACACCCCACGGGAAGTGATAACCGCACTTGAGATGATACACGCATCACCCATAGGTATCAGCAGCGACCCACAGATACCCGAGATGCTTCGCTCCCCCAGACACTTTTAAGGAGAGTGTCCCCTTTTACAGAAGAAGCTAGCGACCTGCTGCCATTCCACAGACGCCTCACACACTGCCATGATCGACAACGGGTTAAAGTGCGGCAGTGGTCGAGATGGAGCAGGCAAGCAGCACTGGTACCATGTTCAACAACCACCACACACCCCCGATGCCTAGACAGGGGAGCACGCCATGCCCCGAACTGAACAAACAACAGTCACTGCCCAACAGCATTGGCCACACACAATCAATATTAAAATAAACAACCGAGGAATGTGAGGAGGAACGACCGCGAGGAGATCAGCCATCCACTGTCTGTATTGCCACATACCAGACACCAATCTTTTGGACAAGTCCTCGGTTAAGAGAATGAGCAGCAGAAGCAGGGCAGCCACACCGAGATGACAGAGGCCCAGACCGGTGAGCATCACCCCACTGGAATTACAGAACGTGTCACCCCGACAATAGCATACGATCTACTTGCTAACCACTCAAACTCTTTTCAGTGCCTGCCTGCAGACGTGGGTAGAAGCAGCAGCCATCGATAATAATAGCACAACTGCTTCAGTAATGGCACAAACGCCACCCCCAGCATTAGCCAACTAACTGGCCCTGCAGACGTGATGACACCAGAACGAGACTGCTAATTAGTTTCCCTTGTCCGGACAGGAGAGCGAGAAGCTAGCTTGCTTGCATGCTGTACATGTGCCAGATCAAGGGGAGTAAGCCACTGCACCTCGTCAAGGTTACACAGCCTCTTGTTTTAGAGAAGATAGCTCTAAAACCACAGTGGTAATTCAGAGTAACAGGTAGGTAGTCTTCAATCGTACTACATACTCGAGTGTATGCTCACACAGAGAACATCACCCAGACACTGGCAACCTCTCTATGCACAGTGCTCTTGCATCAGACTGGCTAAAGGATACAATTCAAACCATTAGCCAACCACTAGGAGGTCTAAGGAACACCATCGACCCTCAGAGATCATGTACTCCACAGTGGGACTGCTGTAGGAGTAACCCATTTCATGACCACAATATCGTGTTTCCTTACTATATTTTTAGGGTTTTGCGACGGTGTAGCACTCGAGATGGTCGTACAACACTGCCAGGCTTTTCTCTAGCCCTTATTATACCTCCATCTCTAAGCCCGTCATCACCAGACTCGAAATCTCGGTGCTTGACAACTTTGATCTTAGCTCAGAGTTCAGGAAGAACACCAGCTACCGGACACAATCCATTACCCTTCCTCTTCCTCTCTCATTGGGTAGCCACCCTACAATTCTGTGGGGGAGCCAGCTCTCTCCTCCCTACCATAGTTGGAGGGTCGTGCGACGGTGTACCACTTGGGGCGGCATCGACGCTCACCTAGAGTGGGTCAGTTACAGCTCCTCACATCTAACTCCCCCCCATCTACACCTACCTCAGCCCATACCACACACACAAACTATGGAACACCAACATTTCTACCACTCCTACCGTCAATTTCGTATAGTAACAAATCATTCCATTTCTCAATCTTTTATATACCAGGATACAAAACAACTTATTTTCTTTTGAGGTACAGTTGCCTCAAGGTATTCCTTTACCCTTTGCTTTTGTGTCTGGAGTTGATGTGGCAGCGTAGCAATACTAGACTCACATTTATGAATGAGACCAATCTCCCTGTTGAATCATATTTACGGATAACACAATGATTCACTGTTTCGTATTCTTCAATGTTAATAATGTGTAAGATGTGATATTGATATTATTATTATGTCCAGCGATGCCACAGCCAACACAGGGGGTAAAGAAATACTTTGAGGCAACTGTACCTCAATACATTCTATTCCTTTTATTTCATACTTCGAAGACTCTCCGGAACCCAACCAGGATCATCCCGACAAAAATATTTATTTAAAAAAAAAAAAAACTAAAAGTTGGAAATTCGTATTCGGGCATATCAAAGTAACGATATGCTACTTCAATGCAAGATTGGAGATCACTCATGCAAGTCCCCCTCAGGAAACCCCCGGGCCCCCCGGATATATGGAGGGCCCAACTGGGGTTCCTTCAGGTGACTGCAGAGTGTAATACTTTCCCCCTTGGTCCCCAGCACCAAGGGGGAAGGGGGTCACTTCCACCTAAACACAGCACCACACACACATATATAAACACGCACTATTGGCCACAATATATAGAGGCATGGTACAGTGTTCAGGAGAGTGTAGCCCCGCGCCAGTACACGTGTCCGCACAATGCTGTACCACCCAATACAATGAAGACTGGGAGTGTGTACTGGCGCATCATACCACTTTCTTCACCACCTTCACCACCTGCAATTACAAATATCATCATTAGAAACATTCAACAACTCCTATAGTATTTGCTAACTATGATTTCATTACGAGTTACAGAAGCAATTAATATAATTCGTTACCACACTCTCGCACACAAGACACATATACAGTCGGATCCATAAGTTCGATTATATCCATTTTTTTATGCGACCATTATTAATATATAGCCTACATCTTTATAAAACCCTTCACTATTTTTTTTAATTATTATCACTTTTCTCTCATACTTATTAGGCTTCATATTTTTAACGGTCATTAACTTTTCTTTTATTAAATATATCAAATTCCTCTCAAGATATCTTCATTACATTTAAACTACTTTTACTATTCATTCTTTTTGTCACGCACTTGACTATAATTCAACATCTTTTATCGATATTAATTAATCTTCCTGTTTATTTAAACTATTAACCTCTTACATTATCATTCAATTCTTCCAAATTCTATTTCCTGTATCATATCATAAGAACACTAACTTTATAATACTTATAAACAATATTATACTTACCGAAGCCAACATCACAATCGATCCTTGTCAATACTTGAACTTCAGGAGAGTGTAGCCTCGCGCCAGTACACGTGTCCGCACAATGCTGTACCACCCAATACAATGAAGACTGGGTGTGTGTACTGGCACATCACACCACTTTCTTCACCACCTTCACCACCTGCAATTACAAATATCATCATTAGAAACATTCAACAACTCCTATAGTATTTGCTAACTATGATTTCATTACGAGTTACAGACGCAATTAATATAATTCGTTACCACACTCTCGCACACAAGACACATACACAGTCGGATCCATAAGTTCGATTACATCCATTTTTTTATGCGACCATTATTAATATATAGCCTACATCTTTATAAAACCCTTCACTATTTTTTTTTATTATTATCACTTTTCTCTCATACTTATTAGGCTTCATATTTTTAACGGTCATTAACTTTTCTATTATTAAATATATCAAATTCCTCTCAAGATATCTTCATTACATTTAAACTACTTTTACTATTCATTCTTTTTGTCACGCACTTGACTATAATTCAACATCTTTTATCGATATTAATTAATCTTCCTGTTTATTTAAACTATTAACCTCTTACATTATCATTCAATTCTTCCAAATTCTATTTCCTGTATCATATCATAAGAACACTAACTTTATAATACTTATAAACAATATTATATTTACCGAAGCCAACATCACAATCGATCCTTGTCAATACTTGAACTTCAGGAGAGTGTAGCCCCGCGCCAGTACACGTGTCCGCACAATGCTGTACCACCCAATACAATGAAGACTGGGTGTGTGTACTGGCACATCACACCACTTTCTTCACCACCTGCAATTACAAATATCATCATTAGAAACATTCAACAACTCCTATAGTATTTGCTAACTATGATTTCATTACGAGTTACAGAAGCAATTAATATAATTCGTTACCACACTCTCGCACACAAGACACATACACAGTCGGATCCATAAGTTCGATTACATCCATTTTTTTATGCGACCATTATTAATATATAGCCTACATCTTTATAAAACCCTTCACTATTTTTTTTAATTATTATCACTTTTCTCTCATACTTATTAGGCTTCATATTTTTAACGGTCATTAACTTTTCTTGTATTAAATATATCAAATTCCTCTCAAGATATCTTCATTACATTTAAACTACTTTTACTATTCATTCTTTTTGTCACGCACTTGACTATAATTCAACATCTTTTATCGATATTAATTAATCTTCCTGTTTATTTAAACTATTAACCTCTTACATTATCATTCAATTCTTCCAAATTCTATTTCCTGTATCATATCATAAGAACACTAACTTTATAATACTTATAAACAATATTATACTTACCGAAGCCAACATCACAATCGATCCTTGTCAATACTTGAACTTCAGGAGAGTGTAGCCCCGCGCCAGTACACGTGTCCGCACAATGCTGTACCACCCAATACAATGAAGACTGGGTGTGTGAACTGGCACATCACACCACTTTCTTCACCACCTTCACCACCTGCAATTACAAATATCATCATTAGAAACATTCAACAACTCCTATAGTATTTGCTAACTATGATTTCATTACGAGTTACAGAAGCAATTAATATAATTCGTTACCACACTCTCGCACACAAGAGACATATACAGTCGGATCCATAAGTTCGATTACATCCATTTTTTTATGCGACCATTATTAATATATAGCCTACATCTTTATAAAACCCTTCACTATTTTTTTTAATTATTATCACTTTTCTCTCATACTTATTAGGCTTCATATTTTTAACGGTCATTAACTTTTCTTGTATTAAATATATCAAATTCCTCTCAAGATATCTTCATTACATTTAAACTACTTTTACTATTCATTCTTTTTGTCACGCACTTGACTATAATTCAACATCTTTTATCGATATTAATTAATATTCCTGTTTATTTAAACTATTAACCTCTTACATTATCATTCAATTATTCCAAATTTTATTTCCTGTATCATATCATAAGAACACTAACTTTATAATACTTATAAACAATATTATACTTACCGAAGCCAACATCACAATCGATCCTTGTCAATACTTGAACTTCAGGAGAGTGTAGCCCCGCGCCAGTACACGTGTCCGCACAATGCTGTACCACCCAATATAATGAAGACTGGGTGTGTGTACTGGCACATCACACCACTTTCTTCACCACCTTCACCACCTGCAATTACAAATATCATCATTAGAAACATTCAACAACTCCTATAGTATTTGCTAACTATGATTTCATTACGAGTTACAGAAGCAATTAATATAATTCGTTACCACACTCTCGCACACAAGAGACATATACAGTCGGATCCATAAGTTCGATTACATCCATTTTTTTATGCGACCATTATTAATATATAGCCTACATCTTTATAAAACCCTTCACTATTTTTTTTAATTATTATCACTTTTCTCTCATACTTATTAGGCTTCATATTTTTAACGGTCATTAACTTTTCTTTTATTAAATATATCAAATTCCTCTCAAGATATCTTCATTACATTTAAACTACTTTTACTATTCATTCTTTTTGTCACGCACTTGACTATAATTCAACATCTTTTATCGATATTAATTAATATTCCTGTTTATTTAAACTATTAACCTCTTACATTATCATTCAATTATTCCAAATTTTATTTCCTGTATCATATCATAAGAACACTAACTTTATAATACTTATAAACAATATTATACTTACCGAAGCCAACATCACAATCGATCCTTGTCAATACTTGAACTTCAGGAGAGTGTAGCCTCGCGCCAGTACACGTGTCCGCACAATGTTGTACCACCCAATACAATGAAGACTGGGTGTGTGTACTGGCACATCACACCACTTTCTTCACCACCTTCACCACCTGCAATTACAAATATCATCATTAGAAACATTCAACAACTCCTATAGTATTTGCTAACTATGATTTCATTACGAGTTACAGAAGCAATTAATATAATTCGTTACCACACTCTCGCACACAAGACACATACACAGTCGGATCCATAAGTTCGATTACATCCATTTTTTTATGCGACCATTATTAATATATAGCCTACATCTTTATAAAACCCTTCACTATTTTTTTTAATTATTATCACTTTTCTCTCATACTTATTAGGCTTCATATTTTTAACGGTCATTAACTTTTCTATTATTAAATATATCAAATTCCTCTCAAGATATCTTCATTACATTTAAACTACTTTTACTATTCATTCTTTTTGTCACGCACTTGACTATAATTCAACATCTTTTATCGATATTAATTAATCTTCCTGTTTATTTAAACTATTAACCTCTTACATTATCATTCAATTCTTCCAAATTCTATTTCCTGTATCATATCATAAGAACACTAACTTTATAATACTTATAAACAATATTATACTTACCGAAGCCAACATCACAATCGATCCTTGTCAATACTTGAACTTCAGGAGAGTGTAGCCCCGCGCCAGTACACGTGTCCGCACAATGCTGTACCACCCAATACAATGAAGACTGGGTGTGTGTACTGGCACATCACACCACTTTCTTCACCACCTGCAATTACAAATATCATCATTAGAAACATTCAACAACTCCTATAGTATTTGCTAACTATGATTTCATTACGAGTTACAGAAGCAATTAATATAATTCGTTACCACACTCTCGCACACAAGACACATACACAGTCGGATCCATAAGTTCGATTACATCCATTTTTTTATGCGACCATTATTAATATATAGCCTACATCTTTATAAAACCCTTCACTATTTTTTTTAATTATTATCACTTTTCTCTCATACTTATTAGGCTTCATATTTTTAACGGTCATTAACTTTTCTTGTATTAAATATATCAAATTCCTCTCAAGATATCTTCATTACATTTAAACTACTTTTACTATTCATTCTTTTTGTCACGCACTTGACTATAATTCAACATCTTTTATCGATATTAATTAATATTCCTGTTTATTTAAACTATTAACCTCTTACATTATCATTCAATTATTCCAAATTTTATTTCCTGTATCATATCATAAGAACACTAACTTTATAATACTTATAAACAATATTATACTTACCGAAGCCAACATCACAATCGATCCTTGTTAATACTTGAACTTCAGGAGAGTGTAGCCTCGCGCCAGTACACGTGTCCGCACAATGCTGTACCACCCAATACAATGAAGACTGGGTGTGTGTACTGGCACATCACACCACTTTCTTCACCACCTTCACCACCTGCAATTACAAATATCATCATTAGAAACATTCAACAACTCCTATAGTATTTGCTAACTATGATTTCATTACGAGTTACAGAAGCAATTAATATAATTCGTTACCACACTCTCGCACACAAGACACATACACAGTCGGATCCATAAGTTCGATTACATCCATTTTTTTATGCGACCATTATTAATATATAGCCTACATCTTTATAAAACCCTTCACTATTTTTTTTAATTATTATCACTTTTCTCTCATACTTATTAGGCTTCATATTTTTAACGGTCATTAACTTTTCTATTATTAAATATATCAAATTCCTCTCAAGATATCTTCATTACATTTAAACTACTTTTACTATTCATTCTTTTTGTCACGCACTTGACTATAATTCAACATCTTTTATCGATATTAATTAATCTTCCTGTTTATTTAAACTATTAACCTCTTACATTATCATTCAATTCTTCCAAATTCTATTTCCTGTATCATATCATAAGAACACTAACTTTATAATACTTATAAACAATATTATACTTACCGAAGCCAACATCACAATCGATCCTTGTCAATACTTGAACTTCAGGAGAGTGTAGCCCCGCGCCAGTACACGTGTCCGCACAATGCTGTACCACCAAATACAATGAAGACTGGGTGTGTGTACTGGCACATCACACCACTTTCTTCACCACCTGCAATTACAAATATCATCATTAGAAACATTCAACAACTCCTATAGTATTTGCTAACTATGATTTCATTACGAGTTACAGAAGCAATTAATATAATTCGTTACCACACTCTCGCACACAAGACACATACACAGTCGGATCCATAAGTTCGATTACATCCATTTTTTTATGCGACCATTATTAATATATAGCCTACATCTTTATAAAACCCTTCACTATTTTTTTTAATTATTATCACTTTTCTCTCATACTTATTAGGCTTCATATTTTTAACGGTCATTAACTTTTCTTGTATTAAATATATCAAATTCCTCTCAAGATATCTTCATTACATTTAAACTACTTTTACTATTCATTCTTTTTGTCACGCACTTGACTATAATTCAACATCTTTTATCGATATTAATTAATCTTCCTGTTTATTTAAACTATTAACCTCTTACATTATCATTCAATTATTCCAAATTCTATTTCCTGTATCATATCATAAGAACACTAACTTTATAATACTTATAAACAATATTATACTTACCGAAGCCAACATCACAATCGATCCTTGTCAATACTTGAACTTCAGGAGAGTGTAGCCCCGCGCCAGTACACGTGTCCGCACAATGCTGTACCACCCAATACAATGAAGACTGGGTGTGTGTACTGGCACATCACACCACTTTCTTCACCACCTTCACCACCTGCAATTACAAATATCATCATTAGAAACATTCAACAACTCCTATAGTATTTGCTAACTATGATTTCATTACGAGTTACAGAAGCAATTAATATAATTCGTTACCACACTCTCGCACACAAGAGACATATACAGTCGGATCCATAAGTTCGATTACATCCATTTTTTTATGCGACCATTATTAATATATAGCCTACATCTTTATAAAACCCTTCACTATTTTTTTTAATTATTATCACTTTTCTCTCATACTTATTAGGCTTCATATTTTTAACGGTCATTAACTTTTCTTTTATTAAATATATCAAATTCCTCTCAAGATATCTTCATTACATTTAAACTACTTTTACTATTCATTCTTTTTGTCACGCACTTGACTATAATTCAACATCTTTTATCGATATTAATTAATATTCCTGTTTATTTAAACTATTAACCTCTTACATTATCATTCAATTATTCCAAATTTTATTTCCTGTATCATATCATAAGAACACTAACTTTATAATACTTATAAACAATATTATACTTACCGAAGCCAACATCACAATCGATCCTTGTCAATACTTGAACTTCAGGAGAGTGTAGCCCCGCGCCAGTACACGTGTCCGCACAATGCTGTACCACCCAATACAATGAAGACTGGGTGTGTGTACTGGCACATCACACCACTTTCTTCACCACCTTCACCACCTGCAATTACAAATATCATCATTAGAAACATTCAACAACTCCTATAGTATTTGCTAACTATGATTTCATTACGAGTTACAGAAGCAATTAATATAATTCGTTACCACACTCTCGCACACAAGAGACATATACAGTCGGATCCATAAGTTCGATTACATCCATTTTTTTATGCGACCATTATTAATATATAGCCTACATCTTTATAAAACCCTTCACTATTTTTTTTAATTATTATCACTTTTCTCTCATACTTATTAGGCTTCATATTTTTAACGGTCATTAACTTTTCTTTTATTAAATATATCAAATTCCTCTCAAGATATCTTCATTACATTTAAACTACTTTTACTATTCATTCTTTTTGTCACGCACTTGACTATAATTCAACATCTTTTATCGATATTAATTAATCTTCCTGTTTATTTAAACTATTAACCTCTTACATTATCATTCAATTCTTCCAAATTCTATTTCCTGTATCATATCATAAGAACACTAACTTTATAATACTTATAAACAATATTATACTTACCGAAGCCAACATCACAATCGATCCTTGTCAATACTTGAACTTCAGGAGAGTGTAGCCCCGCGCCAGTACACGTGTCCGCACAATGATGTACCACCCAATACAATGAAGACTGGGTGTGTGTACTGGCACATCACACCACTTTCTTCACCACCTTCACCACCTGCAATTACAAATATCATCATTAGAAACATTCAACAACTCCTATAGTATTTGCTAACTATGATTTCATTACGAGTTACAGAAGCAATTAATATAATTCGTTACCACACTCTCGCACACAAGACACATACACAGTCGGATCCATAAGTTCGATTACATCCATTTTTTTATGCGACCATTATTAATATATAGCCTACATCTTTATAAAACCCTTCACTATTTTTTTTTATTATTATCACTTTTCTCTCATACTTATTAGGCTTCATATTTTTAACGGTCATTAACTTTTCTTGTATTAAATATATCAAATTCCTCTCAAGATATCTTCATTACATTTAAACTACTTTTACTATTCATTCTTTTTGTCACGCACTTGACTATAATTCAACATCTTTTATCGATATTAATTAATCTTCCTGTTTATTTAAACTATTAACCTCTTACATTATCATTCAATTCTTCCAAATTCTATTTCCTGTATCATATCATAAGAACACTAACTTTATAATACTTAAACAATATTATACTTACCGAAGCCAACATCAAAATCGATCCTTGTCAATACTTGAACTTCAGGAGAGTGTAGCCCCGCGCCAGTACACGTGTCCGCACAATGCTGTACCACCCAATACAATGAAGACTGGGTGTGTGTACTGGCACATCACACCACTTTCTTCACCACCTTCACCACCTGCAATTACAAATATCATCATTAGAAACATTCAACAACTCCTATAGTATTTGCTAACTATGATTTCATTACGAGTTACAGAAGCAATTAATATAATTCGTTACCACACTCTCGCACACAAGACACATACACAGTCGGATCCATAAGTTCGATTACATCCATTTTTTTATGCGACCATTATTAATATATAGCCTACATCTTTATAAAACCCTTCACTATTTTTTTTAATTATTATCACTTTTCTCTCATACTTATTAGGCTTCATATTTTTAACGGTCATTAACTTTTCTATTATTAAATATATCAAATTCCTCTCAAGATATCTTCATTACATTTAAACTACTTTTACTATTCATTCTTTTTGTCACGCACTTGACTATAATTCAACATCTTTTATCGATATTAATTAATCTTCCTGTTTATTTAAACTATTAACCTCTTACATTATCATTCAATTCTTCCAAATTCTATTTCCTGTATCATATCATAAGAACACTAACTTTATAATACTTATAAACAATATTATACTTACCAAAGCCAACATCGTGCCAAGGGATCAGGACATAATTTCTGACCGCGATTGTACAGCTCCGGACAGATCAAGGGTCCACACTTCTTCCAAAAGCTTTTTATATAATTTTTTGTTTTATATATATAAAAAAAAAATTATATAAATTTTTTTTTTTTTTTTTTTATATATAATTTTTTTTATATATATAAATTTTTTTATAATTTTTTTTATATAAATTTTTTTTATATATAAATTTTTTTTATAATTTTTTTATATATAAAACAAATTATATAAAATTTGTATTTATACAAAATAAATTTATATAAAAATTTTTTTATATAATTTTTTTATATATTTTTTTATATAACAAATTTGTTTATATAAAAAAAAATATAATTTTTTTTATATAAATTTTTTTTTATATTAAATTTTTTTTTATTAAATTTTTTTTATATAATTTTTTTTTTTTTTTTTATATAATTTTTTTTATACAAAAAAATGTTATATAAAAATGTTTTATATATAAAAAAATATATATAAAAAAAATTTATATAAAAAAAATACAATTTTTTTTTATATAAAAATTTTTATATAAATTTTTTTATAAAAAAATTTTATAAAAAAGTTTTATATATTTTTTTTTATAAAAAAAGCATTATATAAAACAATATAAAAAAAATTATAATTTTTTTTATATAAATTGCTTTTTTTGTATAAATATTTTTATATAATTTTTTTTTTACATAAACAAAATTATATAATTTTTTTTATATAAAAAAATATTATATAAAAAAAAATTTATATATAAAATATTTTTTTATATAAAAAAAATTATATTTTTTTTTATAAATTTTGTTTTATAATTTTTTTTATTAAATTTTTTTTATATAATTTTTTTTTATATAATTTTTTTTATAAAAAACTTTATATAAAATAATTTTTTATATAAATAAAATGTTTATATAATTTTTTTTATATAATTTTTTTATATAAAAAAAATTATATAATTTTTTTTTATATAAATTTTTTATATATATATATATTTTTTTTTTTAAATGTGTATATAAAAAAATTTCTATATAAAAAAAATATAAAAATTTGTTATAAAAAAAATATATAATTTTTTTTTTTTTTTTTTTTTTTTTTTATATATATAAAAATAAGGTTCGAACAATTTGTTCGAATCATCAAAGCTTTGCTAGTTGCGATTCATTGTGCCAAGGGACTAGGACACAATTTCTGACCGCGATTGTACAGTGATGCATGATAATGTGTGGTGACTGCTCAGTCTTCTTTCTAGTGTGTGGCAAATTTACAAGATTGCACAGCCATCTAGTTTGCTCAGGCATGAATGATAGTCTATGGAGTCCTTAATGTGGTCGACCGAGGGAATGAACTTATGAACATTAGTACAATATTTATCAAAGGCGGCCTAAAAAAAAAAAAAAAAATTTTGACAACACAATCCGAGTAAACATTTGGGTAGATTTTCATACCGTAAATGATATGGGACACTTTACCATTACACATTCACGACCAATCTACTTGCAGTCGCGAGCCGATGAGTTGGAGACACTAGTACACTAATCATGGGGTCGCTTCTACCTGACGAGTTATGGGGGAGTGAGAGAGGAAGAAGGGAGGGGCTGGTGGAGGGAGAAACAACAAAAGAGACTCCAATAACCGTGGCTGTAGAGACGTCTTTATCTTGTGTAAGTACTTATGGTTAACTTTGGGCGATATCAGAACTGTAATGACATCAGATGGGATAGGGGTCTATAAAACTTAAAAACTTATTTGATAAAATTGCTATATCTAATGATAAATGTGTTTCAACAATAATTAATATTACACAAAATTACGAGAATCATGTCTAACTCGAATACACAACTAATTAAATTCATCCTGCCATAACACTCATACATTCATCCCTAACCACCATCATTCCTCCTTCCCGTCTCTCCCTCTCACCAGTGAATGCGTCGAATGAAATTTTCAGTGGATGGTGCGATAGTTGTATATCAGTCAGAAGGGGCAACACTCCACCAGCCCGACACAACCTCCCCCATCTTTCTCTCTCTCGTCAGGTAGAAACGATCCAATGATGAGTGAGCTCGTGTCTCCATCCCATCAGCTCGCGAATGTAAACAATATCTTTTACACAGAAAAATTAAAATTCTCTGTCTATATATATAGCAGGAAAACACTGGAATTTTGACACTGATCAACTATTAATGACAAACAAGTGTACTGATAATTTTCGGACACCCTGAACACGTATAAAGCAAAGTAAAACCAAACTGCAAATGAACAACGATCACTTACCTTTACCACTTCACTCCCACTGCTGATAGTATACTGAGTCGCCTCTCAGACCGGTCCTCCCTCATCACCTCTGTTCCCGACATTTCCATTCACACGTGCGTGAAATTAGCCTCGTGGAATAAGGAAGGGAGGGAGGGAAGGGGGAGAGGGAGGGAAGGAAGGAGAGAAAAACTTAGACTGGTTCGTTCGACTCTTGAGATGATACTCTCTTGTGGATGAGTCGGTGAGCTTCTGTTTCCTCCAAACTACTATAACCACGAAACAGATCTCCATTAGTAACACCCAGCTCGTCTGTTTTCTGGCATAGTTTGGAGAAAGAAATACCCCTTCCTCCTCTTAACTAACTCTCTGAGGATTCAAAGTGTGCAGTCAGGTCCCAAGAAAATGTTCGAAAGTTTTTGGTGTGTTGGGGTTGTTACAACCCCAGTGTTTGGCTTGTTTATGTCTAGGGGAAGAGAAGGGGGTTGTGAACAGCTAAAGTATAACTCTGATGGATATGTTACTGTAATCAGTGGAGTTACCACTAATGAAACAAGACGGGAACCTTCCACCCCACTCCCTCAATGGATATTTGCCCAGAAAGAGTAATGTAAACGAATCACTAATGATTTTTACATGTATAATATTACAAAAAATAAGTACAATATTTATAATGAAATAAAAGCAATAGGAATTACGTTACGTTAACAAGACACAAAATGACAATTAGAATACCAAATAATAGAATACAATTATATCAAAGTTAAACAAAATAGAAAATATGAACACTAGCAGAGATAAAAGCAGAGATAGTATGTAATGAGGAGTGTGAGAATATCTCGTCACTCGATACAAGATATAGCAAGGGGAGAACCGAGATGGCAAGTGACGGAGTGAAGCCTGAACATTCACTGGATACACTAATATAACAGGGAGTTGAACTGAGATGGCAAGTGACGGAGTGAAGCCTGAGCATTCACTGGATACACTAATATAACAGGGAGTTGAACCGAGATGGCAAGTGACGGAGTGAAGCCTGAGCATTCACTGAGTTCAGTCTTACTTACTTACTTGTTGGATTTCTTGGCTATCACTGAGTTCAGTCAGCCGGGGCAGCTGCTTATATTTGCCCCCAACGGCTGCTGATTGGCCGATCCTTATGACCACACGTCTCTGATAGGTTCAACTATGTTAACTACTCTGCCATTGGTTGCGAGCACGTAAGCTCGTCTGGGATTGGTTGATTAGGCCCTCGCTATCTACGCCACTTGGTAGGTTAGGGCAAGAAGGGCGGGTTGGTTCCGGTCAGTTTGAACTGGTTTGCGGGGGAACGTCCCACAGCTGACGCCTGGCTGTCGAATTGCTTGCAGGTTCGTGACAGGAAGGAGAGAGAGAGAGAGAGAGAAATATTCGAAAGTTTTTTGGTGAGTTGGGGTTGTAAGGAGAGAGAGAGAGAGAGAAAGGGGGGGGGATAATAAGAAGGGAGGGGGGCTGTATGACAGGACAAGCCATTACACTGACTACTGGTGGTAGAGGATTTGAATATAGAATCAAATTTTGAAAGGTCGAACAACTCGTTTTCCTTATAAATGGGCAAGTAGCTGGTCAAATTGAATGCTTATTTTCCTTTTTATACTGATTACATTTCTTCAAACATATCATGGAATTTGATAAACAGGCCAGCTGTACAGCCATGGCTGATAGTGGTGTACCAGGGTCCAAGGAGTGTTGGAGAGCAACTGAACAATTTCGAACAAGTGAATTTTACAAACCATTCTCAACGATGAGAGAGGTTTATAAGACTCACTTTTTCGAACTCTGTTCAGTTGCTCTCCAACACTCCTTGGACCCTGGTCCACCACTATCAGCCATGGCTGTAAGTACAGTCACTCATAAAAGTAAAGACACCCCCAGGCAAGACACCTTTTGAGTGGTGTGATATCGGCTCTGGTAACGTTGTACAGCTGGTCACACTCCCGTGAGGCCCACCCAGCGTTGTCAATGTTGGCCGAGATAACCCCGAAACACTAGTTGTGAGCTCTGCTCGCTCGAACCATTCACTGGTGGGAGGGAGAAGTAAGGAGGGATTTGAGGAGGGTAGGGGGGGTGTCTATACATAAGAGGTGAGAAATTATTCTTGGGGAGGTGAAAAATGTGTGGAAGCCCAGTTATCAATTATTTATATACCAACATTCGTGTCAATTATTAACATCATTAAATGTAAGATTAAGTTTTTCATATTATGATGTAACACAAAAACAACCGAGGTAATATTATTGTATACGGTATTTTTTCGTATAATATTCAATGGTTATCATCAAGCACTAAACGCTGAAAAATACTTACACAATAACTGAATAAGAATCATGAACCAGAATGCTATTTATTAAATGAAGCAAATGTGAATACCTTTATATTACATGTGTCAAGTGTTGATACCACTAACACACACTTCCATTTCCCCCGTATCTACCTAACAGTTTATAATCGTGTCAAATATCAAGGCTCTCATTATCCCTCACGTGATAGCAACCTTGTAATATTCTGAATACTTTTAATAATAGCCTGTTGTATTGAAATATTGGAATTTGACTATGAAACCCTTTTTTTGTCATTTGTCTCTTGTTATCAAAAATTATTGTTTGGTCTGTATCTCTCTTCTCCGTGTGTATCTCTCTTTTCTGTGTGCATGTAATATACTTATATAATTATATAAGCCAGTACACACACACATAACATAATAATGTTGGTGACAGAGGTTTTATTGGTTTTATCTGTCATGAGTTGCGAGAGAAGTATATTCATAATTATTTAAACATTATAATAGTTCCATCAAGTAATGCATGGGATGCACAGTTGAGGTTTCATCGGACATGTTAATAAACAAGCTGGAAACTATTTTCAACATTTCTTAAAATTAAACTTTATTGAAGGCGTGTTAAGGTCTGAAATCCTGTGTTTCCCATCATACAACATTTTCCCAATACTCACACCGTTATATTTGATGCCGTATTGGTCTTTACTGTCTTCTGCTACAAGGTTGATATTAGTGTGACATTCCATATACACTCTACCACTACTCATACCGTTGTATTTGATGCCGTATTGGTCTTTACTGTCTTCTGCTACAAGGTTGATATTAGTGTGACATTCCATATACACCTTGTCTTGTGAACTGACTGACTGCACCACCTTACACATCTTCAAGTCATCAGGACTGCCAACATGTTGGAGAGGGAATATTTCCACACTCAGTCTTCAATACCCTTACCAGTTTAGTGGTTTTCAACCAACTCATAATCCTCTTGGAGTATCAAAACTAATTTGGGCTAACGAGACTAGAGTCAACGTCAATCTCTAATTAATGAAAAAAAAAAAAAAAAAAAAAACAGTTGACAAGCCTGTGGGTGCCAGACGCAATCTCCCTGGCCTCTGCTCACATGTATTATCTGCCAAAATAAAAAAAATTTGCTACCTACAAACAGATGAAATACTGAGGGATTTATAGTAAATTATCAAACAGCACGTGTTCACTATATTCAATACAACGAGCTATTGTTAAAAGTATTCAGAATATTACAAGGTTGCTATCACGTGAGGGATAATGAGAGCCTTGATATTTGACACGATTATAAACTGTTAGGTAGATACGGGGGAAATGGAAGTGTGTGTTAGTGGTAATATAAAGGTATTCACATTTGCTTCATTTAATAAATAGCATTCTGGTTCATGATTCTTATTCAGTTATTGTGTAAGTATTTTTTAGCGTTTAGTGCATGATAATAACCATTAAATATTATACGAAAAAAGTATACAATAATATTACCTCGGTTGTTTTTGTGTTACATCATAATATGAAAAAGTTAATCTTACCTTTAATGATGTTAATAATTGACACGAATATCGGTATATAAATAATTGATAACCGGGTGTATTTTCGTACTTTTATTAAAGCTTCCACACATTTTTCACCTCCCCAAGAATAATTTCTCACCTCTCTTGTATAGACATCCCCCCTACCCTCCTCAAATCCCTCCTTACTTCTCCCTCCCACCAGTGAATGGTTCGAGCGAGCAGAGCTCACAACTAGTGTTTCGGGGTTATCTCGGCCAACATTGACAACGCTGGGTGGGCCTCACGGGAGTGTGAACGTCAGAGGTGGTGTGGTGTGGGTTGTGTTTGGAGGAAGGTTGGTTTGCTCGAAACATTATCCCAACTCATGCTTCGTCTTATCTACCATTAGTTACAAATGTGTCGAGCAAATCAATTTCATCTCTCAAGCGCCATCACTTACGTCACGTACACTGTTGCCAGAACCGATATCACAAGTATAAGAAGATGACTGGCCTGTGGGGGTCTTAATTTTTATGAGTGACTGTACCTACTTAGATATTTTTTAAATTTCAATATATATATATATATATATATATATATGCAGAGTAACCACAGGAGAAAACAAAGGCAGAACAGTAAGTACTTTCGTATATTACATCTTCAGACAGAATATATATATATATATATATATATATATATATATATATATATATATATATTGGAAGCATTTATTATGTGTATTGGTAAACTATTATCTGATGGTGTCACTGACAGATCACGGCGGACGTGGGTTAATTATTATTACAACACATATAATTAAATACTGAAGCTTTATTTCATGTGAGACAAACTGGTTTCGGTACTGATGTAGTATTCGAAAATCGTGTTTCTTACATGAATGAATGCAATTTTATTTGGATATATGTGTTGTAATATTGTTGTTGTAATATGTCCATAATGTTTATAACATGTTACTCATTATCAATATAATACGTTTATTTACATGATATTTATTAGAGAACAGTTAAACCCGCATATTGACAAATTATAATTGGGTTTGTTTCGCCCGAGCAGACGACTGAATTTCGGTTCAATTCATAGCTGCCACTGTTACTTCAAACCTCACTGAGACTCATCACAACACCCTTCAAACCATACAGAACAGAGCCATAAAGACAATCACAGGCTGCACAGCTACCACACCTACAGACCACCTACACTATGAAACCAAAGCCCTCAAAATCAAGGATCACCTTGACATGAGAGGCACACAAACACTTGCTGCAGCCTCCACAAACCCACACCATCCACTACACTACATGGCACAACACCCACACATGCCAAGGAACATCAAAACAACACCCAGTATACGATACCATACACAAATACTATCATCTCTTACACCCTGCCCACCCCAAACCAATCTCCAGATACACATCCATACTCAAATCACTCATGAATCCATCCAAACACTCAAAAACAACACTCAGCTGCATGCACGACCTCCTGACATCCACCCATCCGAATCCTCCCTTCCCCGTGAGGACAGAGTCCACCTGGCCAGGCTGCGGTGTGGCCACCACCCGGCACCTCTGACATATCAGAAGAGGCTGGATAAGTCTTGCTGTTCTATTTTGAATGGTCTGGACTTTTTTTTAGTAGATAGTTAGGAAGACCAACCCACAAGACATTACAGTAATCAACACGAGACAAAATGGCTGAATGAATTAATGATAGGAGACATCGCTTGTTGAGAAACCGCCTTACAGAATACAAGTTCCTGATATGAAAGTTGCAGACCTTGACAACCTGTTTAATAATTATTTTCCTCATAATTCAGTTTGGAATTTAAGTGCACTCCGAGGTTTCGCACAGTGGATACTGGGTCCAGCTGATGGCCTCCAATGTTCAACGACAGATCATTTTCAAGATGGTTTATCCTTCTGTTACCACGGATAATGGTGATTTCAGTCTTGTTATCATTCAGTTTCAGTTTCCGCTTTAATTAACATCCATAGTTTGACATCCGACAACAGGGATTCCATTTTCATCTTGGTTTCATTTATATTTTCTATCTTGACATAAATATTTTGGTAATAAAGAACAACACGTGTATGATATTGCAGCACCTTATAATAATAATTGAGGGGGTTGAGTTGATGTAAGGTGTTGTATGATTATATTTTGATATGATACTGATTTATTTGCACAATGGAAGGAAAGTGTCGGTGGTTATTTGATTGAGGCTGTACACAATACATAATAACATAATTACAGGTATTAATGACACACACACACTTCCTGTATTCCTTGACTTGATTACCTGTATAAAATACTATAACTAAATAACTAATATAACTTTTTTTCTTCAAAAATTTTTTCAGTCATTTGTGCAGACCATCAATCACACACACACACCACGGTTATACCTGTACAACCACCCAGTTTGTGCAGGTATGATTGATAATAGTCTATGGAGGCCTTTATTGGTGTATAATCCAGCCCACCTACATTTGTTGACAGTATATATAGCTAGTATTTATTGTGCTACAACCAAACTCTCGTAAAAATCTGGGATTGTACAAAATTATAATGATAATCTCATACATTATACTTCATTTTATTTAAGGGGGTGCAGGAATAGGGGGACAGGCTTAGGGGGGTGTGGGAGTAGGGAACAGGCTTGGCGGGGTTTTGGGGGATGCGGGAGTAGGGGGACAGGCTTGGCGGGGTTTTGGGGGGTGCGGGAGTAGGGGGACAGGCTTGAGGGGGGGGGTTAGAGGGGTGCGGGAATAGGGGACAGGCTTTCTACCCACCCCAAACCTGTCCCCGTATTCCCGCACACCCCAAACCCCCCTCAAGCCTGCCCCCTACTCCCGCACCCCCTTAAAAGAAATAATAAATTCATCTTGGCTTGCTAGCCTCGGGTGGGTCTCCGAGAGAGAGAGGGGAAAGGGAGGGAGAAAGAGAGAAGGAAGAAGGAGAGAGAGGAAAGGGAGGGAGAGAGAAGGAAGAAGAAATGAGAGAAAGAGAATGAAAGGGAGAGAGAGAATTTGATAGACGACAGACAGAGAGAGAGAGGACAGGAATCAAGCAGAAAATTAAAGAATTAAACTGAAAGGGAATATCTGTGAGTTCAAAGGAGCGCCAAAACACACACACACACACACACACACACACACACACACACAGTCTTATTTGTATGTGAGCTTCCTAACCAACCACACTTGTAAGGCTTCATTATTTTCCAAAAGCTGAGTATCCACATTCACAAAATCTTACTAAAACGGGACATAATAACAGTTCAAATTAAGCGCTTATTATAACTCACTCTGATTGGCCCACCTCAAAAAATCAATACTCGAAGATTATCGCTGATTGGCTATACAACCTCCTTGGCTTAACTCTGTCATGTTATCTATCTCTCTCTCTCTCTCTCTCATACACACACACCCGTAAACTATAACTAACTCTCTCGCTCTCTCTCTCTCTCTCTCTCTCTCATACACACACCCCCCCCATAAACTCTCTCTCTCTCTCTCTCTCTCTCTCTCTCTCTCTCACATACACACACTTCACTTAAACATTTCTCCACATATACACACACTTCTCCATATACACACACTCTCCACATACACATACACACACACTACTCCACACACACACACTTCTCCACACACACACACACACATACTTCTCCACATACACACACTTCACTTACACATTTCTACACATACACACTTCTCCACATACACATACACACGCACACCTTCACATACACACACTTCTCCACATCACCCACACACACACACTTTTCCACATACACACACTTCACTTACACATTTCTACACATACACACACACACACACACAAACAAGGAGAGAGAGAAGGAGGGAGGAGAGAGGGAGAAGGAAGGAGGCGAGAGAGAAAAGGAAGAAGGAATGAGAGAGAGAGGAATGGGAGGCAGAGAGAGAAGGAAGGAGATAGAGAGAGAGAGAGGAAAGGGAGGGAGGGAGAGAAGGAAGGAGATAGAGAGAGAGAAGGAAGAAGTAATGAGAGAGAGAGAGGAAAGGGAGAGAGAGAGAAGGAATGAGAGAGAGAGAGAGAGGAGGAAGGAGGAGAGAGAGGAAAGGGAGGGAGAGAAGGAATGAGAAAGAGAGGAAAGGGAGGGAGAGAGAGAAGGAAGAAGGAGAGAGAGAGAGAGGAAAGGGAGGGAGAGAAGGAATGAGAGAGAGAGGAAAGGGAGGGAGAGAGAAGGAAGAAGGAATAAGAGAGGGAGGGAGGGAGAGAGAGAGAGGTAAGGGTGGGAGAGAAGGAATGAGAGAGAGGGGAAAGGGAGGGAGAGAGAAGGAAGGAGGAGAGAGAGAGAGGAAAGGGAGGGAGAGAGAGAGAGAAGGAAGAAGGAATGAAAGAGAGGAAAGGGAGGGAAGGAGAGAAGGAAGGAGGAGAGAGAGGGGAAAGGGAGGGAGAGAGAGAGAGGAAAGGAAGGGAGAAGGAATGAGGAAAGGGAGGGAGGGAGAAGGAAGAAGGAGAGAGAGAGGAAGAAGGAGAGAGAGAAGGAAGAAGGAATGAGAGAGAGAAGGAAGAAGGAGATAGAGAGAGAGAAGGAAGGAGGAGAGAGAGAAGGAAGAAGGAAGGAGGAGAGAGAGAGAGAATTTGATACACACACACACACACACACACATGCACACCTCTACACACACACTCCACCACCACACACCACCTCCCACGGTCGAGTTGCCACCTCCACACACACACACACACACACACCCACATAGCCGTCCGTGCCTAGCCCACACCAAGATTAATTATGGGTCGATTCCACAGATGTATTTGTATGTGAGCTTCCTAACCAACCACACTTGTAAGGCTTCATTATTTTCCAAAAGCTGAGTATCCACATTCACAAAATCTTACTAAAACGGGACATAATAACAGTTCAAATTAAGCGCTTATTGTAACTCACTCTGATTGGCCCACCTCAAAAAATCAATACTCGAAGATTATCGCTGATTGGCTATACCCGAATGATCATTATTTTAGTGTTAATATTAGCGCATTACGAGTCTTACACGTGTTATATGGTTTGTATAACCTTATAGTACAAGAACAAACCCAACTATAATAGTTTACACACTCGCCAATGCCTCGTTTCATTATAATTTGGATGACAAGTGGACCTCAAATTTTCGGAAATTTTAATTAGGTCCATCTTTTTCCTATTCTCCTTCGCTGGGAAAATGGGAAGGGTTGAAGGAAGAATGGGAAGGATTGGAGAAAGAATGGGAAGGATTGGAAAAAGAATGGGAAGGGTTGAAGGAAGAATGGGAAGGGTTGAAAAAAGAATGGGAAGGGTTGAAGGAAGAATGGGAAGGGTTGAAAAAAGAATGGGAAGGATTGGAGAAAGAATGGGAAGGTAAGAAGAAGAATGGGAAGGGTCGTAGAAGAAAGGGAAGGGATGAAAAATTTAACAGCTGACTTACTGTAAATACATACGTGGTAATTACTGATAAACAACGAGTAGAAAATAATAGACTCTACCAAGCTGGGTTTATAGACCATGTAGCCCCAAGTCTCCAATATATAACTAAGGGTTCATTCCACAGTGTTTGGTAGTGGTTTGTAAGCATGCAAACGAAAGAATGTTAGCTGTGTAAATGAATTCCTCCCCTACACATGGATAAACCAATACACTCCTTCATATTCTCCCTCCTTCCTCCCCTACACATACACCACTACACCCCTTCATATTCTCCCTGTCCCTCCCTCCTTCCTCCCCTACACATACACCACTACACACACCCCTTCATATTCTCCCTGTCCCTCCCTCCTTCCTCCCCTACACATACACCACTACACCCCTTCATATTCTCCCTGTCCCTCCCTCCTTCCTCCCCTACACATACACCACTACACACACCCCTTTATATTGTCCCTGCCCCTCCCTCCTTCCTCCCCTACACATACACCACTACACCCCTTCATATTGTCCCTGCCCCTCCCTCCTTCCTCCCCTACACATACACCCACTACACCCCTTTATATTCTCCCTGTCCCTCCCTCCTTCCTCCCCTACACATACACCACTACACCCCTTTATATTCTCCCTGTCCCTCCCTCCTTCCTCCCCTACACATACACCACTACACCCCTTCATATTGTCCCTGCCCCTCCCTCCTTCCTCCCCTACACATACACTCCTTCATATTGTCCCTGCCCCTCCCTCCTTCCTCCCCTACACATACACCCACTACACCCCTTCATATTGTCCCTGTCCCTCCCTCCTTCCTCCCCTACACATACTGTACACCCACTACACCCCTTCATATTGTCCCTGTCCCTCCCTCCTTCCTCCCCTACACATACTGTACACCCACTACACCCCTTCATATTGTCCCTGTCCCTCCCTCCTTCCTCCCCTACACATACTGTACACCCACTACACCCCTTCATATTGTCCCTGTCCCTCCCTCCTTCCTCCCCTACACATACTGTACACCCACTACACCCCTTCATATTGTCCCTGTCCCTACCTCCTTCCTCCCCTACACATAACGGGGCGTGGCGGGGGTGATAACGGGGCGTGGCGGGGGTGATAACGTGGCGGGGGTGATAACGGGGCAGGGCTGCGGTGATAACGGGGCGGGGCGGAGGTGATAACGGGGCGTGGCGGGGGTGATAACGGGGCGGGGCGGGGGTGATAACGGGGCGGGGCGGGGGTGATAACGGGGCGGGGGTGATAACAGGGCAGGGGTGATAACGAGGCGTGGCGGGGGTGATAACGGGGTGGGGCGGGGGTGATAACGGGGCGTGGCGGGTGTGATAACGGGGCAGGGCGGGGGTGATAACGGGGCGTGGCGGGGGTGATAACGGGGCGTGGCAGGGGTGATAACGGGGCGTGGCGGGGGTAATAACGGGGCGTGGCGGGTGTGATAACGGGGCAGGGCGGGGGTGATAACGGGGCGTGGCGGGGGTGATAACGGGGCGTGGCGAGGGTGATAACGGGGCGGGGCGGGGGTGATAACGGGGCGGGGAGGGGGTGATAACGGGGCGGGGGTGATAACGGGGCAGGGCAGGGGTGATAACGGGGCGTGGCGGGGGTGATAACGGGGCGTGGCGGGGGTGATAACGGGGTGGGGCGTGGGTGATAACGGGGCGTGGCGGGTGTGATAACGGGGCAGGGCTGGGGTGATAACGGGGCGTGGCGGGGGTGATAACGGGACGTGGCAGGGGTGATAACGGGGCGGGGGTGATAACGGGGCGTGGCAGGGGTAATAACGGGGCGTGGCGGGGGTAATAACGGGGCGTGGCGGGTGTGATAACGGGGCAGGGCGGGGGTGATAACGGGGCGTGGCGGGGGTGATAACGGGGCGGGGGTGATAACGGGGCGTGGCGGGGGTGATAACGGGGCGGGGCGGGGGTGATAACGGGGCGGGGGTGATAACGGGGCGTGGCAGGGGTAATAACGGGGCGTGACGGGGGTGATAACGGGGCGAGGCGGGGGTGATAACGGGGCGTGGCGGGGGTGATGGCGGGGCGGGCCGGGGTGATAACGGGGCGTGGCGGGGGTGATAACGGGGCGGGGCGGGAGTGATAACGGGGCAGGGCGGGGGTGATAACGGGGCGTGGCGGGGGTGATAACGGGGCGTGGCGGGGGTGATAACGGGGCGGGGCGGGGTGATAACGGGGCGGGGCGGGGGTGATAACGGGGCGGGGTGGGGGTGATAACGGGGCGTGGCAGGGGTAATAACGGGGCGTGGCGGGGGTGATAACGGGGCGGGGCGGGGGTGATGGCGGGGCGGGCCGGGATGATAACGGGGCGTGGCGGGGGTGATGGCGGGGCGGGCCGGGGTGATAACGGGGCGTGGCGGGGGTGATAACGGGGCGGGGCGGAAGTGATAACGGGGCGTGGCAGGGGTGATAACGGGGCGTGACAGGGGTGATAACGGGGCGTGGCAGGGGTGATAACGGGGCGTGGCGGGGGTGATGGCGGGGCGGGGCGGGGGTTTATTCTCTCTCTCTCATACACACCCATAAACTCTCTCTCTCTCTCTCTCTCTCTCTCTCTCACACACGTTTGGGGGGTGCGGGAATAGTGGGACAGGCTTGGAGGGGGGGGGGGGGGAATAGAGGGACAGCATGGTGATATAATTGGGGGAGGGTTTAAGAGGGTGCGGGAGTAGGGGACAGGCTTGGGGGGAGTAGGGGGACATATAATAACCGCCACCAACCACCACACCAAGCCAGGACTCACACCTTGCTCTCGGGCCAAAAAAAAGTTAGATATGTGTTTTCTTCACATGATATCTTTGTACCCAGGAGTCATAGAGAGCTGGGGTTGGTCTCATTCGAAAGAGGAAGAGTTGCTGCTTAGAACAAAACTAAATTTAAGTTTCTAGACATTGTAGTTTAGACGTAGTAAGTAAATGAAATACTGACACTGTACTCTGGTCAAAAGTTACACGCGTCTCTTCCTCACGCCATATCTTTGCATCTCGGGCCGAAAAAAAGTTACATATGCCTTTTCTTCACATTATATCTTTGCACCCAGGAGTCATAGAGAGCTGGGGTTGGTCTCATTGGAAAGAGGAAGAGTTGCTGCTTAGAACGGAACTAAATTTAAGTTCCTAGGTATTGTAGTTTAGACGTAGAGAGTAAGTGAAATAGAGCGATTTTTGGAGACATCACTTGGACCTGTTGCAGGATAATGTGTGTGTACGGTTACGGTAGGGGGACAGGCTTAAACAGTCACGTGTCTGTGTGTGTGTTATTAAACATTCACGTGTGTGTGTTGTTAAACAGTCACGTGTGTGTGTGTATTATTAAACAGTCACGTGTCAAAAAATTCGAAAATATCAAAATCCTATATATAATTATTTTTTTATATAAATTAAAAAATAATGTTCATTCAATATACAGCAAGAATCGCTCATTCAAAATTTGCAATAAAAAAATTTGAAAATTTTTTGGATTTTTTTTTTTAACTCTAATAAGGGTTTGGGCGCCCCTTCGGACCCCAGTCAATCCATTTAAGGGTTTGGACATCCCTTCGGGCCCTAACCAATCCATTAGCACATCGATAATTACCCCGTTGTGTTAATTAACCGTTCATTTTATAATTAATTTCATTGTTTACTTAATTTTAACGGCCGTAGGACACTTTTGGTTCATTGGAGCATTCTGATTCCTCCAAAGTGTGCTGGGAAACAGTAAGGAATAATGGCTTTAACTGTTGCTTGCATTGGTTTGGAGCCACCGAGTGTCTCGGCCAATCATTAATGGTTTCTCAGGCCAGGCACCAACCAACCAATCACAGCGAGGGTACCATACACAGCTAGACACACAGAGGGCACTTTAACACCTGAAGTGGGTTGGCGGCCATGATAGGTTGCCCTTCCCCTCATTATAATAATTAAATTAATAATTAAAGACATTATCTCAGCCTTGTTAATTGATTTAAGAGGGTGCGGGAGTAAGGGACAGGCTTGGGGGCGTTTTGGGGGGTGCGGGAATAGGGGGACAGGCTTGGGGTGGGTAGAAAGCCAGGGAAATGTCAATAACTGTGGATACGGGAGTTCCAAGATAGTCGCCGGGCAGCGACACTCCTCCCTATCTCATAATAGCGCCGCCGCTCTAATGTGTATAGCTCTGTGGGCTACTCAAAAACCCGTTATAAATTACCACTGGCTGCCTCAATGTCAAAAACCCTGTTATAAATTGCAACTGTCGGCCTTTTCCTTCGTCCTGTGGTCAATTTAAGGCTTGCTTCGTCCTCCAACTCCTTTTTCCTTCATCCTGTGGTCAATGTAAGGCTTCCTCCGTCCTCCAAATTCATTTTAAAAGGTGTAGAACATAATAACGAGGCTCGAGTCGGCGGTTGACTGTATAGAAAACGAAGGATTTAAATATACTGAATTTTAAAATAGTCCGCCATTAAAAAATAGGAGAAAATGGGAAGGGTTGCATCATAGAAAAAGGGAAGGTTTTTAAATATTAAAAAAAAAAATAAACCCCAGAGTCCGAAACTTCTAACTAGATTGACGTGGGCTTAAATATTGACATTAAAACATTAAGAATTTGTTATTTTTTTACTATAGCAGCCTTGTGTAAAAATATACCTACGTTATCAAATTAAAATAATTTGCGTACAAATAGTATTTAGTGAATAATTTAAATAAATGTATATACGAAGGTCAGTAGGAGATGATTCGGACGAAACCTTCCTAACCTGGCAAATTATTACCAAATCAAAATAAAAATTGGTTAGAACGGGGTGTGGTTAGAACGGTAAATATCTCAATAAATAACCAATTAATAGCAGCTCTTAGTGTCTGGGAAATTGTATTTTAGTAAATAACCGGTAATTTAAGACTATTTTAACGAATTAACATCGTATTTTTTATATTAAAAGGGAAAAACTGATGTTAGATAATAGGGTTCATTGCCAACGGGATCTGGCAACCTTTGTAGATTCGTTACGTAAAGTTACGCATGTGTGGCGTCATTAACGCGGTCGGACACATGTGACAGGTTGACAATTATCGACTCGTTATACATTAATTACAGCCTTAGGTAAGTTCATTCTAATTTTTATGTGTAGATAATAGATTAATTTAGCCACGTGACCCACCGTGGGGAGTGATAGATAAGAAATAGAAGAGAAAAATAATATATAAAAACAGCATTTACCCGCTCGTTTTAAATATGGCGTCGGTGTCCGGGATTCGACATTAATTTCGTAATTATTTAAAAATTAGGAGCTCAGGTAAGTCCATATTGCTATGAGATATAGTTTATTAATATATCTATCTGTATATCACACTGTGGGAGGCGAAGGAATAATAAAATATGAGAAAATAGATGGATTAACTTTTTTTTTTTTCGCCCGTGTCAAAATATGGGATTAATATCTTTATCATTTAAACATTAGAAGCTTAGGTAAGTCCATATTGCTATGAGATGTAGTTTATAAATATATCTATCCGTATATCACACTGTGGGAAGCGAGGGAATAATATTTTTACGTTAAATTTTGATATAATAAATAATGTCGTATATATTCACTCGTGGGTTTACATATGGCGAATCCCCGTCACCGTTGAAAACATCGAATTTTTTTTTTGTTAATATATATTTTGATTCAGATAAAAGTTAATTATATAAAGTTTTGAAACATAGATTTATAATTTATTTTATCATTTTAATTAATTATCTCTGTGGGAATAATAATAATAATTTGGTAATAAAATCGAGATTGTCCAAGCTTGGGCAGGTCAGCAGTGCAAGTTCCAAAGTTGCCAATTTAGCGCTTTTGTTGCTAGATTCGTCATTTTATAGAACAATATAGCTCTTACAATTTGGCTTTAGTGACATTTGGCAGCTGTTTTTCTGTGTTTTTGTTGCGTATTTCTTGGCGGTTTTAATTATTTCAGAGTCCTGACATAATAAAGAGTAATAAATAAATAACAATCAGAAGGTTTTGTGGGATGTTTATCAAAAATAGCGCCTTTTTAGTTAGCGCTTTTCGGGAGTAATAAGTTTAGCGCCTTAAGAAAATTCTAGTTGGCAACCCTGCCTGTCTCGACCGGTAGCAGTGTTCTCATTCTTAAGGTAATTACCCTAGACTATCGTAATTTTGGGATTATTTAAGGGAATGGAAAAGGTAATTTAAGGAAAATCGGCAAGTAACCCATTAAATCTGGAAAAATCTTAGGTAATTTTTGGATAATCTATGAAAATTTAAGGTAAACTTTTTTATGATCTGTGGAAATTTAAGGTAAATTTTTGGCCATAGAGAGAAACAAACATGGTACGTAAGACTAAGTCCATTTGTTTATATGCTATTCAAGAAGGTTCGTAGTGTATACGATGCATGGTACCAATACGATGGGTCCATAGACAAACAACAGACCCGTCGTACGTACCACACCATCGTATACACCACGGATGTTCTTGAATACGGCTATAATAAATTCTGACAACCACACTGGGTAAGACTTCCATTATTTTAGGGTTCATTCCACAGTCGTATTTGTTTGTAAACTTCCCAACCAACCACAAAATCTATCCAACAGTTAGATGATAATAATAATAATAATAATAATAATACGGTAAATATTGAATGAATTACCGTTATTGCGTACGATTTTTCTACCTTCATTACCCACTTATTTAGACCATTCTAAGACTATTTTCTTCTATGGCATTTCCTCCGCAAATGCCCCATTTCCAAGATAGGGCATATTCAAATGGGGCATTTTGAAATTAGCCTGACCTTACCTGACCTGACCTAACCTAACCTAGACCGCATCAGACTACCGGGACCTAACCTGGGCAAACTACCGGGAAATAATCGTGATAAAGTACAATAAATGACAGGGGTAAAATACTGGGACCCAGCCGGATCTGGCAACACTGCTACAAAACGGTAATTCTTTCAATAAATACCGATAATAATAATAATAATACCAATAACAATAATAATACCAATAAGGTATTTATTGAAAAAATTACCGTTTTGCAACAGTGTTGCCAGATCCGGCTGGGTCCCAGTATTTTGCCCCAGTCATTTATTGTACTTTATCACGATTATTTCCCGGTAGTTTGCCCAGGTTAGGTTCCGGTAGTTTGCCCAGGTTAGGTCCCGGTAGTCTGATGCGGTCTAGGTTAGGTTAGGTCAGGTCAGGTAAGGTCAGACTAATTTCAAAATGCCCCATTTGCGTATGCCCTATCTTGGAAATGGGGCATTTGCGGAGAAAATGCCATAGAAGAAAATAGTCTTAGAATGGTCTAAATAAGTGGGTAATGAAGGTAGAAAAAATGTACGCAATAACGGTAATTCATTCAATATTTACCACCAATAATAATAATACCAATAATAATAATAATAATACCATTAATAATAATAATAATAATACCAATAATAATAATAATAATACCAATATATATATATATATATATATATATACTTGATTTCAGGATACTAGTTAGACATTAATTAAGATGGAAGTACTGTACAGTGTTGGGAAATCTGGAGCAAATGATTCCTCCAAACTATGCCAAGCAACAACAGAACACCAATATTTTTGTTGGTCTGGTTCTGTTTCCTGGCATACTTTGGAGGAATCAGGACACTCCAATATAACAAAAGTGAATTACCCCAATTAATATGATATTTCTTCAACAGACTGATATGAATCTTGAAAAGGAAGAAAGGCATGCTGAGAAGGAGAAGAAAAAAAGGTTGAGGGAATGGAAGAATGGAAAGAATTGTAAAAGTTAGACAAGGAGATGACAGGGATGAAGGTGAGTCTTCCCTTTATATATATTAAGAGTTGAAGGAGAGAGTTTGTTAACTTTTTAATGTTAAAGTTGAAGTTGGGACATAATCTAATTCATAATGTTAGAAATAACCAAGAGAAATTTTACTTTATTTTAGTGAAAAAGTAACATTATAGAAGTATTAGGTTAGGTTATGATATGACTTAAGTAAATGTGTTACAGTAGTTAGCACTTGTATAACACACACACACTCTCACACACACTTTCTCTCTCTCTCTCTCTCACACACTCACACACACACTTTCTCTCTCTCTCTCTCTCACACACACACTCACACTCTCACACACTCACTCACTCACACACACACTTTCTCTCTCTCTCTCTCTCTCTCTCTCTCACACACACACACACACACACACACTGTCTCTCTCTCGTGCCCACTACCCACCCACAAAATTGGTCAAAGTGTCTTCTCGTCGTCTTTTGCCTCTCGTGTGGAAGGGGTTTGATGTGGTAATTCTTTTTTGTTACATTGGAGTGCCTTGATTCCTCCAAAGTATGTCAGGAAACAGAACCAGAAGAACAAAAGTAATGGTGTTCTGTTGTTGCTTGGAATAGTTTGGAGGATTCAGTTGCTCCAGATTTACCAACACAAAATTTCCCCTTTAATTGCTAAGTCAGATACCGTATCAGATAACTTTGATGCTGTCTTAGAGTTGATTCCACAGTGGTATTGGTTTGTTAGCTTCCCAACCAACCACACTTGTAATGCTTCATTATTTTAGGGTTGATTCCACAGTGGTATTGGTTTGTTAGCTTCCCAACCAACCACACTTGTAAGGCTTCATTATTTTCCAAAAGGTGAGTATCCACATTCACAAAAGCTATCCAACAGTTAGATAATAATAATCACTGCATAGTTTACTCACCAAAATTCATTAAATAATTCACCCAGAAGTCATTAACACGACTAATATTCTTTCGTTTGCGTGCTTACAAACCAATACCAACCAATTTTGAAGTTGATTTTGTATAAAACTCAAATTACCATGTCTATACCCAACATTTATGTATAGCCTTATAGTGTTTTGAATTAATTAACTTTATTGGCAGAATAATGGTGATGGGAGACAGTAGCAGAGTGGATAAAGTGATGGACTGTGAATGGTAAGGGCCCTGGTTCGAGTCCACCAGAAAACGTCTGGGATTTTTCCGAGGTGATGTGATGGGTCCAGCTGTTGGTCAACTACCCTGGCTACACTGACACAGTATTACCAATGTGACTCCATGTAGTGTTGCATTATTCATTAACATTAGGCTAACATATATGTTATATTATATCATTAACCATGATATATATTTATTAGTGAGGATTTATTGTATTAATAATTGTCTTCAGATAACATGTATCAGTACAATACTAATTTGTATAATTCATCATACCATTGTTGTTGTATATTACCCATAGTATTGAGTTAATATGTAACAGTGTATTTATAACCTCACTCCCTCCAAGGGGGTGGCCACGGCAGAAGTGTCTCCAGTTGTCCCTGTTCCAACACTCCCTCCTTACTTGGTCCATCCCTACTATCCCTCATGTTACTCTCCTTTACATACTCTGTATACAATACATTAATAATTTATATATGGAGTCCTGCATTATACTGGTACCTTACCATCATTAATACCATCAATGTTCTTGTATATTACCCATAGTATTGAGTTAACATGTAACACTGCACTACTAATCTATATATGTTTTTTCAGGATGTATGTATGGTGACACAATACATTGGATTTTCACAGCTTTATCAGTTTTGAATAGAGGATGACACCCATTACCTTCACAACAATACCAACTACCTCATAATACAATAATGGTAAGTGTATGAAGTGAAGGGAGAGTTTACCCTGTAGTGAAGTGGTAGGGATAAACCAGTTTTTGTTATCAATCCTTACTATGGATGTAAACATGACTGTAACCCTTTGTTGGGTTTGGGTTGTCCAAGTGACACCAAGCTCACTTGGTTTTCACCAAGCGAGCTTGCCCTGTACTGTTTTTGTGGGTCGCTTGGATGCGAAGCCGTGCCATGCAGTAGCCGTTAAAACCAAGCCGCCTTGGTATCCAAAGCAACCCCTGCTTGGTAACAGTGTTGGTGCTGCTTGGTAGTCACCTGACAACAACAATATGGACCACAGATAATTGATATTGGCTTAACTAGTACATGTAACTTGCAATCAGTGCCAAATAAACAAAAATAATTATGTAATAAGATGTTTTAGTATTATTTAAGGAGGTATTGGCTGCTTGGATAATTTTTGTACATATTATTATGGAAGACAAAATTTAAAGGATTATTTATAAGTAATCAAACTTGCAATTTTTTACTAGTAGCCTACTTACAATTTTCTACCAGTACTTACACTGCTGCAGAGGTCTTAATGTAAATAATATTTATTATTAAAGAAAAATGTGGTTACTCAGTTAAATGATTCTTTACCTAAACATATACCTAATCATGGGTGAAATTTCAACATGTGAGGATTGGTATAATGGCCATCAAGTTTTCATTAATAATTAAGTGTCCAATTTTTGTTGTTTTTTCCCCTCCACCTAAACTGGAGATATGAGGCTGTTGGGTACCTATATTATAATTGTGATGATTTTATTTGGAGATGAGTTGGCCTTCTCTGTGGTTATTTTAAATGTTACCAAAGTGTATTCCTAATATTAACCCTTTTATTGCTTTCCTATGATATCACCATTCCGTCAAATGATAATTTTTGGGCTATTATTTTGGTTGGGCACCTTGGGCAAGACAATTGTTGGGCTCCACGTATCTGGTCTGTTTTTGTTGTCAGATAGTGCTGTGCTTCAAGCCCGCTTGGCACCCCAAGCCGACGCTTGGACAACAATAAAACGACACTTGTAGTGCCACAAGGAGATGTGGGGGGCTGCTCCCTCCTCCAACAGGGATTGGGGGGGTTGTGATGTGGAGTGTGTGGTGGGGGTGGGGGGGATCTACGGTTTGGCATTTTGTTTGGGAGGGTGTGTGATGTGACAAGGCTACCTCCAGTGTGGAGAGGAAGGCCTCGTATATGTGTGTATGTGTGTGTTTTCATCTTGGCAACAACAGTCAAACAATGTGGTGATTTCAGTACAAGAATATTATTATGGTAATGGTGTGTGTGTGTGTTCAAAGGATAGTGATAAATGTATTTTCATCTTATATTGAGAGCCTACTAGAGAGAGTAAGTAAGTAAGTAAGTAAATATTTATTGGTTATTTCATACCAAGGTATATTAATATTAAATTTATCTTCAAGACAGGAAAATATGAGTAATGGTAGATGGTTTTTACTCTCATCATTTTCACTCAATAAATTCTGCTGGCATTAAATATTGCAAGATATCAATTTTGGCCCCAACTTTATTCCATATCAATGATCTTGTGTCTATGTACAGTCACGGACAATAATTAATCATCCACATATAGGTAACTCAAACAAATTGCTATTGAATATTTTCATGTTTTGTTATTATGTATTTGTTGTTGTTGTTTTGACTAGTCGGTAATTACTGCTTTTAGTGAAATAGAAGATGGTAATTAACCTATTTATTAGAAACAGTTAGATAGAGATAGTGAGAGAGAGAGAAAGAGAGGGAGGAAGAAAGAAAACATTTATGTGATAATTGCTACCGAATATTTTCATGTTTTGTTATTATGTAGTTGTTGTTTTGACTAGTCAGTAATTACTGCTTTTAGTGAAATAGAAGATGGTAATTAACCTATTTATTAGAACCAGAGGGAAGCTGTCAAACATTTACATGTCACCCCAATGTGGATGAATATTATTGTCTGTGACTGTACAACACAATATGTGTTAGGGGGGTGCGGAAGTAGGGGGACAGGCTTTAGGGGGGTGTGGGAGTGGGGGGACAGGCTTGGGGGGGGGTTAAGGGGATGCGGGAATAGGGGACAGGCTTTATACCCACCCGAACCCTGTCCCCCTACCCCCGCACCCCCTTAGTGGTGTTGACAACATAGCCAGCAGTGTGTCAATGGGATAGCTGTCCCCCAAACCTGTCCCCTACTCCTGCACCCCCCTAACACATATTGGTACCACACTATCATCAACACCATCAATATTCTTCACTTTACAGTTAAGTTTACACAGACAGTCTCTTTGTAATTGTAATAGACAAGTTTAACATTTTTTCATTACTTTAATATCGGGGGGTTGAGATGTAGTACGTGTGTGTGTATGTATGTATATTATTATGTGTTTGGGAGGGTGTGTGACGTGACGAGGCTACCTCCAGTGTGGAGATGAAGGCCTCGTATATGTATGTATGTACAGTCGTGGTCAATAATAATCATCCACATATGGGAATCTCAAACAATTTACTGTCTAATGTTTTCACGTTCACATATATGATTTTATTATTTTAAATAGTGTGTGTGTGTGTTATTGTTTTAAGTAGTGTGTAACTGCTTGTATTAAATTAAAAGATGGTAGTTAACCTATTTATTGGAAAGTTTATCATCTAAGGAACAGAGGGAAGCTGTCAAACTCTTATGTGAGTTACCCCTATATGGATCATTATATTTGACACCAACTGTATGTATGTTTTTTACCAATATATTTTGTTTTGGGTAACATTTCAATAATATTATCTGGAATGCCTGTATATATATAGGGTCCATTCCACAGTGGTTGGTATTGGTTTGTAAGCACGCAAACAAAAGAATTTTAGCCGTGTAAATGACTTCTGGGTGAATTATTTAATGAATTTCGTGATTAAACTATACAGTGATTATTATTATTATTATTATTATTATTGTTATTATTATTATTATTATTATTATTATTATTATTATTATTGTTATTATTATTATTATTATTGTTATTATTATTACTATTATTATTATTACTGGTATTATTATTTTTATTATTATTATTATTATTAAATGACTTGTGGGTGAATTATTTAATGAATTTGGTGAGTAAACTATACAGTGATCATCATTATCTAACTGTTGGATAGATTTTGTGAATACGGATACTCACCTTTTGGAAAATAATGAAGCCTTACAAGAGTGGTTGGTTGGTTGGGAAGCTAACAAACCAATACCACTGTGGAATCAACCCATGTACAGTTGGCCACAGAAATTCTTACACACGTTACATGGAAAGAGAAGTTATTAATTGATTATTGTGAATGTACTGTAATGAATAGTTTACCAAGTGACTCTTATCATTACAAAACAACAAACCTAATAATAATAATAATAATAATCACTGTATAGTTTACTCACCAAATTCATTAAATAATTCACCCACAAGTCATTTAATAATAATAATAATAATAATGTATTGCAGTTACATATATAATCTTAACCTTTTATCTTTCTCTATGCATCTTCTTTCACACTTTCTATGTAAGGTTAGACAGCTGTTTCTCTCTATTTCACACACACACACTGTCTGTCTGTCTGTCTCCTTTCCTGTGCCTTCTTTGATATTATTATTATTATCAATATTATTATTATTATTATTTTTATTATTATTATTTTTATTATTATTATTATTATTATTATTTTTATTTTTATTATTAATATTATTAATATTATAAGTTGGCTTCATATCCACCTGTGTATGTATTAGGTTTTGTAAAAATTATAAATTGTATAATTATTAGATTTAGTAAGAATTATAAACTAATTTGGTTATATATTTGTTACAGAGTTTTGGAATTAACTGGAATTAACTGGAGTTTTGGAATTAACTGGAATTGTACAAGTATGAGACCTCCTTCCATCTATAACAACAACAACAACAACACATTATTATAGATTACTGTAAGTATTTGTATTCATGGTATATACAGTACTATGGTTCTGTTGTCTTTATATGGAGACATTGTATGTACACTCGCGGTCAGAAATTGTGCCCTGATCCCTTGGCACGATGAATAGCAACTAGCCAAGATTTGATGATTCGAACAAATGTGTGTTGTAGGGATACGCACAGTTGTTCGAACCTTATAAAAAAAAATTTTATATAAAAAAAATTTTATATAAAAAAAAATTTTATATAAAAAAAATTTTATATAAAAAAAAAATTTATATAAAAAAAAATTTTATATAAAAAAATATTTTTATAAAAAAAAATTTTATATAAAAAAAATTTTATATAAAAAAAAATTTTATAAAAAAAATTTTTATATAAAAAAAATTTTATATAAAAAAAAATTTATATAAAAAAAAATTTATAAAAAAAAATTTTATATAAAAAAAAATTTTATATAAACAAAAATTTTATATAAACAAAAATTTTATATAAAAAAAAAATTTATATAAACAAAAAATTTATATAAAAAAAAATTTTATATAAAAAAAAAATTTATATAAAAAAAAAATTTTATAAAAAAAAATTTTATATAAAAAAAATATTATATAAAAAAAAATTTTATATAAAAAAATTTTTATATAAAAAAAAATTTTATATAAAAAAAATTTTATATAAAAAAAATTTTATATAAAAAAAAAATTTTATAAAAAAAATTTTTATATAAAAAAAATTTTATATAAAAAAAATTTATATAAAAAAAAATTTATATAAAAAAGTTTTTATATAAAAAAAGTTTTTATATAAAAAAAAATATATAAAAAAAAATTTTATATAAAAAAAATTTTATATAAAAAAAATTTTATATAAAAAAAATTTTTATATAAAAAAAAATTTTATATAAAAAAAGTTTTTATATAAAAAAAAATTTTATATAAAAAAAGTTTTTATATAAAAAAAGTTTTTATATAAAAAAAGTTTTTATATAAAAAAAGTTTTTATATAAAAAAAAATTTTATATAAAAAAAGTTTTTATATAAAAAAAAATTTTATATAAAAAAAATTTTATATAAAAAAAAGTTTTATATAAAAAAAGTTTTTATATAAACACTCACCAAATTCATTAAATAATTCACCCACAAGTCATTTAATAATAATAATAATAATAATGTATTGCAGTTACATATATAATCTTAACCTTTTATCTTTCTCTATGCATCTTCTTTCACACTTTCTATGTAAGGTTAGACAGCTGTTTCTCTCTATTTCACACACACACACTGTCTGTCTGTCTGTCTCCTTTCCTGTGCCTTCTTTGATATTATTATTATTATCAATATTATTATTATTATTATTTTTATTATTATTATTTTTATTATTATTATTATTATTATTATTATTATTTTTATTTTTATTGTTAATATTATTAATATTATAAGTTGGCTTCATATCCACCTGTGTATGTATTAGGTTTTGTAAAAATTATAAATTGTATAATTATTAGATTTAGTAAGAATTATAAACTAATTTGGTTATATATTTGTTACAGAGTTTTGGAATTAACTGGAATTGTACAAGTATGAGACCTCCTTCCATCTATAACAACAACAACAACAACAACAACACATTATTATAGATTACTGTAAGTATTTGTATTCATGGTATATACAGTACTATGGTTCTGTTGTCTTTATATGGAGACATTGTATGTACACTCGCGGTCAGAAATTGTGCCATGATCCCTTGGCACGATGAATAGCAACTAGCCAAGATTTGATGATTCGAACAAATGTGTGTTGTAGGGATACGCACAGTTGTTCGAACCTTATAAAAAAAAATTTTATATAAAAAAAATTTTATATAAAAAAAAAATTTATATAAAAAAAAAAATTTATATAAAAAAAAATTTTATATAAAAAAAAAATTTATATAAAAAAAATTTTATATAAAAAAATTTTATATAAAAAAAAAATTTATATAAAAAAAATTTTATATAAAAAAAAATTTATATAAAAAAAAATTTTATATAAAAAAAAATTTTATATAAAAAAAATTTTATATAAAAAAAAATTATATAAAAAAAAATTTTATATAAAAAAAATTTTATATAAAAAAAAATTTATATAAAAAAAAATTTATATAAAAAAAAATTTTATATAAAAAAAAATTTTATATAAAAAAAAATTTTATATAAAAAAAAAATTTATATAAAAAAAAAATTTATATAAAAAAAAATTTTATAAAAAAAATTTTTATATAAAAAAAATATTATATAAAAAAAATATTTATATAAAAAAAATTTTATATAAAAAAAAATTTTATATAAAAAAAAAATTTTATATAAAAAAAAATTTATATAAAAAAAAATTTTATAAAAAAAATTTTTATATAAAAAAAATTTTATATAAAAAAAAATTTATATAAAAAAAAATTTTATATAAAAAAGTTTTTATATAAAAAAAGTTTTTATATAAAAAAAAATATTATATAAAAAAAAAATTTATATAAAAAAAATTTTATATAAAAAAAATTTTATATAAAAAAAAATTTTATATAAAAAAAGTTTTTATATAAAAAAAGTTTTTATATAAAAAAAAATTTTATATAAAAAAAGTTTTTATATAAAAAAAGTTTTTATATAAAAAAAAATTTTATATAAAAAAAATTTTATATAAAAAAAAATTTTATATAAAAAAAATTTTATATAAAAAAAAATTTTATATAAAAAAATTTTTATATAAAAAAAAATTTTATATAACAAAACATTTTATATAAAAAAATTTTATATAAGAAAAAATATTATATAAGAAAAACTTTTATATAAGAAAAAATTTTATATAAGAAAAAAATTTATATAAGAAAAAATTTTATATAAGAAAAAATTTTATATAAAAAAAATTGTTATATAAAAAAAAATTTTATATAAAAAAAATTTTATATAAAAAAAAAATTTATATAAAAAAAAATTTTATATAAAAAAAATTTTATATAAAAAAATATTTATATACAAAAATTTTTATATAAAAAAAATGTTAAATAAAAAAAAATGTTATATAAAAAAAATTTTATATAAAAAATGTTATATAAAAAAAAATTTATATAAAACAATTTTTATATAAATTTTTTTATTATATAAGAAAAAATTTTATATAAAAAAAAATTTTATATAAAAAAATTTTTTATATAAAAATTTTTTATATACAATTTTTTTTTATATAAACAATTTTTATATACAATTTTGTTTTATATAAATTTTTTTTATATAAAAAAAAATTTATAAAATTTTTTTTTATTTTTTTTTATATAATTTTTTTTATATAAACAAAAATTTTATATAAATTTTTTTTTTATTTTTTATATATATAAAAAAAATTATATAAAAATTTCTTTTATAATTTTTTTTTTATATAACATTTCTTTTTATATATGTTACAAACCCAGTATATCCAGAGGTCGCCAAATTAATTAAAATGCAAAGTCGTAAAAACAATACGAAGTTTATTTTAACATTAAACACATTTATCCCAAGAACATCAAAACACCAGGAATTCATATATCCCAAACCATTCAACAACTCAGTAGATTGCCCAATAATAATAATAATAATAATACCACACTCAAGTTAAAGAGAATACAAAACTCTTACAATAACTTGACACCACGTAACTCTACACTAACAATAACAATAATAACTAATTATAATCCCGAGTTCTCGTAATACACTAGTAATACACTCGTAAGACACCAAACTTAATAATAATAATACTTAACTGAATTAATGCCAGTCTGATACAATTAGTCCAGTTACATAAGGGGGAGAAATGGGCCTCACACAGAACACTTCAATTTGAGAAATGCTGGAAGAATGACACTGAGCATTTTTTTTTTTTTCCTGGCCTATCGACCTTGGTGTTGGTCATTAAGGCCTTTTATTTTATTTTTTTATTTTTTTATTTATTTATTATTAATTTAATTTTAACTTTCTGCATATTATTTTATGCATTTATTTTTATTATTATTATTATTATTACATTCAAACTTAAAATTAAACTTATATAGACACTGAGCACCGGCTTTTCTCGCTATATATATTCTTTGAGAAACCTAAGTCAGAACCACAACACTCAAGGATTGGCTATCTTGTAAACTTGTAATGATCCTTGATTGGTACAGACGGCCCAATATGTTAAAGAGGGAATCTGGAGCTTCATAACACACTGTACACTCAAAAACCGACCAGGGCCGGTATTCACAAAGCATTTTAGAGTTTGGACTTGTTCGTATGTTTCAATTCTGACCTCACCATAGTGTTTCAGGTTCATTTCGAAGCAGTGAATGGTTTTGCTATTCTATTTGTGTGAGCTTTTATTAAGATTTCGAAGCAGTGCCGGGTCCTAGTCCTTGCCATGAATAAATGCTTACCAACAAAATTTTAAGTTAAGAGTGAACTTTGTTTTTGTGAATACGGCTCCAGGTCTTGGTCTCTCCTCGCATCCTTTTCGGGGTCGAACCAGGCAACGAGCAGTTGTGGTGTGATGTAGGTCTTCCAGTCCCGTAACATATATATATATATAAAAAAAATTATTTATATAATAAATTTTTTTTATATAAACAAAATTTTTGTCCTGATCCCTTGGCACGATGAATTGCAACCAGCCAAGCTTTGATGATTTGAACCAATGTGTGTTGTAGGCAGACGCACAGTTGTTGTTCAAAGGTAGGCTGTTTGCGATTCATCTTGCCAGGGGATCGGGACACAATTTCTGACCGCGAGTGTACCATGGATGTGTGTGTGTGTGTTTAGAGGCTTCTGATTCCTCCTGACTATGCCATGAAACAAGCTCCTTCCATATATGTGTGTGTGTTAGAGAGAGAGAGAATGTGTGTGTGTGTGTGTTAGAGAGAGAATGTGTGTGTGTGTGTGTTAGAGAGAGAGAGAATGTGTGTGTGTTAGAGAGAGAGACAATGTGTGTGTGTGTATGTTAGAGAGAGAGACAATGTGTGTGTGTGTGTGTTAGAGAGAGAATGAGTGTGTGTGTGTGTGTGTTTGGAGGCTTCTGATTCCTCCTACCCATGCCATGAAACAAGCTCCTTCCATATAGGTGTGTGTGAGAGAGAGAGAGAATGTGTGTGTGTGTGTGTGTTAGAGAGAGAATGAGTGTGTGTGTGTGTGTGTTTGGAGGCTTCTGATTCCTCCAAACTATTTCATAAAACAAACTCCTTCCATATAGAAGTGTTCTTACTCTTGCATTCTGTAAATAGAAATCAGAAAAAAAAACAATACCACACATAGTTATTCACGGTAAATTTACAGAAGTACTGAGTTCACTATATTGTATATTTTAGTATCATTACCCACTATTTTGGACCATTCTAACACACTTTTCATCTATGGTGTTTCTCTCAGAAATGCCCCGTTTTACAAATATAATTTGGAAATTAGTTTGACCTAACCTGACCTAACCTAGACTACAGCAGACTACCGGGACCTAACCTGGGCAAACTACCGGGATATAACCAGTATAAACTATCATAAAGTGACCGGGGTAAATTCCCGGGACCTAGCCGGATGTGGTAACACTGCTCAGCCCTTGCCAAGAACTCAGTACTTGTGTAATAATACCCTCATAATAAATAATGAATGAAGAATACAAATTACATTATTATTGAAGAATACAAAACAAATAATAAATGAAGAATAACAAATTAACAATAAATAAATGACTGCAAAATAAATAATAAATTAAGAATAAAAAATTATATATATTTTGCATTCTATTTAATTTGAGCTTGAACAATGAAGCAGGGTTGGGTTATCATCCAAAGATACTGTACAGGGATGGAGAGTGACCAACAATCTATTATGGTACCATATGTAGAATTATCTTATCCAATTGTGCATATTTGGGTTTGCTTGGTTAGGCTCCTTCCACACGAGAGGCAAAAAAACTGCGGGCAGACACTTTTACCAATAATGTGGGTGGGTGGTAGGCACAAGTGGTAAATGGCTGCCAGAGACTGTTTGATATGGTAACACTTGTATAAAGCGAGAGAATTTCACTGGGTTGCCCGTGCCTGCTGTCTTTTTGGCTCTCGTGTGGATGGGACTTAATATTAAGGGGGTGCTGTGGGTCGGGGGGGGGGGTGCGGGAGTAGGGGGACAGGCTTTAGGGGGGTGCGGGAGTAAAGGACAGGCTTGGGGGAGAGTGACCATCAATCTATTATGGTACCGTATGTACAATTATATTATCCACTTTGACATTCTTTGGTTTGCTTGGTTAGTGAGTACAGTAGTTGCTTGTATCCAGTTTACATTGTTTGGTTTGCTTGGTTAGTGAGTACAGTAGTTGCTTGTATCCAGTTTACATTGTTTGGTTTGCTTGGTTAGTGAGTACGGATAGTTGCTTGTATGATATGGTACGTATAAATTGTGTAATGTGCGCAAGTCCACAAGGAAGGAAAGAAACACGGAGTCCCAAGCTCTTTCGTGTATTCACATCTTGAGGGGAAATACAGATGTGAATACACGAAAGCACTTGGGACTCTGTGTTTCTTTCCTTCCTTGTGGACTTACACATATTCCTGGATCACGTGCCCAAAGTGATTTATTTGCAAATTGGGTAATATTAAAGTATTTGTCCATAATGTCTTTTTGACTCAAGGTTTTCAGGATGCAATGTTTAATAGTGTGTTTGTAACCAATCTGTTGTTTACATCTGTCACAAATGAGTGTTTTGGGAGATCTCCCCCCAACCAATCTCCAAAAACACTAATGATTTCGTTGCCTTATCATCTGTATACTATTCTGGATAGTGGACAGTAGAATATATGGTCATACTTTGAGTAAAGTGCACAAAGTGTATGGAAAAGGTACAAAAAAAAATAACGTAATTTTGTAGCGTACTTTTAGCATAATTCCATACCAGCCTTGATTCCATGTCCATGTTTTTCATTTCCATGCTCACACTATGACCTTTCATGATTCTTTCTCTTACATATTATGCCCTGAAATTCATCTACTCCCCTGTGTAGCTCTCTTTCACTCTCTGCTGGTAATACTGTGTCACCTGGAAATAAGCTTGTCACCAGAGACCTTTTTATTCCACTCAGCCTCATATTCTCTTTTCATACTGGTGTGTTGTTGTTGTTGAAGTTCCTCAAGCTGTCTGGCCGAGCAGCCCCGAGCTCCTGAGGAAGGTCATGGCCTGAACCGGGCTTTCCCACAGTGCCCTCAGAGAGTGTATGTTGTGTTGTTGGCGAGTGTGGTTGTGTGCGTTGCAGTCTTCAATGATGTGTTTAATAGAATGGGGTGCTGTGTTACATCCTGGACAGGCATCCACAATGGCTCCATCCAGCCTCTTCTGATAAGTCAGAAGGGCCGGGTGATGGCCACACCGCAGCCTGGCCAGGTGGACTCTGTCCTCACGGGGAAGGGAGGATTCGGATGGGTGGATGTCAGGAGGTCGTGCATGCAGCTGAGTGTTGTTTTTGAGTGTTTGGATGGATTGATGAGTGATTTGAGTATGGATGTGTTTCTGGAGATTGGTTTGGGGTGGGCAGGGTGTAAGAGTTGATAGTATTTGTGTATGGTATCGTGTACTGGGTGTTGTTTTGATGTTCCTTGGCATGTGTGGGTGTTGTGCCATGTAGTGTAGTGGATGGTGTGGGTTTGTGGAGGCTGCAGCAAGTGTTTGTGTGCCTCTCATGTCAAGGTGATCCTTGATTTTGAGGACTTTGGTTTCATAGTGTAGGTGGTCTGTGGGTGTGGTAGCTGTGCAGCCTGTGATTGTCTTTAGGGCTCTGTTCTGTATGGTTTGAAGGGTGTTGTGATGAGTCTCAGTGAGGTTTGAAGCCCAGGCAGGGCTTGCATAGTCCATCACTGATCGAATATATTGTTTGTATACTGTGGTTGTGGTTTCCTTGTTATGTCCGAATGTTGTGCTGGCAAGTGATCTGAGGGCTTTAAATCTTTGCATGCATTTGTTTTTGATGGTCGTAATATGTTGTTTGAATGTCATGGATGTATTGTATGTTATGCCAAGTATTTTGGGTGTGTGTGTGTGTGGTATAGGTGTGTTGTTTATGGTGAGGTGTGGTGTGTAGCGGTTCTGCGTTCCAGTTGGTGAGAAGGGTGACAGTTGACTTGGTGGGTGCTATTTTAAGTCTGTTTGTGGTGAACCAGGCATTGAGTGTGTTGAGGTAGGGTTGGAGGATGAGGGTGGCTGTGTCTGCGTTTCTGTGTGTACATGTGAGTGTTATGTCGTCTGCGTAGGAGGCTATGTGTATGTGTATTTGGTATGTCGTGCATGTATAGGTTGAAAAGGGTGGGTGAGAGTACAGAGCCTTGGGGGACATCATTGGTGAAATTTTTAATGTTAGATGACTGACCAGCAAATGTAACATGGGCTACTCTTCCTCCCAAGAAGCTGGCCAGCCATCTTTTGGTGTTATTATGCATGTTTGTGTTGTATATTTTGTTTGTGAGGTTGTGGCGGGGGATGGCATCAAATGCTTTACTAATGTCTAATGTGACTAAGAGTGTTCTGTGTGGGGGTCTATCTGAGTTGATGCCATCAAAAATTCTTTGTGTGAAGTCTGTAAGAAGGGTGTTTGTTGAGTGTAGCGGTCTGAAGCCATGTTGTGAAGATGCAAGGGGGATGTGTGGTGTGATTAGTTTAATGATGAGGCGCTCAGTGATTTTGGAGGGGGTACAAAGGAGGGTGATGGGACGGTGTGATGAGGGTAGTGTGGGGTCTTTATTTGGTTTGGGGATGGTGATGATGTTTCCATGTTTCCAGATGTTGGGTAATGTGTTGTGTGAGTAGCTGTAGTTTGCTATGTTAGTGAGTGCTTGTATGCCTTGTGGTCCAAGGTGTTTAAGGTGTATGTTACTGATGTTGTCTGGACCACAGGCAGGTGAGTGTTTTATGTTGTGAATGATGTGATTTGTCTGATGATTTGTGAATGGTGTGTAGTCTGGGTCAGTGGGGAAACGTCTCTTGCGTCTAATGACTCGTCTGTCTTCAGGGTGAGGGTGAAGGTGGCTGACGTGCGAAAAATGTTGGATGAGTGTGTTTGCTTGTTGTTTGTTAGAGGGTATAGTGTCTGTTGTTGTGATGGCTGCATGTGATTGTGTAGTGTTGCTGTTGGACAGTGTGATGCTGTTTAGTGTTTTGTAGAGTTTGCTGGTGTTGGTTGTGTGGTTAAGTGTGTTGACAAAACTTTGCCAGTTAAGTGTTTTTTGTTCTTTAATTTTGTTGTTTATTTGTGTATTTAGTGCTTGTATTTGGTTTATTGTGTGTTGTGTAAGAGGAGTTGGGGATGTGTGTTTAAGAGTGTCACGTTGTTTGATGAGGTCTTGAATTTCTGTTGTGAAGTTGGGGTTGTGTTTTCTTCTGTTACCTCTAGGGATGTGCTGTTTGTCTGCGTTTTGTATAATTGTATTGAATTTTTGAACAGCTGTGTTGATGTTTGTGATGGGTGTACTGTTCAGTGTTTCGAAGTGTTGTTCTGTTTCAGTAGTGAAGGCTTCCCAGTTGGCACTTTTGTAATTTGTGTATGTGTGTCTGTGGCCAACTGGGGTGATTCTTGTTTTAGTGGTGATTATGATTGGAAGGTGGTCAGAGCCGAGGGTTCTGACCACTCTCCATGATGTTCTGGGGGCGAGGTTGGGAGAGCAAAAGGATATGTCGGGAGAGGATGGTTGGAAGAGGGCTTGGTGAGGGATATGAGTGTGTTGATGTGGGTTGTTTAATGAGATGAGGTTGTCTGTTTGTGCAAGGATTTCAAGCCCTCTGTCTGTGTCGGGGTTGTTGACGTACCAGGCCGACGTCTTGGCGTTGAAATCACCACCCAGGATGAGGTCAGGTTGGTTGGTGATCAGATGTAGCTGGGGGGAGAAGTTTTGGGGAACTGTTGGGCTGGTTTGGGGGGGGATGTATAAATTAACTATTGAGATATTGGATGATTTACCAGTGCGGACTTTAATGCTTTGAATTTCTGTGGTGGTGTCGTGGTGGGGGAGGAGGGATTTGAGTTCCGCACTGGTTACTATATAATTAAGGGATTTATGGACTAGGGTGATGAGTCCACCGCCATTGCCGTTGGCCCGGTCCTGTCTGATGGTGGTGAAATTGGTGAATGTAGGTGTTTTGTTTGTGTTGCGTAGTTTTGTTTCTTGTAAGATGGCAATGTGTATATTATGTTGTATGATGAAGTGTGTGAGTTCTTGTTTTTTGGTGTTTATGCCATCTATGTTTAGTTGAAGTATGTTAATGTTATGTGTGCGGTGTGTGTTAGGTGCTGCTGCACGGGGGAGAGGAGAGTGTGGGGGGGAAGGAGGTGGAGGTGGAGGTGTTGTTGGAGTTGGAAGTAAGGGTGATGGAGGTGGGAATGTTGGTAAGGGTGATGGAGGTGTGGGTGTTGGTAAGGGTGATGGAGGTGGGAGTGATGGAGAGGTTGGTGGAGGTGTGAGTGATGGAAGGGGTGAGGGACATGTGGAACAGGTCCATGTGTTTGTGTAGTGTTTCATGGATGCTAATGTTGTACATGATAAGTGGGTCCAGTTCTTGCAAGAGTTGCATTGAACTGAACCCTTTGTCTGCCTACTTGATGTGATGGGTTTAGAGCATGTCGGACATGTGTATTTGTTTATGGGTCCAGGATTCCTTTCAATGTCTCCGGCTAGAAGAAGAAGCCGAGAAATGACAGCCGGAGAATCATTCCTCGGTGATGAAAAAATGTGTAGTTGTGTGTGTTGTGTGAGGGTGTGGTATTGCCCGGGTGACCGAAGCCGTTCCCAGGGACTCGTTCCCCCTGGTGGGGGGCGGGGGGATGTTGTGACGGTTTGGCCCCCATAGCTTCCTTCCTCGGGAGCCTTGGGGGGTGGTCCCACGGTGTAGACGCCGCCACTCCAGGACCATATACTGGTGTGTTTTGTATAGTACTGTACTAAGGGGGTGTGGTGGGTGTAGGGGATAGACTTGGGGGGTGGGGGTTGTAGTAATCACTGGTATTGGTCTGTGTTTGTTCCTACCTGCCTTACAACCCCGGCTGAGGATTTTTAGGCGGATAACAACATTACCAGGTGGGTAAGTTGATCCTCGTTTAAGTTGGAACAGAGCAGCACGGGAATAACAAAGTGTAACCATTGTGTTTGTAACAATCATTGTCTTTACTCTCCACTTGTAGAATAATTAGTCCCTCATTGTCCTCTTCATTCATGATGGTGAATGTGGTGCAGGTGGGATGAGAGGTCAATATGCTGACCTTGGCTGCCCCAGGGAGTGCCAAACCACACGTCTGTGTGTGTGTGTGTGTGTGTGTGTGTTTGGAGGCTTCTGATTCCTCCAAACTATGCCAACAAACCACCTCCTTCCATATAGGTGTGTGTGTGTGTGTTAGAGAGAGAGAGGGAGAGTGTGTGTGTGTTAGAGAGAGAGAGAGTGAGTGAGAATGTGTGTGTGTGTGTGTGTGTTAGAGAGAGAGAGGGAGAGACAATGTGTGTGTTTGGAGGGTTCTGATTCCTCCTAACCATGCCATGAAACAAGCTCCTTCCATATAGGTGTGTGTGTGTGTGTGTGTTAGAGAGAGAATGTGTGTGTGTGTGTGTGTGTGTGTGTAGGCTTCTGATTCCTCCTAACCATGCCATGAAACAAGCTCCATCCATATAGGTGTGTGTGTGTGTGTGTGTTAGAGAGGAGGGAGAGAGAATAGGTGTGTGTGTGTGTGTGTGTTTGGAGGCTTCTGATTCCTCCAAACTATGCCACCAAACCAACTCCTTCCATATACTGTAGGTGTGTGTGTTTCATGTTAATATTTAGAGGAATTATTTGCTCCAAGTTTACCACCCAACATTGTACTGTCTCTCTAAAGGGGGTGCGGGAATAGGGGGACAGGCTTGGGGGTGGGTTTAGGGGGGTGCAGGCTTGGGGTGGTTTTGGGGGATGCGGGAGTAGGAGGACTGGCTGGTGGGGGGGGGTTAGGGGGATGCTGGAATAGAGGACAAGCCTTCTACCCACCCCAAGCCTGTCCCCCTATTCCCGCACCCCCAAACCCCCCCCCCCAAGCCTTGTCCCCTACTCCCGCACCCCCTTAGGCTGCGTTTACACCAAGCGAGTTAAGTCAAGGCGAGTCAAGGCGAGTCAAAATGAGTGATACGGGAGGTCCCATTTTTTCATGAGTCACGGCAAGTTACCCCTATATGGATCATTATATTTGACACCAACTGTATGTATGTATGTACAGTCTAATTTATATAATAATATACAGTTTGTATGTATGTGTATGTAGGTTGGATTTAGAAATATGTTTATTACTAATTAATTTATCTACTTTACAGGTGTGTAGTGAAAAGAGAAGAAGAGAGGAGGAGGAGGAGAGGAGAGAAGGAGAACACAAGAGAAGAGAGAGAAGGAGAACACAAGAGAGAAAGTGAACACAATGATTACTGAGGTCCTGATATGTTTATGTATGTGTGTATGTGTGTGTATGTACGTGTGTCTGTGTGTGTGTGTACGTGTGTGTGTGTGTGTGTGTGTGTGTATGTATGTGTGTTTATGTATGTGTGTGTGTGTGTATGTACGTGTGTTTATGTATGTGTGTGTGTGTGTATGTATGTGTGTATGTGTGTGTACATGCGTGTGTGTGTGTGTACGTGTGTGTGTGTGTGTATGTATGTGTGTATGACATAATGATAGGTTTATATTCTCCTATATTAACCTTTTATCAAACCTTTCCTTTACACACTTTATCAACATGTTCTTTCTTCCTTCTTTATTTTCTTTCCTCTCTCCTCTCTTTATTCTGCCTTTTTTCTTATGCCTCTCTTTATTTTTCCTCTTTCTCCTCTCCTTTTATCCATCTTCTCTTATTTCCCCTCTGTCTCTTCCTCTCTCTTTATTCTTGCTTTCTCCTTTCCTCTCTCTTTATTCGTTCTACTATTTCCTTCTTCTATATCTTCTCTTTATCTCCTTGCTTTCTTTTTTCCTTCATAGATATTTATTCTCTTATTTTCTCTTATTCCTCCTTCTATATTATTTACTTATTTCTTTTTCTCTCTTATTCCTTCTTTGTCTCTTATCTCTCTTATTCCTTCTGGTACCAGATGAACAAAAGGACCACATGAACAAAAATAATAATAATAAAAACAATAAAAACAATAATAATAATAATAAAAATAGAAATAATAATAATAATAATAAAAACAATAATAATAATAATAATAATAATGGGTGTTCTTTTGCTTGAAAAAATAGTTTGGAGGAATAATTTACTCCAGATTTACCAACACTACTTCCAACTTAAGGTGATATTATTTTGTTGGTGAATTGGAAGGTGTGTGATTATTATTATTATTATTATAATAATTATTATTATTATTATTATAACTATTATTATTATTATCATCACTATTATTATTATTATCATCACTATTATTATTATTATCATCACTATTATTATTATTACTATCATTATTATTATTATCATTATTACTATCAGTATTATTATTATCATTATTATTATTACTATTATTATTATTATTATTATAACTATTATTATTATTATCATCACTATTATTATTATTACTATCATTATTATTATTATCATTATTATTATTACTATTATTATCGTTATTATTATTATTATTATTATTATTATTATTATTATTATTGAGTGCTACTGATTCCTCCAAACACATCCCTTAATTATTAGTACCATTGAGAGTGTGTTTTCTGGTAGAGTTAGGAGGAATCAGTAGCACTCAATAATAATAATAATAATAATAATAATGATAATAATAATAATGATATTAATAATAATAATAGTAATAATAATAGTAATAATAATAATAATAATAGTAATAATAATAATAATAGTAATAATAATAATAATAATAATGATAGTAATAATAATAATAGTAATAATAATAATAGTAATAATAATAATCAGTAGCCTTTCAATTAACCAACAAGAGAATCTCTCTTGAAATGGTTTTCCTTCCTCCCTGCCTTTTTTGTATACAACACTTTACGTCAACTCAACCCCCTCAATTATTATTATGAGGTGGTGCAAAATCATACACGTGTTGTTCTTTATTACCAAGATTATTATTATTATTATTATTATTATTATGAGGTGTTGTTAAATCATACACGTGTTGTTCTTTATTACCAAGATTATTATTATTATTATTATTATTATTATTATTATTATTATTATTATGAGGTGTTGTTAAATCATACACGTGTTGTTCTTTATTACCAAGATTATTATTATTATTATTATTATTATTATTATTATGAGGTGTTGTTAAATCATACACGTGTTGTTCTTTATTACCAAGATTATTATTATTATTATTATTATTATTATGAGGTGTTAAATCATACACGTGTTGTTCTTTATTACCAAGATTATTATTATTATTATTATTATTATTATGAGGTGTTGTTAAATCATACACGTGTTGTTCTTTATTACCAAGATTATTATTATTATTATTATTATTATGAGGTGTTGTTAAATCATACACGTGTTGTTCTTTATTACCAAGATTATTATTATTATTATTATTATTATTATTATTATTATTATTATTATTATTATGAGGTGTTGTTAAATCATACACGTGTTGTTCTTTATTACCAAGATTATTATTATTATTATTATTATTATGAGGTGTTGTTAAATCATACACGTGTTGTTCTTTATTACCAAGATTATTATTATTATTATTATTATTATTATGAGGTGTTGTTAAATCATACACGTGTTGTTCTTTATTACCAAGATTATTATTATTATTATTATTATTATTATTATTATTATTATTATTATTATGAGGTGTTGTTAAATCATACACGTGTTGTTCTTTATTACCAAGATTATTATTATTATTATTATTATTATTATGAGGTGTTGTTAAATCATACACGTGTTGTTCTTTATTACCAAGATTATTATTATTATTATTATTATTATTATGAGGTGTTGTTAAATCATACACATGTTGTTCTTTATTACCAAGATTATTATTATTATTATTATTATTATTATTATTATTATGAGGTGTTGTTAAATCATACACGTGTTGTTCTTTATTACCAAGATTATTATTATTATTATTATTATTATGAGGTGTTGTTAAATCATACACGTGTTGTTCTTTATTACCAAGATTATTATTATTATTATTATTATTATTATTATGAGGTGTTGTTAAATCATACACGTGTTGTTCTTTATTACCAAGATTATTATTATTATTATTATTATTATTATGAGGTGTTGTTAAATCATACACATGTTGTTCTTTATTACCAAGATTATTATTATTATTATTATTATTATTATTATTATTATTATTATGAGGTGTTGTTAAATCATACACGTGTTGTTCTTTATTACCAAGATTATTATTATTATTATTATTATTATTATTATTATGAGGTGTTGTTAAATCATACACGTGTTGTTCTTTATTACCAAGATATTTATTACGATGGAAGGAAAGTGTTGGTGGATATTTTACTGTGACTGTACTTAAAGGGGTGCAGAAGTAGGGGACAGGCTTCGGGGGGAACTGGGGGGGTGCGGGAATAGGGGGACAGGCTTGGGGTGGGTAGAAAGCCTGTCCCCTATTCCCACACCCCCCTAATTCCCCCCCCCCCCCAGCCTGTCCCCCTACTCCTGCACCCCCCCAGTTCCCCCCGAAGCCTGTCCCCTACTCCTGCACCCCCTTAAGTACAGTCACAATCAAATATCCACCAACAAATTTAATAATACTTCTTGGTTAAACCAGAAATAATATTCTGTGTTATTATTATATAGTTGAATAATTTCCTTTAAATTAATTAGGTTGTATTTTGTTACAGATTTGTGGAGTGCAGTTGTACAAGAGTTTACAACCTTCATTATTCACTGTGTTCATCCTTACATCAACTACTACTAGTTAATGTGAGTGTTTTATGAAGTTACTGTGTGTGTGTGTGTGTGTGTGATGTTTCTCTCTCCACTAACAGACACACACACACACAGGTATTATAACAACAGTAACATATTGTGTGTGTGTGTGTGTGTGATATTTCTCTCTGCACACACACACACACACACACAAAATGTTAATGTCGTTATCAAAACTGTGTGTGTGTGTGTGTGTATTTGTCACACACACAATGTTATATTGTTGTTATAATGTGTGTGTGTGTGTGTGTGTATTTGTCACACACACACAGTATTATAATAACACTAAGGAGATAATACACTGTTGGTACATTGGAGTATCTTGATTCCTCCAAAGTATGTCAGAAAACAGAACCAGATGAACAAAAATAATGGTGTTTGTTTTGTTGTTTGGAATAGTTTGGAGGAATTAATTGTTCCAGATTTATATTGGAGTGTCTTGATTCCTTCAAAGTATGTCAGGAAACAACTTCAACATTTTGACAATGGTGTTCTGTTGTTGCTTGGAATAGTTTGGAGGAATCAGTTGCTCCAGAATTACATTGGAGCATCTTGATTCCTCCAAAGTATGCCAGGAAACATGACAATGGTGTTCTGTTGTTGGTTGGAATAGTTTGGAGGAATCAATTGCTCCACATTTACCACCAACACTGTACTATCCCCTAAAGTTATATTTAAACTCTTAAGCTCCTTCCACACGAGGCAAAAAAACTTCGGGCAGACACTGTTACCAATATCGTGGGTGTGGCACAAGTGGTAAATAGCTGCCAGAGACCGTTTGATCTGGTAACACTGGTAAAAAGCAAGAGAATTTCACTGGGTTGCGTCTTTTTGCCTTGTGTCGATGGGACTTTACAGGTATAAAATTATCACTGATGTTATTATAATATTTGTCTGTGTGTGTGTGTATGATATGTCTCACACACACACACAGACATACAGTATTATAATAACATCAATAATTTTTACTTGAACCTGATGTTATAATAATATTTGTCTGTCTGTGTGTGAGAGTGAGTGAGTGATATCTCTCTCTCACACACACAGTATTATAACATCATCAATAATTTTTACTTGAACTGTACATCGTTTTAGGTATGTAATTATCACTGATGGTTATAATATTTGTCTGTCTGTGTGTGGTATTTCTCACACACAGACAATATTATAACATCAATAATTTTTACTTAAACCCTACATTCTTTTATGTATGTAATTATTACTGGTGTTATTATAATATTTGTTTGTTTGTGTGTGTGTGATATTTCTCTCGCACACACACAGACAAATATTATAACATCAATAATTTTGAATTGAACCCTACACCCTTACAGGTATAAATTAATTAATATATTCACCTGGTGGAATGATAATTATGTTAATTAATACTATAGAGGTTTTTTAATAAATTATACTAATTAATAATATATATTTAATTTTTATTTCCTGTTATTATACACTGTATTATATTAGAGGTTTTGTTCTTGTGTGTTCTTCTGTCTTGTTGTTCTTCTCTTGTAGTGTTTGTTCTCTTGTTCTTCTCCTCTCTCTTGTGTTGTTCTCTTCCTCTCTCTCGTGTTGTTCTCTTCTCCTCCTCTCTCTCGTGTTGTTCTCCTCTTCCTCTTCTCTCTCTCTCCCACTACTCACCTGTAAAATAAACAAATTAATTAGTGTTAAGGTGAATAAATCATAGAACATAAATAAATCTGGAGCAAATGATTCCTCCAAACTATTTTTTTTTTCCAAGCAACAGTCATACTTTGGAGGAATCAAGATGCTCCTAATATAATTCTGGAGAAATGGATTGAGAAAACAAAATGTAAGTACAGTCGTGGTCAAAAATAATCATCCATAGAGGGGTAACTCACCTAAGAGTTTGACAGCTGTACAATGTTTTTTTTTTTAGCTTATAGGCTTTCCATTAAATAGGTTAACTACCATCTTTTAATTTAATACAAGCAGCCACACACTACTTAAAAAAAAATTTTAACATCATATGTGAACGTGAAAACATTACACAGTAAATTGTTTGAGATGCCCATATGTGGATGATTATTATTGACCACAACTGTACAACATAGCAGAAGAATCAGAAGGGACAGGACCAAAAGATAGAGAACATAAGGAAATGATGAGATGTTGTGACCTGTTACAGAATTCACTTAAGGTGACAGAACTTTGTTGGTAGTAAATCTGGACCAACAGAGAGAGAGAATGGAAGGAAGAATGAAGGAAAGAGAGAGAATGGAAGAATGAAGGGAAGAGAGAGAATGGAAGAATGAAGGGAAGAGAGAGAATGGAAGGAAGAATGAAGGGAAGAGAGAGAATGGAAGGAAGAATGAAGGGAAGAGAGAGAATGGAAGGAAGAATGAAGGGAAGAGAGAGAATGGAAGAATGAAGGGAAGAGAGAGAATGGAAGAATGAAGGGAAGAGAGAGAATGGAAGAATGAAGGGAAGAGAGAGAATGGAAGAATGAAGGGAAGAGAGAGAATGGAAGAATGAAGGGAAGAGAGAGAATGGAAGAATGAAGGGAAGAGAGAGAATGGAAGAATGAAGGGAAGAGAGAGAATGGAAGAATGAAGGGAAGAGAGAGAATGGAAGAATGAAGGGAAGAGAGAGAATGGAAGAATAAAGGGAAGAGAGAGAATGGAAGAATGAAGGGAAGAGAGAGAATGGAAGAATGAAGGGAAGAGAGAGAATGGAAGAATGAAGGGAAGAGAGAGAATGGAAGAATGAAGGGAAGAGAGAGAATGGAAGAATGAAGGGAAGAGAGAGAATGGAAGAATGAAGGGAAGAGAGAGAGATTGGAAGGAAGAAAGGAATGAGAGAGAGAGAGAGAGAGAGAGAATGGAAGGAAGAAAGGAATGAATATGAGAGAGAATGGAAGGAATGAATGAGAGAGAATGGAAGGAATGAATGAGAGAGAGAATGGAAGGAATGAATGAGAGAGAGAGAGAGAATGGAAGGAATGAATGAGAGAGAGAGAGAGAATGGAAGGAATGAATGAGAGAGAGAGAGAATGGAAGGAATGAATGAGAGAGAAAGAGAGAGAGAATGGAAAGAAGAAAGGAATGAATGAGAGAGAGAGAGAGAGAATGGAAGGAAGAAAGGAAGGAATGAGAGAGAGAATGGAAGAATGAAGGTAAGAGAGAGAGAATGGAAGAATGAAGGTAAGAGAGAGAGAATGGAAGAAAGGAATGAATGAAGGAGAGAGAGAGAGAGAAATACAACAATGTAATTCCATACAAACTTACAGTTGTAGTAGTAGTAGTAGTAGTAGTAGTTGATGTTGTAGTAGTAGTAGTTGATGTTGTAGTAGTAGTAGTTGATGTTGTAGTAGTAGTTGATGTAGTAGTAGTAGTAGTAGTAGTAGTAGTTGATGTTGTTGTTGTTGTTGATAGATGGAAGAACACAGTGGACAACAAACAAACAATGAAGGTTCCTCAGTCTCTTGATACAACTCCACAACTCTGTAACAACAAATTACAACCTATTTAATTTATGGATGAGCAAAGATATGTGAAGAAATTAATAATAACAATAATAATAATAATAATAATAAAAGTAATAATAATAATAATAATGGGAATAGGGGGACAGGCTTGGGGGGGGTGCGGGAGTATGGGACAGGCTTGGGGGGTGTTTGGGTGGTGCGGGAATAGGGGGACAGGCTTGGGGGGTGCAGGAATAGGGGGACAGGCTTGGGGGGTGCGGGAATAGGGGGACAGGCTTGGGGGGTGTTTGGGTGGTGCGGGAATAGGGGGACAGGCTTGGGGGGTGTTTGGGTGGTGCGGGAATAGGGGGACAGGCTTGGGGGGTGCAGGAATAGGGGGACAGGCTTGGGGGGTGCAGGAATAGGGGGACAGGCTTGGGGGAGGGGGGGTGCGGGAGTAGGGGGACAGGCTTTCTACCCACCTCAAACCTGTCCCACTATTCCTGAACCAACCTAACCCCCCCCCCCCACCCCCAAGCCTGTCCCCCTATTCCCGCACCCCCTTAAGGTTAATTCTATGTCTTGTCTCTATTACAACTCAACTCTACAACTCTGTAATAACAAATTACAACCTATTTAATTTATGGATGAGCAAAGATAAGTGAAGAAATGGTTTGTTAGCTTCCCAACCAACCTTACACTTGTAAGGCTTCATTATTTTCCAAAAGGTGAGTATCCACATTCACAAAATCTATCCAACAGTTAGATAATAATAATCACTGTATAGTTTACTCACCAAATTCATTAAATAATTCACCCAGAAGTCATTTAATAATAATAATAATAAAAATAATAATACCAGTAATAATAGTAATAATAATAATAATAATCACTGTATAGTTTACTCACCAAATTCAATAAATAATTCACCCATAAGTCATTTACACGGCTAACATTCTTTTGTTTGCGTGCTTACAAACCAATACCAACCACTGTGGAATCGACCCTAAGAGAGACAGTACAATGTTGGTGGTAAATGTGGAGCAAATAATTCCTCCAAATATTATCATGAAACACACACACACACACACACATTCTCTCCCTCTAACACACACACACACACACACCTATATGGAAGGAGCTTGTTTTGTGGCATAGTTAGGAGGAATCAGAAGCCTCCAAACACACACACACACATACATACAGTATCCAGACACGGACATACACACATCACTTGGAAGGAGCTGGTGTCTTTTTGTGTTCTCAGGAAGGAAGGAAGGAAGGAAAGGAAAGGAAGGAAAGGGAAAGGGAAAGGGAAAGGAAAAGGAAGGAAGGAAGGAAAGGAAAGGAAAGGAAAGGAAAGGAAAGGAAAGGAAAGAAGGAAGGAGAGGCAGGGAGAAGCAGAGTGAACATTAAGAAAAGGAAGGAAGGAAGGAAGGAAAGGAAGGGAGAAGCAAAGTGAACATTAAGAGAAGGGAGATATATATATATTGATAGATGATAGTATTTGATTAAAAGATGTATTTTGATCAGTAATGAAATACTCTGGGCAAGATACTAAATGGAAAATAAGGTTATTAATGTTAGATGAAGTGTTGTATTTTAAAACCAACACCAATAGTGACAACAAACAGGTTACTTAGTTAGTTAGTGTTAAGGGGGTGCGGGAATAGGGGGGACAGGCATGGGGGAGGTGAAGGTTAGGGGGGTGAAGGGGGATTTTGGGGGGTGCGGGAGTAGGGGACAGGATTGGGGGATGCGGGAGTAGGGGGCAGGCTTGGGGGAGGTTTAGGGGGGTGCAGGAGTAGGGGGACAGGCTTGGGGGGTGCAGGAGTAGGGGGACAGGCTTGGGGGGTGTGGGAGTAGGGGACAGGATTGGGGGCTGCGGGAGTAGGGGACAGGATTGGGGGGTGCAGGAGTAGGGGACAGGATTGGGGGGTGCAGGAGTAGGGGACAGGATTGGGGGGTGCAGGAGTAGGGGACAGGATTGGGGGGTGCAGGAGTAGGGGACAGGATTGGGGGGTGCGGGAGTAGAGGGACAGGATTGGGGGGTGCGGGAGTAGGGGGACAGGATTGGGGGGTGCGAGAGTAGGGGACAGGATTGGGGGGTGCGGGAGTAGGGGGACAGGATTGGGGGGTGCGGGAGTAGGGGACAGGATTGGGGGCTGCAGGAGTAGGGGGACAGGATTGGGGGGGGGGGGTTAGAGCGGTGCGGAAATAGGGAGCAGGCTTTCTACCCACCTCCAAGCTTGTACCCCTACTCCCACACCCCCCTAAACCCCCCCCAAGCCAATCCCCTACTCCCGCACCCCCCTAAACCCCCCCCCAAGCCTGTCCCCTACTCCCGCACCCCCCTAAACCCCCCCCCAAGCCTGTCCCCTACTCCCGCACCCCCCTAAACCCCCCCCCCAAGCCTGTCCCCCTACTCCCGCACCCCCTTAGACAGCAGTATGGTAGCAGAAATTTATAACAAAATATTGAGAAGGTAGAAGAGAAGTGTTAAAATGACAAGGAATGAAAATATGACATTAAAGGAGAAGGTAGTAGAACTTAAGGAACAACTTCAATATGTACAGCCAGCAGCAGAAATTCGCGTCCATCTCATGTATTTAATATTGCTAATATGACCAGATACTTGCATTCTGAACCAGTTTCCATTTTAACAACATACATAATTTACCATATGAGAACTATATCTGTCATTTCTTCATTAAAATTGTATTACAACACTATAACTAATACATTACAAAATACATAATTTACCATATGAGAACTATATCTGTCATCTCTGTATTAAAATTGTATTACAACATAACTATAACTAATACATACACAGGTGGAAATGAAGGGAACTTATGCTGCCGACTGTACACAAACATAAATGAAGCCCTGGAGGAAAATGTCAGGTATGAAAGAAATTGGTGAGAAAATAATAATGAAGTAGAAAGAGAGAGTTGATTTGATATCCTGTGATTCAGTTGTGGAA
>JAWQEG010001263.1:70000-270000 GCA_033782935.1 Petrolisthes cinctipes
AATCAATAACTTCTCTTTCCATATAACCTGTGTAAGAATTTCTGTGGCAAACTGTATATGGGTTGATTCCACAGTGGTATTGGTTTGTAAGCTTCCCAACCAACCACACTTGTAAGGCTTCGTTATTTTCCAAATGGTGAGTATCCATATTCACAAAATCTATCCAACAGTTAGATAATAATAATCACTGTATAGTTTACTCACCAAATTCATTAAATAATTCACCCACAAGTCATTTATAAGGCTAACATTCTTTCGTTTGCGTGCTTACAAACCAATACCAACCACTGTGGGATCGACAAAAACAAGACATAAGTTAGGTTAGGTTACGCTAGGTTAGGTTAGGTTAGGTTAGGTTAGGTTAGGTAATGGTTAGATTAGGTTAGGTAATGGTTAATTGGTGTTTAAGCATTGTAATAAATATTTAGTATTATATTTAGATAATAATAATTGTTACATGGTTGGTGTGTGTGTGTGTGTGTACCAAAGAGAGATAGTGACATATTTACACTACACCACTTAATAGTAGTAGTAATAGTAGTGGTAGTAGGGTTGAGTAGGAGGTTAGGGATAAGTTTAAACCTCTATGTATTAATCAGATAGAGTTTGACACTTTTAATGGTTTGCCTGTTACCCTGGAAGAGCAGAAGGATGACTTCATTAAGGCACTAATTAGGAGATGAAAGAATTCAAATATCAAGTTAGAAAAAGTGAATGATTTATGGTACAGAATTAAGACAAGTAAATATAGGGAGGAAATTAAACAGATGGAAGTATGTGTTGGCATTAACTCATGAGGGTCTGTCTGCTGGGAGGACTTTTAGGGATAACCAACACTGATGATAGGGTTAGCAGTTCATTTTATTGGGCAGGAATGTCTAACCAAGTCAAGAGATGGTGCTATAGTTGTGACAGGTGTTAGAAGATATTACCTAAGGGTATAGCAATAGATCTTGTACACCCTATTAGTCCTCCATCCTCACAGGACAATAGATGGGTACTGACATTAATTAATTATGTCACAATGTGGACCAAAACAGTAGCTTTATCAGTAATACAAACTGAAAGAGTGGCTGAAGCTTTACTAGACATTCTTAGCAGTGGGCTTTTCTCAAGAAATATTGAGTGATAGGGATTATCAGTTCACTTCAAACATAATACAGGAAATATATAGACTCATTAGTGTAAAGCAATGTTTTATGTCTCCTTATCATCCAATGGCTAATGGTCTTTGTGAGAAACATTACACAGTAAATTGTTTGAGATGCCCATATGTGGATGATTATTATTGACCACAACTGTACAACATAGCAGAAGAATCAGAAGGGACAGAACCAAAAGATAGAGAACATAAGGACATGATGAGATGTTGTGACCTGTTAGAGAATTCACTTAAGGTGACAGAATTTTGTTGGTAGTAAATCTGGACCAACAGAGAGAGAGAGAGAGAATGGAAGAATGAAGGTAAGAGAGAGAGAATGGAAGAATGAAGGTAAGAGAGAGAGAATGGAAGAATGAAGGTAAGAGAGAGAGAATGGAAGAAAGGAATGAATGAAGGAGAGAGAGAGAGAGAGAGAGAGAGAGAGAGAGAGAGAGAGAGAGAGAAATACAACAATGTAATTCCATACAAACTTACAGTTGTAGTAGTAGTAGTAGTAGTAGTTGATGTTGTAGTAGTAGTAGTTGATGTTGTTGTTGTTGTTGATGGAAGGAAGAACACAGTTGACAACAAACAAACAATGAAGGTTCCTCAGTCTCTTGTTACAACTCCACAACTCTGTAACAACAAATTTACAACCTATTTAATTTATGGATGAGCAAAGATATGTGAAGAAATTAATAATAACAATAATAATAATAATAAAAGTAATAATAATAATAATAATAATAAAAGTAATAATAATAATAATAATGTCTCTATTACAACTCAACTCTACAACTCTCTTATAATAAAATACAACCTATTTTGATGGTAAATTGGAGGGCTAGGCAAATCTTTTAGGGTCAATTCCACACTGGTATTGGTTTGTTAGCATCCCAACCAACCACACTTGTAAGGCTTCATTATTTTCCAAAAGGTGAGTATCCACATTCACAAAATCTATCCAACAGTTAGATGATAATAATAATAATAATAATAATAATAATAATAATAATAATAATAATAATAATAATACCAGTAATAATAATAATAATAATAATCACTGTATAGTTTGAAGCAAATCCGAGGAGTTCTTATACAAAACGAGCGAAATCATAATAAACGTGTCAGAAAATGATGTCACTGGCGTCTGTACAGTGTGGGTGAATGTGTTCCCGCCATGCCTCCCGCTCCTTCCCACTACCCAGTGTTGCCAGGTGCAAGGAAATTTCTGTTATAGGGAATTTTGAAATCTACACGGGGAAATTATATAAAGATTGTTCAAAAGTAAACAGGGAAAGTCTTACCAGAAGAAATACCAAAAAGACCGTCAATGTTCAAGAGTAAACAGGAAATTATTGAGGCATAAAGGGAAATTCTAAAGTTGAAGTTAGGGAAATTTCGTGTTTGACTCGCTCGTTTTTAGTGATTACGAGTTAACCACCAGCTTCAACACTCAGTCATGCCAGGTGGTGCATTTACAAAATGGAAGGCCATTTCCTTCGATATAAACAAGGAAGTTATTTCTCGGAAAGAGAAAGGAGAAGGAAACACCAGCGTATGGTTAATAAAAGAAAACAAACGATGATCACGCACTATCTCCCCCCTACCACCTCCGCCGACTCGTCTCAGTCACATGAGTCACCTGCCAAAACCTTAATACAAATTGTAATATGCATTTTACATACATCCCTGTACAGTAGGATTAAGGCAAGAAAAACCTTGAAAAGTATTTTATGTTAATTTCAGGGACAATTTTGGTGATTGATCGACCAAATGTAATTTTCCCCATAGGTTACGTGTATCACATAGAACGATTTCACATAGAACGACATCTTCTATCGACCTATTGGACGTTCTATACGAGACCAAGGTGTATTTACTGTCTCTATAGGTATTCAAAGCACACCTGGATACTTATTAGTGCTGGTGACTGTACCTTATGAGTGTGTACAGAAAGACAATAGTGTAATTTGAGTAAGTTGTGTGTATGCAGAAATAAAATAGTACTGTAGTGTGTGTACCTTGTGTGTGTGTGTGTGGGAAGACCCCTAACACATCCATCCACCACTTGGCCTCCTCCCTACACGTTCCCTTGATGAAGGTGACGTGGTCTGGAGAACTGGTCACCGGTCACCTCCTCTGCTTCTGTCACCTCCTCTGTTTGTGTCACCTTCACCACCACACACTGGGGTATGGTGGCTGCCTGCAAGGATATCAGTGGAGGGTCAGTTGTGGCTGAGAAAATGTACAAAATGAGGGAGAAAATAGCCTGACATAAGCAGAAGGTCCTGTGGTAAGGGAGAAAATGTATTGTTAGTGCCAGACAGCAATCAAACACCATATGGCACAAAACACACAATACAAAGGAATAGTTTGAGAAAGAACCAGAGATATTATGGAAACACACAAACAAAGGAAAGAATGAATACTGTACAGCCACAATCAAATATCCACCAACAATATCCTTCCATCGTAGTAAATATCTTGGTAATAAAGAACAAAACGTGTATGATTTTGCACCACCTTATAATAATAATAATAATAATAATAATAATAATAATAATAATAATAATAATAATAATAATAAATATCTTGGTAATAAAGAACAACACGTGTATGATTTTGCACCACCTTATAATAATAATAATAATAATAATAATAATAAATATCTTGGTAATAAAGAACAACACGTGTATGATTTTGCACCACCTCATAATAATAATAATAATAATAATAAATATCTTGGTAATAAAGAACAACACGTGTATAATTTTGCACCACCTCATAATAATAATAATTGCGGGGGTTGAGTTGACATAAGGTGTTGTTGTATGATTATATATTGATATGATACTGATTTATTTGTACGATGGAAGGAAAGTGTTGGTGGATATTTGATTGTGGCTGTACATAGGAGTCAATAATTAATAATAGATAGGAATGGTCAATGTTGTGTTAGTAATGATAATATAATGTTGACAGTGTAAGTACAGTACAGTATCTCTGTCACAATAAGCTTCAATACTAACCAAACTTATAATACATACAATACGACACAAGATATTATGAAAAAAAAAAAAAAATAAAAAAAAAAAAAAAATAAAAAAAAAAAATATAAAAACAATGGCCTGGGGAGTCTATTATAAAAAGGAAAAAAAAAATTACAAATATGAATTAAAAAAAAAAAAAAATGATAGTGTTTTAATGGTGTCAATATAAGTCCCGTACCCTTGTCATGAAAACTTCAATATGTACACTAGCGGTCAGAAATTGTGTCCCGATCCCCTGGCAAGATGAATCGCAAACAGCCTAGCTTTGAACAATAACTGTGCGTCTGCCTACAACACACATTGGTTCAAATCATCAAAGCTTGGCTGGTTGCAATTCATCGTGCCAAGGGATCAGGACAAAAATTTTGTTTATATAAAAACAATTTATTATATAAATAATTTTTTTTTTTTATATGTTACTGGACTGGAAGACCTACATCACACCACAACTGCTCGTTGCCTGGTTCGACCCCGAAAAGGATGCGAGGAGAGACCAAGACCCAGTCGGTTTTTGAGTGTACAGTGTGTTATGAAGGTCCAGATTCCCTCTTTAAAACATATTGGGCCGTCTGTACCAATCAAGGATCATTCCAAGTTTACAAGATAGCCAATCCTTGAGTGTTGTGGTTTTGACGTAGGTTTCTCAAAGAGTATATATATCGAGAAAAGCCGGTGCTCAATGTCATTCTTCCAGCATTTCTCAAATTTAATTGTTCTGTGTGAGGCCCATTTCTCTCCCTTCTGTAACTGGACTAATTGTATCAGACTGGCATTAATTCGGTTAAGTATTATTGTTTCTATAAAAAAAAAATTTATATAAACTTTTTTTTATATAAATTTTTTTATATAAAAAATTTTTCATATAAATTTTTTTTATATAATTTTTTTTTTATATAAAGTTTTTTTATATAATTTTTTTTTTATATAAAGTTTTTTTATATAAAATTTTTTTTATATAAAAATTTTTTTATATAAAAAATTTTTTATATAAAAAATTTTTTATATAAAAAATTTTTTATGTAAAAATATTTTTATATAAAAATTTTTTATATAAATTTTTTTTATATAAATGTTTTTATATATACATTTTTTTTATATAAAATTTTTTATATAAAATTTTTTATATAAAATTTTTTATATAAAATTTTTTATATATACAAAATTTTTATATAGAAATTTTTTATATAAAAATTTTTTATATAACATTTTTTTTATATAAATATTTTTTTTATATAAAAAAAATTTTATATAAAATTTTTTGTATATAAAAATATTTTTATATAAATTTTTTTTTAAATAAAATTTTTTTTATATAAAATTTTTTTTATATAAATTTTTTTTTATATAAAAATTTTTTTATATAAAAATTTTTTTATATAATTTTTTTTTTATATAAAATTTTTATATAAAATTTTTTTTATATAAATTTTTTTTTATATAAAATTTTTTTTATATAAAATTTTTTTTATATAAAATTTTTTTTATATAAAATTTTTTTTATATAAAATTTTTTTTATATAAAATTTTTTTTATATAAATTTTTTTTTTATAAAAATGTTTTTATATAAAAAAATTTTTATATAAAAATTTTTTATATAAAAATTTTTTTATATAAATTTTTTATATAAAATTTATTTTTATATAAAAAAATTTTTATATAAAAATTTTTTTATATAAAATTTTTTTTATATAAAATTTTTTTTATATAAAAATTTTAAATTTTTGTATATAAAAATTTTTGTATATAAAAATTTTTGTATATAAAAATTTTTGTATATAAAAATTTTTGTATATAAAAATTTTTGTATATAAAAATTTTTTTATATAAAAAATTTTTTATATAAAAAAAATTTTATATAACAATTTAAAAAAAAAAAATTTATATAAAATTTTTTTTATATAAAATTTTTTTTATATAAAAAAATTTTTATATAAAATTTTTTTTATATAAAAATTTTTTTATATAAAATTTTTTTTATATAAAAAATTTTTTATATAAAATTTTTTTTATATAAAATTTTTTTTATATAAAATTTTTTTTATATAAAATTTTTTTTATATAACATTTTTTTTATATAAATTTTTTTTTATAAGGTTTGAATAACTGTGCGTCTCCCTACAACACACATTTGTTCGAATCATCAAAGCTTGGCTAGTTGCGATTCACCGTGCCAAGGGATCAAGACACAATTTCTGACCGCGAGTGTACTAACAAAACATATCATACAAACAGAACACACATCCTTGCAACATCAGGAGTCAATGGAGGCTTTGTTTGGCAATTCTTCATACTCTATGTTTAGTATTCAACAACAACAACAACATAAGCCAAGTGTACAGTCATCCAAAGAAGATTATGATTATGGTTGGGTTTTCAAAGTGGTCTGTCTGGTCATTAGTATATTCTTGATCCATGCAAACTATTCCAAGCAAATGATTCCTCCATGCAAACTATTCCAAGCAAATGATTCCTCCATGCAAACTATTCCAAGCAAATGATTCCTCCATGCAAACTATTCCAAGCAAATGATTCCTCCATGCAAACTATTCCAAGCAAATGATTCCTCCATGCAAACTATCCCAAGCAAATGATTCCTCCATGTAAACTATTCCAAGCAAATGATTCCTCCATGCAAACTATTCCCAGCAAATGATTCCTCCATGTAAACTATTCCAAGCAACAGACCACCAAGTGCTACTTCTCCCCATATTCTTCCATACACTTTTGTACGTTTTTTTTTTTTTTTTTTTATAAATTCCTGCGGCACATATTCGTGTATCTTACACACACACACACACACACACACACACACACCTACACACACACACACACACACCTACACACACACACACACACACAACTGAACTGGGATATTGTGCTGAACGGACGTGCTTGAGACAGCTCCGGTGTTGAGTGCACTCTTTTGTCTGAGCCTCTACACACTGAACATATCTTGCATATAAGAGGGAAGTTTAGACACCTGGCAACATCAGTGGCTTATTGCTGGAGCGAAATGTGTATCTAGAGTGACTTTATTGAAGGTAACTCTTGAGAACATTATCGTATTGATTTGACTGTCGGTAGTAAACAAACAGCTGTGGCAACTCGAATACCTACCCACCAACTCGAGACCTTGAATCCAGAGATCATACAGACAGTATAATGGCACAGGAGCAAGGGTCAGGATTGGAGAATCTAGTGAAGACAAAGGTAGAAGAAGAACTTGCGAATATTACTAGTATTATTGAAGCGAAGGAAACCAGGAGTGTGAGCAAGACGGTCAAGGATGTGGCAGCCGTGATATTGCCTGGCCTGGCTAACATTATAGCAGTAGCTGTGGCCACGGCAGTATCCAGTGTCATCAAAGAATTTAATGATAGGCTGGAGAGTAAGGCAGCCGAAATGCAGCGGATATCCCTCCTTAACACATTTGAAAATGACAAGCTGGAGCAGTACAGTCGACGGGAAAACCTGCGTATTTCTGGGCTGGAGGAAGAGGATGATGAAACCGAGGAAGTGCTCGAAGCCAAAATCATTGAACTTGCTCAGGATATTGGAGTGAAGATCAAGTCGAATGACATATCGTTGGCTCACCGTATGGGGCGGAACAGAGAAGAAGGTAGGCCCGTGATTGTGAGACTTTGCCATAGGAAAAAAAAGAATGAAATAGTGATCAACAAGAAAAAGCTTAAAGAAAAACATAGAAAGGTGTATGTAAACGAGGATTTAACCTCGTTGAGGGCTAGAATGATAAGTGTAGTAAAGGAGTATGAAGCAGTGAAAAATGTGACCACAAGAGATGGGAGCATTTTAGCCTGGCTCAATAGTGGAGGCAGACCTGTGGTTGTAAATAATCCTTTTGATTTATATAAGGTGGGAATTGCCTCTCCCGACTGGAGGAAGCTTAATTTGGATCACTTAATCAAGTGCTAGGATAGTGCTGGTGCACAGCATAGACCTGGGCACAATGTTGCCCATGCTCCACTTCAAAGAAGACCTATACCGTGTGGTCCACACAAATTATATCTTGATGTGTTGTCTCTCAACGTTTGTGGCATTAGGTCTAAGTTTTTATCAGCTGAATTTGTAAGATATATCCAAAGTTATAGTATACTTTGCGTTTGTGAAACGAAATGTGATGATACTGATATGGTTAATGTGAAGGAGGAAATGGAAAATATTGGTTATGATATTGTATTTAAAAACAGACGTAAATTAAGCAGGTATAAATCTGGAGGTTTGCTTATTGCAGTCAGGAAGAATATGAACCTTAAGTGGAGGCAAATTAGCACCAAATATGAGTCCTTACTCACAATTAAAATTGATAAAGATAGTTTAGGCTCAGATACAGATTTGTTGGTAAGTTGTGTTTATATTCCACCTTCTCACTCAAGGTATGGCAAAGTGGAGCATTTTGACGAACTGGATAATTTTTTACTTTCTTTTACTAAGGATGACTACATGCATATACTTTGTGGGGACTTTAATGCCCATACTCTAACTATGCCCGATGTTGCTGTTGGTGACAGGGATAATGAGCATGTGTCTGTTGAGGTAGTACCTTATACAAATTTAATTGGCATAAGTGAGAAGAGGGCAAACCAGGATGTAACCCCGGATAGGAATTCTTATGGAAGAAAACTGGTGGACATATGTAGAAATCATCAAGTGTATATTTTTAACGGAAGAATGGGGATGGACGACGGTGTTGGTAAACCTACAACCACACATGATACAACCATAGATTATTTTTTGGGTTCACCAACAATAATGCAGCGTATAGTGGATTTTATGGTACTTGATTATGATCCATTGTTATCTGATGTCCATTGTGGATTACATACTAAAATAAGGTTTATAGGGTCAAGTATGATCACCCAAGTACACACAAATGTCGGTGAAGCAGCCCAGGATAAGGTTAGGCCAGGAAAATGGAATCTGGAGAAGAAGATTGATTATGTGAGGAATATTGATGTAGGTAAGGTAAATGGGCTAATTGCAAGGATGAATAACCTTTCGGTGGAGTGTATTAACCAGGAGCTAACACGAATCTTGATTCAGCCTGCTTATTTAACTTTCGCACAATTTAAGAAAAGAACATATGTTAAAAAGACCAACAATGCTTCTTTAAAAGGTTATGATAGACAAAGCTGGAAATCTAGGAGAGATTACCACAGAGCCAGACATAAATATCACTTGCACAGGAACAGGGAAAATTTTAACAGCATGATTATGGAAAGTAAGAGATACAAAGGAAATTTAAAAAGAGTTAGGAATAAAGAGAGAGATAAATTGATTGAGGAACTCGGAAAATTTAGACACAGTGACCCTAAAGTATATTGGAAAATACTAAAGGGTCAGAAAAAAACGTGCAAGATCCCTATTGTGCTTAATGATTTTTATACCCATTTTACACAGCTAGCCAGTGATGATAATAGTAATGATGTTGAGGCAGATGCTGTACGAGTGGAAAATAACGATCAAACTGACCCCTCCCCTATACTGAACGATCCTATAACCAAGGAAGAGGTAGAAAGAAATATTAAGAAATTAAAAAACAACAAATCCCCGGCAACTGATTTGATATTAAATGAATATATAAAAAGTACCCAATATATTCTCTGTCCCTTGTATGTTAAGTTCTTTAACAAAATTCTTGATACTGGTGTCTGGCCATCTGAGTGGTTGGTTGGTACTATAGTACCCCTTTATAAAAATAAGGGGGACATAAAAGATACCAATAACTATCGCGGTATTACTTTACTTAGTTGTATGGGGAAACTGTTCACCTCAATACTCAATGAGAGACTTGGTCAATATGCTGATGTTATGAACACAATTAGTGAGGCACAAGCAGGATTTAGGCAAGGCTACTCCACATTGGATCATATTTTTGTGTTGAAATGTGTAATAGATTTGTTTCTTTGGAAAAAAAGGAAACTTTTCTGTTTGTTTGTGGACTACAAGAAGGCTTTTGATATGGTATGGCGGGAAGGGCTGTGGTTCAAGTTGGTGAAAGAAAAGGTTAATGGTAAAATACTTAACGTAATAAGAAATATGTATAATAACATAAAAAGTTGTGTAATGTTAAACCAACAAATTTCAGACACCTTTAAGTGTGATGTGGGAGTAAGGCAAGGTGAAAACCTATCGCCTATGCTTTTTGCCTATTATGTTAACGATATAGAGAGCAATTTAATTGAACAAGGATGCAACTATGTAAATTTTGGTGATGAATTCCTAAACTCATATCTAAAACTATTTGTTTTAATATACGCAGATGATACTATTATTTTATGTGATAATGAAGAAAGAATGAATAAGGTATTGACTTCTCTGTATGATTATTGTAATGACTGGAAATTAAGGCTTAACTGTAATAAATCTAAAATAGTTGTGTTTAGCAGGGGGAGAACTCGCATAGATAATATTAATTTTCACTTTGGTTCCGAGAACATAGAGGTAGTTTATGATTATAAGTATCTTGGTGAATTGTTTAATTATAATGGTAGGTTTGGCAAAGGAGAGATGGAACTAACAGAACAGGCCACAAGAGCCATGTACTCAGTAGTAGGTAAGTGTAGAAAGTTTGATTTGCCAGTCGATTTACAAATTGATTTATTTAGTAAAATGGTATTACCAATACTGACGTATGCATGTGAAATTTGGGGTCATTATATTGTGAGAGAGAGTGAGTTACTGTATATGAAATATTTAAAACAGATACTGTGTGTTCATAAAAATACGTGTAATGACATACATGGTTTACGGTGAACTTGGAGTGTTTCCTCTTGACATTCACATAAAAAGCAGAATGGTTGGGTATTGGGCAAGAATAATCTTAGGTAAGGATACCAAATTGTGTCATGTAATGTATCAATGCTTATTGCAACTGGACAGGTCAGGGATTTACACCTCCCCATGGATACTATGTATTAAAAATATCCTTAATGAGTGTGGTATGTCAGGATTATGGTTGTCTCAACAGTTACCTAACACAATATGGATTAAAAAGGCTGTAGAATTAAGGTTGAAAGACCAATGGATTGCTAAGTGGAGGGCCAACATAACAACAAAATCGATATGCTGCAACTATAGGATATTTAAGTTTGATTATGGTATTGAACAGTACCTTGTTAAGCTGCAAAAGAGAAATCGAATTATCGTAACTAAACTTAGAACTTGCAATAATAGATTACCTGTGAATGTTGGCAGACAAGTTGGTGTAAATAGGGACGATGGTGTATGTAGTAAGTGTGATGCTGGTAACATTGCTGATGAATTTCATGTTCTATTTGTTTGTACTAATGAAGAAATAATGAGGTTACGTCAAAAATATATACCAAATTATTATATAAGAAGGCCTACGAATTTTAATTACATGTTGTTAATGCAAAATACAAATATAAATGTTCTGAAGAATTTTTCCATGTTTGTTAGATCAGTTCTGAGAATGTTCAGATGAGTCATGTCATATGCATAATTGTTATGGATTATATTGGTAGAGAAAAAATATTATTTTATATGTGGATGTTGCTGGATGTGTAGATAATAATGTATGTGTTGATAATATCATATATTGTATGTGTGGATAATACTATCTGTGTGTAAAATATTGTATGGTGGATGTGTATACGGTGTTGTATATGAAGATAATATTGTGAGAGCAGACTGCATTGTATTCAATTGTACGTGTGGATAATATTGTGTGAGTAGATAATATTGTATGTGTGGAAAATATTGTATATGTATGTGAATGTGTACTTGATGATGTATGTGTAGATGGTATAGTGTGTGCAGATTGCATTACATATAGAGACAGTAGTATATATGTATATGTTACTGTATAATATGTTCATAAATTGCAAGTGGATACAGTAATACTGTACTGTAATTTTATAGTTAGGCCCAAATATGAATGTATACTGGGGCTGTGCTCCATACTTTCCTGTGAAAGTCTGAGAGATTAAATAAATTCAATTCAATTCAATTCAATTCAAACACCTACACCTACACTCGCCCATAATACTCACCATCACCACTGTTATATTATTACTACACCTTCATACTCCTACCTTTCCTATAGTTACCACTGTATTACACCATAGACAACACTCTAGCCTTACAAACAATATCTTCCCCCCCCATCACTTAATTAAGGAGGAAATTCGGTGTTGGTAAATTTGGAGCAACTGAATCCTCCAAACTATCCCAAGCAACAACAGAACACAATTAATTTTGTTCTTCTGGTCCTGTTTCCTGGCATACTTTGGAGGAATCAAGACACTCCAATGTAACAAAAGTGAATTACCACCTTAATGCTGTCATTCCCTCACACCCACTACTTGCTCATTACATACCACCACCTCACAATCACCTTATGTCCCACCTTTCTCACTTAATGTACAGCCACCAGCATAAATTCAAGTCCAACTCGTGTACTTAATAATGTTAATATAACCAGATAGTTGCATTCTGTACCAGTTTTTATTCCAACAACATATGTAATTTACCATATGAGAACTATATTATATATCTCTGTATTAAAATTGTATTACAACATTACTATAGTTAATACATACACAGGTGGAAATGAAGGGAACTTATACTGCCAACTGTACACTCTTGGTTCCGACCAGGAGTACAGTCGGCAGTATAAGTTCCCTTCATTTCCACCTGTGTATGTATTATACTCTGTCCAGCCTAAGGTGGCGGAGAAGCCCTGCCTCTCTGGGACATTCCTGGATGTATCTGATTGGCAGATGATGGAAAGGGGATGTTTCGAGTACTTTTGGTCACACCATGGGTCACACACATACACACACACACACATACGTCGCATAGCGGTGCGTTAATCTCAGTGACCTGACCTTCCTTCTTCTTCCATCAACTTCTCTCTCTCTCTCTCTTGTTCACGATTCATCCACAACCTTTCCTTTTCTAAATTCTATAATCTAATGATATTTTATCCCACATAAAAATATAATCTAATGATATTTTATCCCACATAAAAGTATAATCTAATGATATTTTATCCCACATAAAAGTATAATCTAATGATATTTTATCCCACATAAAAGTATAATCTAATGATATTTTATCCCACATAAAAGTATAATCTAATGATATTTTATCCCACATATCATATACATGATATATTTAGATTAATGGCATTACCGTATATAATATTTTTTTTAAATTCCATTTATTCATTCTTTCATTAACAGTATCATTTATCATAAGTTATTTTACTTTCTTTATTTCTCATTTGTTACCTTCATCTAAGTTTCTCTCTCTTACTGCCTTAGGCCATATTCTAATCTCTGGTCCCTATAGGCGCCTGTACACTTCCTGTGTCGGTTTCTTAATCCATTCACACACACACACACCACTCCTTGCCCAGTCCTGCTGCTTTGTTTGGCCATGGTTTTGAAATATATTAACCTTTTTGTGTAAGTAGTGAAAATGTGTGTGCGTTTTTTTCTATATTTTCGTTGCATAAAAATACACTCCCTTGTGCTTCCGAAAGATAGGTGAAATTAAATTTATAAAAAATGGTACTAAATGGATGAAGAAGCCTTGAAGTATGCTTTCGAACACGGGAAGTCACAAGGGTTACCCAGAGGTCCTCCAGTTGACCTGTTTTCCTCTCACTGTCGCTCACTTTTTACTACACACTCTATGTTCTAATAAAGATATTACGAGCTCCAAGTAAATTGTAACTTTGAATTTTGACTGTAAGGCTCACACATATAATTTACAATAATGAGTGAGTAATAACAGACATGAATAATGCTTATTTAGCAGAAATATTCATGAAAAAAGGAAGCACTTTTATTTTTCTCGGTGTGCTGAACACCTCTAGCCAATCAGGCAAGCGAAAAAATACTTGACCTGCCTACCGCACCTGTAGGGCAGGGCTTCTCCGCCACCTTAGGCTGGACAGAGTATAGCTATAGTAATGTTGTTGTAATACAATTTTAATACAGAGATGACAGATATAGTTCTCGTATGGTAAATTACGTATGTTGTTGGAATAAAAACTGGTACAGAATGCAACTAGTTGGACTAATTAGCAATATTAAGTACACGAGATGGACGGTAATATATGCTGCCGACTGTACCTGAAGGCTTCCCAGAAGAAAAAACTCACATGGAACCCTGCAGCAGAGTCAGCCTTCAGTGAGGTGAAAAATAGACTGTCTGACTACACCTTCTCTGTGTAACCCTACCTACTTACACACCTACATCCATATATAGGCTGTCTGACTACACCTTCTCTGTGTAACCCTACCTACTTACACACCTACATCCATATATAGACTGTCTGACTACACCTTCTCTGTGTAACCCTACCTACTTACACACCTACATCCATATATACTGATGATGTATCCAATGACACCAACAGCAGGACCGTCTTCAATCCACTTTGTTGTACCAGGCTTCAAATTGACCACCCTCGCCCCCCTCCATCTGAAAAACACATTTAATTAAGGGGGTGCAGGAGTAGGGGGACAGGCTTGGGAGGGGGGTTAAGGGGGTGCGGGAGTAGGGGGATAGGCTTGGGAGGGGGGTTAAGGGGGTGCGGGAGTAGGGGGACAGGCTTGGGAGGGGGGTTAAGGGGGTACAGGAGTAGGGGGACAGGCTTGGGTGGGTGGGTGGGTGGGTTAGGGGTGTGTGGGAACAGGTTACAGGCTTAGGGGGGTGCGGGAATAGGTGGAGAGGCTTGGGGGAGGGTTAGGGGTATGCGGGAATAGGGGACAGGCTTTCTACCCCAGCCCCAAGCCTGTCCCCCTATTCCCACACCCCCCAAGGCTGGCCCCTACTCCCGCACCCCTTTAATTTATTCTACCTATGTATGTTATCATTTTGATATTCCTTATACATGTTGACGGATGTATAATTTCAATCAATCAATCAATATATATATATATATATATATATATACACCTTATACCAACTCTCTGTACAATTCATTCAGTAAATATGGAAAGAATTATATACCGTTATTGTGTACGGTTTTTCTACCTTCATTACCCACTTATTTAGACCATACTAAGACTATTTTATTCTATGGCATTTCCTCCACAAATTTCCAAGATATTCAAATGGGGCATTTTGAAATTTGCCTGACCTTACCTAACCTAACCTAGACCACATCCGACTACCGGGACCTAACCTGGGCAGACTACCGGGATATAACCGTGGTAAAGTACAGGAAATGACCGGGGCAAAATACTGGGACCTAGCCGGATCTGGCAACACTGCTACAAAACAGTAATTCTTTCAATAAATACCGATAATTCCTCCAAACTATTCCAAGCAACACAACACTATTATTTTTGTTCTTCTGGTCCTGTTTCCTGGCATACTTTGGAGGAATCAAGGCACTCCAATGTAACAAAAAAGAATTACCACCTTAATGGACCCTGTGTGTGATGTAGTAAGAAAATTGGAGGTTAGTGAGTCCTTCAAACCCCCCCCTAAACCCCCCCCAAGCCTGTCCCCTACTCCCACACCCCCCTAACCCCCCCCTCAAGCCTGTCCCCCTACTCCCGCACCCCCTTAGACAGCAGTACGGTAGCAGAAATTTATAACAAAATATTGAGAAGGTAGAAGAGAAGTGTTAAAATGACAAGGAATGAAAATATGGCATTAAAGGAGAAGGTAGTACAACTTAAGGAACAACTTCAATATGTACAGTCAGCTGCAGAAATTCACGTCCATCTCATGTATTTAATATTGCTAATATGACCAGATACTTGCATTCTGAACCAGTTCTTATTTTAACAAAAGTAATTTACCATATGAGAACTATATATGTCATCTCTGTATTAAAATTGTATTATAACATAACTATAACTAATACATTATAACATTACTATAGTTAATATATTACAACATATGTAATTTACCATATGAGAACTATATCTGTTATCATCTCTGTATTAAAATTGTATTACAACATCACTATAGTTAATACATACACAGGTGGAAATGAAGGGAACTTATGCTGCCGACTGTACACAAACATAAATGAAGCCCTGGAGGAAAATGTCAGGTATGAAAGAAATTGGTGAGGAAATAATAATGAAGTAGAAAGAGAGAGTTGATTTGATATCCTGTGATTCAGTTGTGGAACAAGTAATAAACAGAACAGTGAGATAAACTCCAGGAATAGAAGCAGTTAATATTTTAGGTTAGGTTAGGTTGGGTTAGGTTGGGTTGGGTTGGGTTGGGTTAGGTAACAGAACAGTGAGATAAACTCCAGGAATAGAAGCAGTTAATATTTTAGGTTAGGTTAGGTTGGGTTGGGTTGGGTTAGGTAACAGAACAGTGAGATAAACTCCAGGAATAGAAGCAGTTAATATTTTAGGTTAGGTTAGGTTGGGTTGGGTTGGGTTAGGTAACAGAACAGTGAGATAAACTCCAGGAATAGAAGCAGTTAATATTTTAGGTTAGGTTAGGTTGGGTTAGGTTAGGTTGGGTTAGGTTGGGTTAGGTTGGGTTGGGTTAGGTAACAGAACAGTGAGATAAACTCCAGGAATAGAAGCAGTTAATATTTTAGGTTGGGTTAGGTTGGGTTAGGTTGGGTTGGGTTGGGTTGGGTAACAGAACAGTGAGATAAACTCCAGGAATAGAAGCAGTTAATATTTTAGGTGATAAAAAGAATATAGAACAGGAAGTGGTGGTAGAAATTAACAAACAAAAAAAGTGAGTGAATGTCGAGAGAAATTAAAAGTTATCTTTGCAGAAATTTTTAGAAATTAATAGAAATTTTCAGGTGAGGTTGAATGGGCAAAACAAGGAAATAAAATAGAAGAAGAAGAGATTAAAAAGGTGATAAGAAGTAATGAAAAACTGCTAAGGTACAGTTGGTGTCAAATATAATCATCCATATAGGGGTAACTCACGTAAGAGTTTGACAGCTTCCCTCTGTTCCTTAGATGATAAACTTTCCAATAAATAGGTTAACTACCATTGTTTAATTTAATACAAACAGCTACATACTACTTAAAACAATAATATCGATAACTGTGTGTCCCTGGTGTCCCTTCTCTGTGCAACAGGTTACTTAGGGTAGTAGGGATAGATGGGAAGGAGAATACAGGTGTATGTGTTTCTGGAGGATGAAAGTGGGAGGGACTGTTGGCCTGTCACACTGGGAATACACAGATATAGAGGAGGGTGTGTCACTATTATTGGAGGTGATAGTATATAATTATAGTATTTGTACCAATACACTTGCAGTACCTACATCAATATACGAGGTGTACACTCCATCAAAAAAGTATCGCGCATTTCCCTCGTAAAACATTCTGACACCTAAGACGATGGCTACTGAAAACGAGCTTGTTTATCATGAGCTGTAGTGATCATTTACAGAACCATCGGACACCACCTGCGCCACACTTTTTTGATCCAGTGTACAGTCGGCGGCAAAAGTCCTGTCACCTCACTTGCTTCACCGAGGCACGCGATGTTCATAGACTCGAGATTATTAAGTGTAGAAAACGTGTGTATTTCTCGAGTCCATGAACACTGCGTCTCTCGGTGAAGCAGGTGAGGCGACAGGACTTCTGCCGCCGACTGTACATAATTAATATGACAATGCCGTGTACTGCAGTGTACATCCACTCAGGTGGAGAATGTTCACACAATTGGTTGTTCACACACTTGTTCCCAGCCACCAAACATCCACACTGCATTGTCTCAAAACATGTTCACGAGTTTGTACGTCCAAACGAGACATGTCGAACATGAAACCGAACATGTCTGAGGCAATGTTTTGAAAATGTCTCCAAACATGTCTCAGTACCGTGTGGCCAAGGCTTAACACACACACACACACACACACACCTATATGGAAGGAGCTTGTTTCATGGCATGGTTAGGAGGAATCAGAAGCCTCCAAACACACACACACACACATCCATGGTACATACAATGTCTCCATATAAAGACAACAGAACCATCGTATACACCATGAATGTTGTTGAATATGGTACAATGTAACTTTACAAATACTTACAGTAATCTATAATAATGTCTTGTTATTGTTGTTATTGTTGTTGTTGTTGTTATAGATGGAAGGAGGTCTCATACTTGTACAACTCCAGTTAATTCCAAAACTCTGTAACAACCAAATCAGTTTATATATTTTTTTTAAACCTAATAATTATACAATTTATAATTTTTACAAAACCTAATACATACACAGGTGGAAATGAAGCCAACTTATAATAATAATAATAATAATAATAATAATAATATTATTAATAATAATAATAATGATAATATTAATTATATTAATAATAATAATAATATCACTAATAATAATATCAATAATAATAATAAAAAAAAGAAGATGCAAAGAAAGATAAAAGGTTAAGACTATGTAACTGCAATACAACATTATTATTATTATTAGGTTTGTTGTTTTGTAATGATAAGAGTCACTTGGTAAACATTCACAATAATCAATAACTTCTCTTTCCATATAACCTGTGTAAGAATTTCTGTGGTAAACTGTATATGGGTTGATTCCACAGTGGTATTGGTTTGTAAGCTTCCCAACCAACCACACTTGTGAGGCTTCGTTATTTTCCAAATGGTGAGTATCCACATTCACAAAATCTATCCAACAGTTAGATAATAATAATCACTGCATAGTTTACTCACCAAATTCATTAAATAATTCACCCACAAGTCATTTATAAGGCTAACATTCTTTCGTTTGCGTGCTTACAAACCAATACCAACCACTGTGGGATCGACAAAAACAAGACATAAGTTAGGTTAGGTTACGCTAGGTTAGGTTAGGTTAGGTAATGGTTAGATTAGGTTAGGTAATGGTTATGTTATGTTAGGTAATGGTTAATTGGTGTTTAAGCATTGTAATAAATATTTAGTATTATATTTAGATATTAATAATTGTTACATGGTTGGTGTGTGTGTGTGTGTGTACCAAAGAGAGATAGTGACATATTTACACTACACCACTTAATAGTAGTAGTAATAGTAGTGGTAGTAGGGTTGAGTAGGAGGTTAGGGATAAGTTTAAACCTCTATGTATTAATCAGATAGAGTTTGACACTTTTAATGGTTTGCCTGTTACCCTGGAAGAGCAGAAGGATGACTTCATTAAGGCACTAATTAGGAGATGAAGGAATTCAAATATCAAGTTAGAAAAAGTGAATGATTTATGGTACAGAATTAAGACAAGTAAATATAGGGAGGAAATTAAACAGATGGAAGTATGTGTTGGCATTAACTCATGAGGGTCTGTCTGCTGGGAGGACTTTTAGGGATAACCAAGACTGATGATAGGGTTAGCAGTTCATTTTATTGGGCAGGAATGTCTAACCAAGTCAAGAGATGGTACTATAGTTGTGACAGGTGTCAGAAGATATTACCTAAGGGTATAGCAATAGATCTTGTACACCCTATTAGTCCTCCATCCTCACAGGACAATAGATGTGTACTGACATTAATTAATTATGTCACAACGTGGACCAAAACAGTAGCTTTATCAGTAATACAAACTGAAAGAGTGGCTGAAGCTTTACTAGACATTCTTAGCAGTGGGCTTTGCTCAAGAAATATTGAGTGATAGGGATTATCAGTTCACTTCAAACATAATGCAGGAAATATATAGACTCATTAGTGTAAAGCAATGTTTTATTTCTCCTTATCATCCAATGGCTAATGGTCTTTGTGAGAAACATTACACAGTAAATTGTTTGAGATGCCCATATGTGGATGATTATTATTGACCACAACTGTACAACATAGCAGAAGAATCAGAAGGGACAGAACCAAAAGATAGAGAACATAAGGACATGAGGAGATGTTGTGACCTGTTAGAGAATTCACTTAAGGTGACAGAATTTTGTTGGTAGTAAATCTAGACCAACAGAGAGAGAGAGAGAGAGAGAGAGAGAATGGAAGGAAGAAAGGAATGAATGAATGAGAGAGAGAGAATGGAAGGAAGAAAGGAATGAATGAGAGAGAGAGAATGGAAGGAAGAAAGGAAGGAATGAGAGAGAGAGAGAGAGAATGGAAGGAAGAAAGGAATGAATGAGAGAGAGAATGGAAGGAAGAAAGGAATGAATGAGAGAGAGAGAGAATGGAAGGAAGAAAGGAAGGAATGAGAGAGAGAGAATGGAAGAATGAAGGTAAGAGAGAGAGAATGGAAGAATGAAGGTAAGAGAGAGAGAATGGAAGAAAGGAATGAATGAAGGAGAGAGAGAGAGAGAGAGAGAAATACAACAATGTAATTCCATACAAACTTACAGTTGTAGTAGTAGTAGTAGTAGTAGTAGTAGTTGATGTTGTAGTAGTAGTTGATGTTGTAGTAGTAGTAGTAGTAGTAGTAGTTGATGTTGTTGTTGTTGATGGATGGAAGAACACAGTGGACAACAAACAAACAATGAAGGTTCCTCAGTCTCTTGATACAACTCCACAACTCTGTAACAACAAATTACAACCTATTTAATTTATGGATGAGCAAAGATATGTGAAGAAATTAATAATAACAATAATAATAATAATAAAAGTAATAATAATAATAATAATAATAAAAGTAATAATAATAATAATAATGTCTCTATTACAACTCAACTCTACAACTCTCTTATAATAAAATACAACCTATTTTGATGGTAAATTGGAGGGCTAGGCAAATCTTTTAGGGTCAATTCCACACTGGTATTGGTTTGTTAGCATCCCAACCAACCACACTTGTAAGGCTTCATTATTTTCCAAAAGGTGAGTATCCACATTCACAAAATCTATCCAACAGTTAGATGATGATGATAATAATAATAATAATAATAATAATAATAATAATAATAATAATAATAATAATAATAATAATACCAGTAATAATAATAATAATAATAATCACTGTATAGTTTGAAGCAAATCCGAGGAGTTCTTATACAAAACGAGCGAAATCATAATAAACGTGTCAGAAAATGATGTCACTGGCGTCTGTACAGTGTGGGTGAATGTGTTCCCGCCATGCCTCCCGCTCCTTCCCACTACCCAGTGTTGCCAGGTGCAAGGAAATTTCTGTTATAGGGAATTTTGAAATCTACACGGGGAAATTATATAAAGATTGTTCAAAAGTAAACAGGGAAAGTCTTACCAGAAGAAATACCAAAAAGACCGTCAATGTTCAAGAGTAAACAGGAAATTATTGAGGCATAAAGGGAAATTCTAAAGTTGAAGTTAGGGAAATTTCGTGTTTGACTCGCTCGTTTTTAGTGATTACGAGTTAACCACCAGCTTCAACACTCAGTCATGCCAGGTGGTGCATTTACAAAATGGAAGGCCATTTCCTTCGATATAAACAAGGAAGTTATTTCTCGGAAAGAGAAAGGAGAAGGAAACACCAGCGTATGGTTAATAAAAGAAAACAAACGATGATCACGCACTATCTCCCCCCTACCACCTCCGCCGACTCGTCTCAGTCACATGAGTCACCTGCCAAAACCTTAATACAAATTGTAATATGCATTTTACATACATCCCTGTACAGTAGGATTAAGGCAAGAAAAACCTTGAAAAGTATTTTATGTTAATTTCAGGGACAATTTTGGTGATTGATCGACCAAATGTAATTTTCCCCATAGGTTACGTGTATCACATAGAACGATTTCACATAGAACGACGTCTTCTATCGACCTATTGGACGTTCTATACGAGACCGAGGTGTATTTACTGTCTCTATAGGTATTCGAAGCACACCTGGATATTTATTAGTGCTGGTGACTGTACCTTATGAGTGTGTACAGAAAGACAATAGTGTAGTTTGAGTAAGTTGTGTGTATGCAGAAATAAAATAGTACTGTAGTGTGTGTACCTTGTGTGTGTGTGTGTGGGAAGACCCCTAACACATCCATCCACCACTTGGCCTCCTCCCTACACGTTCCCTTGATGAAGGTGACGTGGTCTGGAGAACTGGTCACCGGTCACCTCCTCTGCTTCTGTCACCTCCTCTGTTTGTGTCACCTCCTCTGCTTCTGTCACCTCCTCTGTTTGTGTCACCTCCTCTGTTTCTGTCACCTCCTCTGTTTGTGTCACCTCCACCACACCCTGGGGTATGGTGGCTGCCTGCAAGGATATCAGTGGAGGGTCAGTTGTGGCTGAGAAAATGTACAAAATGAGGGAGAAAATAGCCTGACATAAGCAGAAGGTCCTGTGGTAAGGGAGAAAATGTATTGTTAGTGCCAGACAGCAATCAAACACCATATGGCACAAAACACACAATACAAAGGAATAGTTTGAGAAAGAACCAGAGATATTATGGAAACACACAAACAAAGGAAAGAATGAATACTGTACAGCCACAATCAAATATCCACCAACAATTTCCTTCCATCGTAGTAAATATCTTGGTAATAAAGAACAAAACGTGTATGATTTTGCACCACCTTATAATAATAATAATAAATATCTTGGTAATAAAGAACAACACGTGTATGATTTTGCACCACCTCATAATAATAATAATAATAATAAATATCTTGGTAATAAAGAACAACACGTGTATAATTTTGCACCACCTCATAATAATAATAATTGCGGGGGTTGAGTTGACATAAGGTGTTGTTGTATGATTATATATTGATTTATTTGTACGATGGAAGGAAAGTGTTGGTGGATATTTGATTGTGACTGTACATAGGAGTCAATAATTAATAATAGATAGGAATGGTCAATGTTGTGTTAGTAATGATAATATAATGTTGACAGTGTAAGTACAGTACAGTATCTCTGTCACAATAAGCTTCAATACTAACCAAACTTATAATACATACAATACGACACAAGATATTATGAAAAAAAAAAAAAAAAATAAATAAAAAAAAAAAATATATAAAAACAATGGCCTGGGGAGTCTATTATAAAAAGGAAAAAAAAAATTACAAATATGAATTAAAAAAAAAAAAAAATGATAGTGTTTTAATGGTGTCAATATAAGTCCCGTACCCTTGTCATGAAAACTTCAATATGTACACTCGCGGTCAGAAATTGTGTCCCGATCCCCTGGCAAGATGAATCGCAAACAGCCTAGCTTTGAACAATAACTGTGCGTCTGCCTACAACACACATTGGTTCCAATCATCAAAGCTTGGCTGGTTGCAATTCATCGTGCCAAGGGATCAGGACAAAAATTTTGTTTATATAAAAACAATTTATTATATAAAAAAAAAATTTTATATAATTTTTTTTTTTATATGTTACTGGACTGGAAGACCTACATCACACCACAACTGCTCGTTGCCTGGTTCGACCCCGAAAAGGATGCGAGGAGAGACCAAGACCTGGTCGGTTTTTGAGTGTACAGTGTGTTATGAAGGTCCAGATTCCCTCGTTAACATATTGGGCCGTCTGTACCAATCAAGGATCATTACAAGTTTACAAGATAGCCAATCCTTGAGTGTTGTGGTTTTGACGTAGGTTTCTCAAAGAGTATATATATCGAGAAAAGCCGGTGCTCAATGTCATTCTTCCAGCATTTCTCAAATTTAATTGTTCTGTGTGAGGCCCATTTCTCTCCCTTCTGTAACTGGACTAATTGTATCAGACTGGCATTAATTCGGTTAAGTATTATTGTTACTATAAAAAAAAAATTTATATAAACTTTTTTTTATATAAATTTTTTTATATAAAAAATTTTTCATAAATTTTTTTTATATAATTTTTTTTTTATATAAAGTTTTTTTATATAATTTTTTTTTATATAAATTTTTTTTATATAAAAAAATTTTTATATAAAAAATTTTTTATATAAAAAAAATTTTATATAAAAAATTTTTTATATAAAAATTTTTTTATATACAAAATTTTTTATGTAAAAATATTTTTATATAAAAATTTTTTATATAAATTTTTTTTATATAAATGTTTTTATATATACATTTTTTTTATATAAAATTTTTTATATAAAATTTTTTATAAAAAATTTTTTATATATAAAAAATTTTTATATAGAAATTTTTTATATAAAAATTTTTTATATAAAATTTTTTTTATATAAAATTTTTTTTATATAAATATTTTTTTTATATAAAAAAAAAATTTATATAAAATTTTTTGTATATAAAAATTTTTTTATATAAATTTTTTTTTAAATAAAATCTTTTTTATATAAAAAATTTTTTATATAAAATTTTTTTTATATAAAATTTTCTTTATATAAAATTTTTTTTATATAATTTTTTTTTTATATAAAATGTTTATATAAAATTTTTTTTATATAAAATTTTTTTATATAAAATTTTTTTTATATAAAATTTTTTTTATATAAAATTTTTTTTTATATAAATTTTTTTTATATAAAACTTTTTTTATATAAAAATTTTTTATATAAAATTTTTTTTATATAACAATTTTTTTATATAAATTTTTTTTTATATAAATTTTTTTTTATATAAATTTTTTTATATAAAATTTTTTTTTTATAAAATTTTTTTTATATAAAATTTTTTTATATAAAAATTTTTTATATAAAAAAATTTATATAAAAAAATTTTTATATAAAAAAATTTATATAAAAAAAAATTATATAAAAAAAAGTTTATATAATTTTTTTTTTTTAATTATAAAATATAAAATTATTTTTATATAAAATTATATAAAAAATTTTTTTTATAAATTTTTTTTTATATAAATTTTTTTTTATATAAAAAAATTTGTTATATAAATTTTTTTTATATAAAAATTTTTTATATAAAAATTTTTTTTTATATAATTTTTTTTATATAAAATTTGTTTTATATAAAAAAATTTTATATAAAATTTTTTTTTATATAAAATTTTTTTTATATAAAATTGTTTTTATATAAAAAAATTTTATATAAAAATTTTTTTATATAAAAAAATTTTTATATAAAAAAATTTATATAAAAAAATTTTTATATAAAAAAATTTATATAAAAAATTTTTATATAAAAAAATTTATATATAAAAAAAAATATATAAAAAAAAGTTTATATAAATTTTTTTTTTAATTATAAAATATAAAATTATTTTTATATAAAATTATTTTTATATAAATTTTTTTTTATATAATTTTTTTTTTATATAATTTTTTTTATATAAAATTTTTTTTATATAAAATTTTTTTATATAAAATTTTTTTTATATAAAATTTTTTTTATATAAAAATTTTTTTATATAAAAATTTTTTTATATAAAAATTTTTTTATATAAAATTTTTTTTATATAAAATGTTTTTTATATAAAAATGTTTTTATATAAAAAATTTTTTATATAAAAATGTTTTTATATAAAAAATTTTTTATATAAAAATTTTTTATATAAAATTTTTTTATATAAATTTTTTATATAAAATTTATTTTTATATAAAAAAATTTTTATATAAAATTTTTTTTGTATAAAATTTTTTTTATATAAAATTTTTTTTATATAAAAATTTTTGTATATAAAAATTTTTGTATATAAAAATTTTTGTATATAAAAATTTTTGTATATAAAAATTTTTGTATATAAAAATTTTTGTATATAAAAATTTTTTATATAAAAAAATTTTTATATAAAAATTTTTTATATAAAATTTTTTTTATATAAAATTTTTTTTATATAAAATTTTTTTTATATAAAATTTTTTTTATATAAAATTTTTTTTATTTAAATTTTTTTTATATAAAATTTTTTTTATATAAAATTTTTTTTATATAAAAATTTTTTTATATAAAATTTTTTTTATAAGGTTTGAATAACTGTGCGTCTCCCTACAACACACATTTGTTCGAATCATCAAAGCTTGGCTAGTTGCGATTCATCGTGCCAAGGGATCAAGACACAATTTCTGACCGCGAGTGTACTAACAAAACATATCATACAAACAGAACACACATCCTTGCAACATCAGGAGTCAATGGAGGCTTTGTTTGGCAATTCTTCATACTCTATGTTTAGTATTCAACAACAACAACAACATAAGCCAAGTGTACAGTCATCCAAAGAAGATTATGATTATGGTCGGGTTTTCAAAGTGGTCTGTCTGGTCATTAGTATATTCTTGATCCATGCAAACTATTCCAAGCAAATGATTCCTCCATGCAAACTATTCCAAGCAAATGATTCCTCCATGCAAACTATTCCAAGCAAATGATTCCTCCATGCAAACTATTCCAAGCAAATGATTCCTCCATGCAAACTATTCCAAGCAAATGATTCCTCCATGCAAACTATTCCAAGCAAATGATTCCTCCATGTAAACTATTCCAAGCAAATGATTCCTCCATGCAAACTATTCCAAGCAAATGATTCCTCCATGCAAACTATCCCAAGCAAATGATTCCTCCATGTAAACTATTCCAAGCAAATGATTCCTCCATGCAAACTATTCCCAGCAAATGATTCCTCCATGTAAACTATTCCAAGCAACAGACCACCAAGTGCTACTTCTCCCCATATTCTTCCATACACTTTTGTACGTTTTTTTTTTTTTTTTTTTATAAATTCCTGCGGCACATATTCGTGTATCTTACACACACACACACACACACACACACACACCTACACACACACACACACACACACACACACCTACACACACACACACACACAACTGAACTGGGATATTGTGCTGAACGGACGTGCTTGAGACAGCTCCGGTGTTGAGTGCACTCTTTTGTCTGAGCCTCTACACACTGAACATATCTTGCATATAAGAGGGAAGTTTAGACACCTGGCAACATCAGTGGCTTATTGCTGGAGCAAAATGTGTATCTAGAGTGACTTTATTGAAGGTAACTCTTGAGAACATTATCGTATTGATTTGACTGTCGGTAGTAAACAAACAGCTGTGGCAACTCGAATACCTACCCACCAACTCGAGACCTTGAATCCAGAGATCATACAGACAGTATAATGGCACAGGAGCAAGGGTCAGGATTGGAGAATCTAGTGAAGACAAAGGTAGAAGAAGAACTTGCGAATATTACTAGTATTATTGAAGCGAAGGAAACCAGGAGTGTGAGCAAGACGGTCAAGGATGTGGCAGCCGTGATATTGCCTGGCCTGGCTAACATTATAGCAGTAGCTGTGGCCACGGCAGTATCCAGTGTCATCAAAGAATTTAATGATAGGCTGGAGAGTAAGGCAGCCGAAATGCAGCGGATATCCCTCCTTAACACATTTGAAAATGACAAGCTGGAGCAGTACAGTCGACGGGAAAACCTGCGTATTTCTGGGTTGGAGGAAGAGGATGATGAAACCGAGGAAGTGCTCGAAGCCAAAATCATTGAACTTGCTCAGGATATTGGAGTGAAGATCAAGTCGATTGACATATCGTTGGCTCACCGTATGGGGCGGAACAGAGAAGAAGGTAGGCCCGTGATTGTGAGACTTTGCTATAGGAAAAAAAAGAATGAAATAGTGATCAACAAGAAAAAGCTTAAAGAAAAACATAGAAAGGTGTATGTAAACGAGGATTTAACCTCGTTGAGGGCTAGAATGATAAGTGTAGTAAAGGAGCATAAAGCAGTGAAAAATGTGACCACAAGAGATGGGAGCATTTTAGCCTGGCTCAATAGTGGAGGCAGACCTGTGGTTGTAAATAATCCTTTTGATTTATATAAGGTGGGAATTGCCTCTCCCGACTGGAGGAAGCTTAATTTGGATCACTTAATCAAGTGCTAGGATAGTGCTGGTGCACAGCATAGACCTGGGCACAATGTTGCCCATGCTCCACTTCAAAGAAGACCTATACCGTGTGGTCCACACGAATTATATCTTGATGTGTTGTCTCTCAACGTTTGTGGCATTAGGTCTAAGTTTTTATCAGCTGAATTTGTAAGATATATCCAAAGTTATAGTATACTTTGCGTTTGTGAAACGAAATGTGATGATACTGATATGGTTAATGTGAAGGAGGAAATGGAAAATATTGGTTATGACATTGTATTTAAAAACAGACGTAAATTAAGCAGGTATAAATCTGGAGGTTTGCTTATTGCAGTCAGGAAGAATATGAACCTTAAGTGGAGGCAAATTAGCACCAAATATGAGTCCTTACTCACAATTAAAATTGATAAAGATAGTTTAGGCTCAGATACAGATTTGTTGGTAAGTTGTGTTTATATTCCACCTTCTCACTCAAGGTATGGCAAAGTGGAGCATTTTGACGAACTGGATAATTTTTTACTTTCTTTTACTAAGGATGACTACATGCATATACTTTGTGGGGACTTTAATGCCCATACTCTAACTATGCCCGATGTTGCTGTTGGTGACAGGGATAATGAGCATGTGTCTGTTGAGGTAGTACCTTATACAAATTTAATTGGCATAAGTGAGAAGAGGGCAAACCAGGATGTAACCCCGGATAGGAATTCTTATGGAAGAAAACTGGTGGACATATGTAGAAATCATCAAGTGTATATTTTTAACGGAAGAATGGGGAAGGACGACGGTGTTGGTAAACCTACAACCACACATGATACAACCATAGATTATTTTTTGGGTTCACCAACAATAATGCAGCGTATAGTGGATTTTATGGTACTTGATTATGATCCATTGTTATCTGATGTCCATTGTGGATTACATACTAAAATAAGGTTTATAGGGTCAAGTATGATCACCCAAGTACACACAAATGTCGGTGAAGCAGCCCAGGATAAGGTTAGGCCAGGAAAATGGAATCTGGAGAAGAAGATTGATTATGTGAGGAATATTGATGTAGGTAAGGTAAATGGGCTGATTGCAAGGATGAATAACCTTTCAGTGGAGTGTATTAACCAGGAGCTAACACGAATCTTGATTCAGCCTGCTTATTTAACTTTCGCACAATTTAAGAAAAGAACATATGTTAAAAAGACCAACAATGCTTCTTTAAAAGGTTATGATAGACAAAGCTGGAAATCTAGGAGAGATTACCACAGAGCCAGACATAAATATCACTTGCACAGGAACAGGGAAAATTTTAACAGCATGATTATGGAAAGTAAGAGATACAAAGGAAATTTAAAAAGAGTTAGGAATAAAGAGAGAGATAAATTGATTGAGGAACTCGGAAAATTTAGACACAGTGACCCTAAAGTATATTGGAAAATACTAAAGGGTCAGAAAAAAACGTGCAAGATCCCTATTGTGCTTAATGATTTTTATACCCATTTTACACAGCTAGCCAGTGATGATAATAGTAATGATGTTGAGGCAGATGCTGTACGAGTGGAAAATAACGATCAAACTGACCCCTCCCCTATACTGAACGATCCTATAACCAAGAAAGAGGTAGAAAGAAATATTAAGAAATTAAAAAACAACAAATCCCCGGCAACTGATTTGATATTAAATGAATATATAAAAAGTACCCAATATATTCTCTGTCCCTTGTATGTTAAGTTCTTTAACAAAATTCTTGATACTGGTGTCTGGCCATCTGAGTGGTTGGTTGGTACTATAGTACCCCTTTATAAAAATAAGGGGGACATAAAAGATACCAATAACTATCACGGTATTACTTTACTTAGTTGTATGGGGAAACTGTTCACCTCAATACTCAATGAGAGACTTGGTCAATATGCTGATGTTATGAACACAATTAGTGAGGCACAAGCAGGATTTAGGCAAGGCTACTCCACATTGGATCATATTTTTGTGTTGAAATGTGTAATAGAATTGTTTCTTTGGAAAAAAAGGAAACTTTTCTGTTTGTTTGTGGACTACAAGAAGGCTTTTGATATGGTATGGCGGGAAGGGCTGTGGTTCAAGTTGGTGAAAGAAAAGGTTAATGGTAAAATACTTAACGTAATAAGAAATATGTATAATAACATAAAAAGTTGTGTAATGTTAAACCAACAAATTTCAGACACCTTTAAGTGTGATGTGGGAGTAAGGCAAGGTGAAAACCTATCGCCTATGCTTTTTGCCTATTATGTTAACGATATAGAGAGCAATTTAATTGAACAAGGATGCAACTATGTAAATTTTGGTGATGAATTCCTAAACTCATATCTAAAACTATTTGTTTTAATGTACGCAGATGATACTATTATTTTATGTGATAATGAAGAAAGAATGAATAAGGTATTGACTTCTCTGTATGATTATTGTAATGACTGGAAATTAAGGCTTAACTGTAATAAATCTAAAATAGTTGTGTTTAGCAGGGGGAGAACTCGCATAGATAATATTAATTTTCACTTTGGTTCCGAGAACATAGAGGTAGTTTATGATTATAAGTATCTTGGTGTATTGTTTAATTATAATGGTAGGTTTGGCAAAGGAGAGATGGAACTAACAGAACAGGCCACAAGAGCCATGTACTCAGTAGTAGGTAAGTGTACAAAGTTTGATTTGCCAGTCGATTTACAAATTGATTTATTTAGTAAAATGGTATTACCAATACTGACGTATGCATGTGAAATTTGGGGTCATTATATTGTGAGAGAGAGTGAGTTACTGTATATGAAATATTTAAAACAGATACTGTGTGTTCATAAAAATACGTGTAATGACATGGTTTACGGTGAACTTGGAGTGTTTCCTCTTGACATTCACATAAAAAGCAGAATGGTTGGGTATTGGGCAAGAATAATCTTAGGTAAGGATACCAAATTGTGTCATGTAATGTATCAATGCTTATTGCAACTGGACAGGTCAGGGATTTACACCTCCCCATGGATACTATGTATTAAAAATATCCTTAATGAGTGTGGTATGTCAGGATTATGGTTGTCTCAACAGTTACCTAACACAATATGGATTAAAAAAGCTGTAGAATTAAGGTTGAAAGACCAATGGATTGCTAAGTGGAGGGCCAACATAACAACAAAATCGATATGCTGCAACTATAGGATATTTAAGTTTGATTATGGTATTGAACAGTACCTTGTTAAGCTGCAAAAGAGAAATCGAATTATCGTAACTAAACTTAGAACTTGCAATAATAGATTACCTGTGAATGTTGGCAGACAGGTTGGTGTAAATAGGGACGATGGTGTATGTAGTAAGTGTGATGCTGGTAACATTGCTGATGAATTTCATGTTCTATTTGTTTGTACTAATGAAGAAATAATGAGGTTACGTCAAAAATATATACCAAATTATTATATAAGAAGGCCTACGAATTTTAATTACATGTTGTTAATGCAAAATACAAATATAAAAGTTCTGAAGAATTTTTCCATGTTTGTTAGATCAGTTCTGAGAATGTTCAGATGAGTCATGTCATATGCATAATTGTTATGGATTATATTGGTAGAGAAAAAATATTATTTTATATGTGGATGTTGCTGGATGTGTAGATAATAATGTATGTGTTGATAATATCGTATATTGTATGTGTGGATAATACTATCTGTGTGTAAAATATTGTATGGTGGATGTGTATACGGTGTTGCATATGAAGATAATATTGTGAGAGCAGACTGCATTGTATTCAATTGTACGTGTGGATAATATTGTGTGAGTAGATAATATTGTATGTGTGGAAAATATTGTATATGTATGTGAATGTGTACTTGATGATGTATGTGTAGATGGTATAGTGTGTGCAGATTGCATTACATATAGAGACAGTAGTATATATGTATATGTTACTGTATAATATGTTCATAAATTGCAAGTGGATACAGTAATACTGTACTGTAATTTTATAGTTAGGCCCAAATATGAATGTATACTGGGGCTGTGCTCCATACTTTCCTGTCAAAGTCTGAGCGATTAAATAAATTCAATTCAATTCAATTCAATTCAATTCAATTCAATTCAATTCAATTCAATTCAAACACCTACACCTACACTCGCCCATAATACTCACCATCACCACTGTTATATTATTACTACACCTTCATACTCCTACCTTTCCTATAGTTACCACTGTATTACACCATAGACAACACTCTAGCCTTACAAACAATATCTTCCCCCCCCATCACTTAATTAAGGAGGAAATTCAGTGTTGGTAAATTTGGAGCAACTGAATCCTCCAAACTATTCCAAGCAACAACAGAACACAATTAATTTTGTTCTTCTGGTCCTGTTTCCTGGCATACTTTGGAGGAATCAAGACACTCCAATGTAACAAAAGTGAATTACCACCTTAATGCTGTCATTCCCTCACACCCACTACTTGGTCATTACATACCACCACCTCACAATCACCTTATGTCCCACCTTTCTCACTTAATGTACAGCCACCAGCAGAAATTCAAGTCCAACTCATGTACTTAATAATGTTAATATAACCAGATAGTTGCATTCTGTACCAGTTTTTATTCCAACAACATATGTAATTTACCATATGAGAACTATATTATATATCTCTGTATTAAAATTGTATTACAACATTACTATAGCTAATACATACGCAGGTGGAAATGAAGGGAACTTATACTGCCAACTGTACACTCTTGGTTCCGACCAGGAGTACAGTCGGCAGTATAAGTTCCCTTCATTTCCACCTGTGTATGTATTATACTCTGTCCAGCCTAAGGTGGCGGAGAAGCCCTGCCTCTCTGGGACATTCCTGGATGTATCTGATTGGCAGATGATGGAAAGGGGATGTTTCGAGTACTTTTGGTCACACCATGGGTCACACACATACACACACACACACATACGTCGCATAGCGGTGCGTTAATCTCAGTGACCTGACCTTCCTTCTTCTTCCATCAACTTCTCTCTCTCTCTCTCTTGTTCACGATTCATCCACAACCTTTCCTTTTCTAAATTCTATAATCTAATGATATTTTATCCCACATAAAAATATAATCTAATGATATTTTATCCCACATAAAAGTATAATCTAATGATATTTTATCCCACATAAAAGTATAATCTAATGATATTTTATCCCACATAAAAGTATAATCTAATGATATTTTATCCCACATAAAAGTATAATCTAATGATATTTTATCCCACATATCATATACATGATATATTTAGATTAATGGCATTACCGTATATAATATTTTTTTTAAATTCCATTTATTCATTCTTTCATTAACAGTATCATTTATCATAAGTTATTTTACTTTCTTTATTTCTCATTTGTTACCTTCATCTAAGTTTCTCTCTCTTACTGCCTTAGGCCATATTCTAATCTCTGGTCCCTATAGGCGCCTGTACACTTCCTGTGTCGGTTTCTTAATCCATTCACACACACACACACCACTCCTTGCCCAGTCCTGCTGCTTTGTTTGGCCATGGTTTTGAAATATATTAACCTTTTTGTGTAAGTAGTGAAAATGTGTGTGCGTTTTTTTCTATATTTTCGTTGCATAAAAATACACTCCCTTGTGCTTCCGAAAGATAGGTGAAATTAAATTTATAAAAAATGGTACTAAATGGATGAAGAAGCCTTGAAGTATGCTTTCGAACACGGGAAGTCACAAGGGTTACCCAGAGGTCCTCCAGTTGACCTGTTTTCCTCTCACTGTCGCTCACTTTTTACTACACACTCTATGTTCTAATAAAGATATTACGAGCTCCAAGTAAATTGTAACTTTGAATTTTGACTGTAAGGCTCACACATATAATTTACAATAATGAGTGAGTAATAACAGACATGAATAATGCTTATTTAGCAGAAATATTCATGAAAAAAGGAAGCACTTTTATTTTTCTCGGTGTGCTGAACACCTCTAGCCAATCAGGCAAGCGAAAAAATACTTGACCTGCCTACCGCACCTGTAGGGCAGGGCTTCTCCGCCACCTTAGGCTGGACAGAGTATAGCTATAGTAATGTTGTTGTAATACAATTTTAATACAGAGATGACAGATATAGTTCTCGTATGGTAAATTACGTATGTTGTTGGAATAAAAACTGGTACAGAATGCAACTAGTTGGACTAATTAGCAATATTAAGTACACGAGATGGACGGTAATATATGCTGCCGACTGTACCTGAAGGCTTCCCAGAAGAAAAAACTCACATGGAACCCTGCAGCAGAGTCAGCCTTCAGTGAGGTGAAAAATAGACTGTCTGACTACACCTTCTCTGTGTAACCCTACCTACTTACACACCTACATCCATATATACTGATGATGTATCCAATGACACCAACAGCAGGACCGTCTTCAATCCACTTTGTTGTACCAGGCTTCAAATTGACCACCCTCGCCCCCCTCCATCTGAAAAACACATTTAATTAAGGGGGTGCAGGAGTAGGGGGACAGGCTTGGGAGGGGGGTTAAGGGGGTGCGGGAGTAGGGGGATAGGCTTGGGAGGGGGGTTAAGGGGGTGCGGGAGTAGGGGGACAGGCTTGGGAGGGGGGTTAAGGGGGTACAGGAGTAGGGGGACAGGCTTGGGTGGGTGGGTGGGTGGGTTAGGGGTGTGTGGGAACAGGTTACAGGCTTAGGGGGGTGCGGGAATAGGTGGAGAGGCTTGGGGGAGGGTTAGGGGTATGCGGGAATAGGGGACAGGCTTTCTACCCCAGCCCCAAGCCTGTCCCCCTATTCCCACACCCCCCAAGGCTGGCCCCTACTCCCGCACCCCTTTAATTTATTCTACCTATGTATGTTATCATTTTGATATTCCTTATACATGTTGACGGATGTATAATTTCAATCAATCAATCAATCAATATATATATATATATATATATATATATATATATATACACCTTATACCAACTCTCTGTACAATTCATTCAGTAAATATGGAAAGAATTATATACCGTTATTGTGTACGGTTTTTCTACCTTCATTACCCACTTATTTAGACCATACTAAGACTATTTTATTCTATGGCATTTCCTCCACAAATTTCCAAGATATTCAAATGGGGCATTTTGAAATTTGCCTGACCTTACCTAACCTAACCTAGACCACATCCGACTACCGGGACCTAACCTGGGCAGACTACCGGGATATAACCGTGGTAAAGTACAGGAAATGACCGGGGCAAAATACTGGGACCTAGCCGGATCTGGCAACACTGCTACAAAACAGTAATTCTTTCAATAAATACCGATAATTCCTCCAAACTATTCCAAGCAACACAACACTATTATTTTTGTTCTTCTGGTCCTGTTTCCTGGCATACTTTGGAGGAATCAAGGCACTCCAATGTACCATAAAAGAATTAGGTATTTATTGAAAGAATTACCGTTTTGCAGCAGTGTTGCCAGATCCGGCTGGGTCCCAGTATTTTGCCCCAGTCATTTATTGTATTTTATCACAATTATTTCCCGGTAGTTTGCCCAGGTTAGGTTCCGGTAGTTTGCCCAGGTTAGGTCCCGGTAGTCTGATGCGGTCTAGGTTAGGTTAGGTTAGGTTAGGTTAGGTTAGGTTAGGTTAGGTTAGGTTAGGTTAGGTCAGGTCAGGTAAGGTCAGGCTAATTTCAAAATGCCCCATTTGAATATGCCCTATCTTGGTAATGGGGCATTTGCGGAGAAAATGCCATAGAAGAAAATAGTCTTAGAATGGTCTAATATAGTGGGTAATGAAGGTAGAAAAACCGTACGCAATAACGGTAATTCATTCAATATTTACCAAGAATTACTACGTTAATGGACCCTGTGTGTGATGTAGTAAGAAAATTGGAGATTAGTGAATCCTTCAAACATTGCCACCAAAGACACACACACACACACCTATATGCAAGGAGTTTGTTTTGTGGCATAGTTTGGAGGAATCAGAAGCCTCCAAACACACACACCACACACACACACACACATTCTCCCTCTCTCTCTAACACACACACACACTCTCTCCCTCCAACACACACACCTATATGGAAGGAGTTTGTTTTGTGGAATAGTTTGGAGGAATCAGAAGCCTCCAAACACACACACACACACCTATATGGAAGGAGTTTGTTTTGTGGAATAGTTTGGAGGAATCAGAAGCCTCCAAACACACACACACACACCTATATGGGGAGTTTGTTTTGTAGAATAGTTTGGAGGAATCAGAAGCCTCCAAACACACACACACACACACCTATATGGAAGGAGTTTGTTTTGTAGAATAGTTTGGAGGAATCGGAAGCCTTCAATTTACCAACATGATAATCTCACTTTAATTTATTAATTAATTACCGTGACACACTCTATTGGCGGCTGTTTGGCGGCTGAGCCGGGCTGACACACTACATTGGCGGCTGTGTGTAGGTACTGGCGGCTGTGTGGCGGCTGACACACTCCATTGGCGGCTGTGTGTAGATGAATCAAGCCGCCACTTACATACATTCTGTAACAATACATTATTAAGAGGTTATTTGAATGACACCACTGCCTGTGTATTTTGGCCGCCACACAGCCATTGGCGGCTGGGTGGCGGTGGCGGCTGGGACGGTGAGCCAGCCGCCGCCGCCACAACAACATCCGTGGTGTATACGATGGTGTGGTACTGTACGACGGCTCTGTTGTTTGTCCATGGACCCATCGTATCGGTACCATGCATAGTATACACCACGAACTTCTTGAATAGCATATGAACAGACGACTTCGACTTACCTCTGAGTCTCTATAGTAAATACTAAACTCAATACCTTAGATTATCAAAATGTTTACCATAGATTTCCTTAAATTATCAAAAAAGGTCAGGCTAATTTCAAAATGCCCCATTTGAATATGCCCTATCTTGGAAATGGGGCATTTGCGGAGGAAATGCCATAGAAGAAAATAGTCTTAGAATGGTCTAAAATAGTGGGTAATGAAGGTAGAAAAACCGTACGCAATAACGGTAATTCATTCAATATTTACCAAAGGGTACCTTAGATTTTCCCAGATGTAATGGGTTGAATGCCTATTTTCCTTAGATGGTCAGAATATTACCTTAAATAGCCCAAAATTACGATACTCTGGAGTAATTATCTTAAGAATGAAAACACTGGTAATGGTCGAGACAGGCAGGGTTGCAAAGCCGACATGCCCAAAGTAAATATATAACATCCAAGATAATTAATTATTGTTTTAAATATGTTATTTTAATTAAAATTAGTATAATAACTACATATTTATTTTTTCCTTCTAAGGTCAAACGAGTACGTAAGTTCTAAATTATCATTATATATATAACTAGACCGTGATATATAACATCCAAGATTATTAATTCTTTTTGGGATATATTATTTTAATTAAAATTAGTATAATAATTATATTTTTAATTTTATACTCTTATTTATTTCTACTTAACTCATAATAAATAAATAAAATAATAATAAATAAATAAAATAATATAGTGAATTGCCGACCTGCACAAAGTATCGTACGTATACGACTGACTAAATTATTGATTTTTCAGATTATGGTACGCTGTATTAATCAATTATGGTACTATTATTTTACTACTATTACTAATATTATTGTACTACTATTACTACTATTACTATTACCAATATTACTACTACTACTACCACCACAAATATTACTACTACTACTACTACTACCATAACCACTACTACTACTACCAATATTATTACTACTACTATCAGCAACAATATTACCACTACTACCACCACCAATATTACTACTATTACTTTTACCAATACTACTACTACTACTACTACTACTACTACTACCACTACTATTACCACTATCCACCGATATTACTACTACTACCAATACAACACTGAATTATCGTATGCATGGCAACTCTCCAACGTTTTCCGATTGCAATCAGATGACGACATTTATTTTATTATTATTTATCGAATTTATCATCTATATTATTATTCCCTCGCTTCCTACAGTGTGATATACCGATAGATATATTTATAAACTACATCTCATAGCCACATTGACGTACCTAAGCTTCTAATATTTAAATTATAAGGATATTAATGAATGATACCAGACACCACCGCCATATTTAAAAAGAGCGGGCAAATGCTGTTTTTATATATTATTTTTCTCATCTATTTCTGATCTATCAATTCCCACGGTGGGTCACATGGCTAAATTAATCTATTATCTACAAATATAAATTAGAGTGAACTTACCTAAGGCTGTAATTAATGATTACTGAGTCGATAATTGACACCCACTCACCTGTGTCCAACCGCGTTAATGGCGCCATACCTAGCGTAACTATGCGTAACGAATCTACAAGATTGCCAGATCCCGTTGGCAATGAACCCTATGATCTAACATCAGTTTTTCCATTTTAATATAAAAACTACAATGTTAATTCATCGGGTTTGTCTTAAATTAACGACTGTTTACTAAAATATAATTTCCCAGATACTAAGAGCTGCTGTTAATTGGTTATTTATTGAGATATTTACCGTTCTAATTAGCCACATCACGTACTAATGCATTTTGATTTTGAGTTGGTAATAATATGATAAGTTAGGAAGGTTTCGTCCGAATCATCTCCTACTGACCTTCGTATATACATTTATTTAAATTATTCACTAAATACTATTCGTACGCAAATCATTTTAATTTGATAACGTAGGTATATTTTTACGCAAGGCTGCTATAGTAAAAAAATAACGAATTCGTAATGTTTTAATGTCAAAATCTAAACCCACGTCAATCTAGTTAGCAGAATCGGACCGTGAGGTTTATTCTTTTTTTCTAACATTTCTAACGCCTTCCCATTCTCTAATCAAAAACCTTCCCATTTTCTATGACTTTTAAGGACCGACTGTTTTAAAATTTAATATATATTTAATGATGGACTATTTTAAAATCAAGTATATTTAAATCCTTCGTTTTCTATTCAATCAACCGCCGACTCGAGCCTCGTTATTATGTTCTACACCTTTTAAAATGAAGTTGGAGGACGGAGGAAGCCTTAAATTGACCACAGGATGAAGGAAAAAGGAATTGGAGGACGAAGCAAGCCTTAAATTGACCACAGGACGAAGGAAAAGGGAGACAGTGGCAATTTATAACGGGGTACTTGAGAGTCAGACTCTCTCTCTCTCTCTCTCACACACACACACACACACGGACACTCATTCTCTCTCTCTCTCTCTCTCTCTCTCTCTCTATTCGTTGGCTCCGGCAAACAGTAATGCCAATTTGACCAATTTTCGGCTAGATCTAGCGGATTTGAAAATTATCTAGCGGGAAAAATATTGAAATTTTCAAGAGGATTTTACAAGAAGCTTTTACAAGCGGATTTTACAAGCGGATTTAACAAGAAGATTTTACAAGCGGATTTAACAAGAAGATTTTACAAGAGGATTTGAAAGGCCAATCTAGCGGAAAATTTTAAGAGCCTTTCCTATAATTAATTTAGCGGATTTTCTTGACTAGTCTAGCGGATTAAAAAAATTTGAGTTTGCATCACTGCAGTTAACAGTTAAGGGGGTGCGGGAATAGGGGACAGGCTTGGGGGGGACTATGGGGGTGTGGGAGTAGGGGACAGGCTTGGGGGGGTTTAGGGGGTGCGGGAGTAGGAATACAGGCTTAGGGGGGTGCGGGAGTAGGGGACAGGCTTGGAGGGGTTTAGGGGGATGCGGGAATAGGGGGACAGGCTTGGGGTGGGTAGAAAGCCTGTCCCCTGTTCACGCACCCCCCTAACCCCCCCCACCCTGTCCCGTACTGCCGCACCCCCTAACCCCCCCCCAGCTTGTCCCTCTACTCCCGCACCCCCCTAAACACCCCCCCAGCCTGGCCCTCTACTCCCGCCCCCCCCCCTACCGTACACAGCCAAACACGTACTCCGGCCAGGTCCAAGTTATTTCTCCAAAAATTGCTCCATTTCATTTATTTCCTACGCCTTAACTACAATGCCTAGAAACTTAAATTTAGTTTCATTCTAAGCAGCAACTCTTCCTCTTTCGAATGAGATCAACCCCAGCTCTCTATGACTCCTGGATACAAAGATATCATGTGAAGAAAAGATGCAACTTTTGGCCCGAGAGTGGTGTGTCAGTCCTGGCTCGGGGTGGTTGATGGCGGACAGTGTTGCCAGGCGGAAAAGGTCCATCAAATAGAACGCCAGGACATATTTGCAACACTGTCAGCCATCACGCCAAACATTTGCAACACTGACTGAGTATAGCTATCCCATTGTCACACTGCTTGCTATAGCCCAGTCGCAAAAAAAATCGCCAAAAGTGGCTATATATTCGCAATATTGACATTTTGGTGAAGTGTTCAGCCTGCTGGCTACCAAGGTCCAGTTAGTAACTCGACCATGCTGGCTACACAGTAAACGCCACTGCTGGGTAGTGGTGGTGGGAAGGACAATAACGCTTGGCTTATATCCATAAGATCAACCATGGGATTATCTTGGAAATAGTTTCATTCTCTTTCCCAACTCATTTTAACCTTCTATAAGTACTGAGAGCCATTCGTTGTGGTTTGTAAGCACGCATACGAAAGAATGTTAGCAGTGTTAATGACTTCTGGGTGAATTATTTAATGAATTTGGTGAGTAAACTATTCAGTGATCATTATTATCTAACTGTCGTATAGATTTTGCGAATACAGATACTCACCAAATTCATTAAATAATTCACCCAGGAGTCATTAACACGGCTAATATTCTTTCGTTTGTGTGCTTACAAACCAATACCAACCACTGTGGAATGGACCCTATGTGTGTAAAGCAGTAAATATATATATATATATATATATATATATATATATATATATATATATATATATATATATATATATATATATATATATATATATAATAATAATAATAATAATAATACTTACTTACCTTTGGCCAGCAACATCTTGACACGAGGCATACAAACCCACACCATCCACTACACTATGTGGTAAAACACCCACACACACACACACACACATGCCAAAACCCTCCCACCCACACATGGTAAAACACACACACCCACACATGCCAAAACACACACCCACACACACATGCCAAAACACACACACACCCACACGCCAAAACACACACCCACACACACATGCCAAAACACACACACACACACATGCCAAAACATACACCCACACACACACACATGCAAAAACATACACACCCACACCCACACGCCAAAACACACACACCCACACACACACATACCAAAACACACACACCCACATGCCAAAACACACACACCCACACCCACATGCCAAAACACACACACCCACACACACATGCCAAAACACACACACCCACACAAACATGCCAAAACACACACACCCACACACACAATTTAGAGACCAGAGGACGACACAGACCAAAACACACCCCCACACACATGCCAAAACACACAATTTAGAGACCAGAGGACGACACAGACCAAAACACACCCACACACATGCCAAAACACACACACCCACACACACAATTTAGAGACCAGAGGACGAAACAGACCAAAACACACCCACACACATGCCAAAACACACACACCCACACACACAATTTAGAGACCAGAGGACGAAACAGACCAAAACACACACACACACATGCCAAAACACACACCCACACATGCCAAGGAACATCCAACCCAAAACCCCCAGTACACAATACAACAAACCAGTTACTTAGTACAAAGGCATATAATAATGATGATTCCTTTCTATAGTGGTAAATAAATAATATACACAGTCCAATGAAATTCACCCATTTATTTATTATAAACATTAAGGTGATAATTCTTTTTTGGTACATTGGAGTGCCTTGATTCCTCCAGAGTATGTCAGGAAACAGGACCAGAATAGCAAAAATAATGGTGTTCTGTTGTTGCTTGGAATAGTTTGGAGGATTCAGTTGCTCCAGATTTACCAACACAAAACTTCACCCTTAATTAAGGCGAGATTCTCTTGGTGGGAAATTGGAGGACTACCCACTCACTACACTACCCACTCACTACACTACCTACTCACCACTCACTCACTACACTACCCACTCCTCCAAACTATGTCAGGAAACAAACAAATCACATCAATATTACTATAGTCAAACCAGAATATACTGAGCCCTAGGGTGGGGTCCGGATTAAGAGCGGCATTGCCAAATCATCACCAAAACAAACCCATATCGTTAAAATTTTAATGCATAAGCCAATTTGTAGTAGCTGTAAGTATTCAATATATAATACAATGTTAAAAAGAAGTATTTATAATGACAAGTTAGGTTCATTGTAAGTATATTGACAACAACTCTATACAACATGTGACATGCTATTTTGTACATGTTGCCACATCTCCTGTGACAAAGTGTTAATGGTGGGTCAAGGACGTGTGTACTCATACATATCAGTCACCTGGTCATTCTCACACCAACCACTATGGACCACACATCTCCCAAGTGCATCGGTGTTCTCCACAGCTAAGCCAAGGAAATTATTTATAATGTAAATAGATATTTCCTCCATGAGAAGGCCAATAGAGGACCCCTATTAGATCCCTCTCCGTCAGTTGCTGGTACAGCGAAGGCAACCCCATTAAATTTATCACAGAGAATGTTGGATATCATGTGGGTATGTTTTGGTGATGATTTGGCAACGCCGCTCTTAATCCTTCTACCCTACCCAAAGGCTCAGTATATTCTGGTTTGACTATAGTGTTGTGGTAAATAATATACAAAGTCCAATTATAATTATATAGACTAAGATGAGATTCTCTTGGTGGTAAATTGAAGGACTACCCACTCACTACACTACCCACTCACCACCCATCCACTATCCACTCACTACACTCACCACTCATCCACTACCCACTCACCATCCATCTACTACACACCCACTACCCACTCACTACACACCCACTACACTCACCACTCATCCACTACCCACTCACCACCCATCTACTACACACCCACTACCCACTCACCACACACTCTTCCAAACTATGTCAGGATGGTATTGCCTGGGTGACCGAAGCCGTTCCCAGGTTCTCGTGCCCCAAAATAGGGCGGGGGGATGTTGTGATGGTTTGGCCCCCATAGCTTCCTTCCTTGGGAGACATATAAGAGGCTGGATGGAACCATTGTAGATACCTGTCCAGGATGTAACACAACACCTCATTCTATTAAACACATTATTGAACACTGCAACGCACACACCACACTCGCCAACAACACAACATACACTCTCTGAGGGCATTGTGGGAAAGCCCAGTTCAGGCCATGACCTTCCTCAGGAGCTCGGGGCTGCTCGGCCAGACACCTTGAGGAACTTCAACAACAACAACAATTACTGTACAAACTGACATTTCAAAATAACAAAACTAATAATAATAATAATGTTGTATTACAATTACTGTATATTCTGACATTTCAAAATAACAAACCTAATAATAATAATAATAATAATAATGTTGTATTACAATTACATAGTGTGACATTTTCTATATGTTGTAAATCCTTGAAAACCACAACAGTGTGTGTATGAATTATTGTGGCCGACAGTACAGTACTTATACTGGAAAAAAAAAAACATTAAAATACAATATATATATATAATATACTCACTTGACAGACATAGAAACATATTATAATATACCCACTTGACAGACATATATATATTTATATATATATATATATATATATACAGGGTGTCCGGAATTTTTTGCCCGAAAATTTGGAAAATGCATCCTTTATTAATTCTGAAAAGAAAATACTTATTGATGTGGTCTTTTTTTTTCTCTAGTTTAGCGGTAATTGAGACATTTAAATGTGTGACAGAACGTTAGGTATTGTACACAGAGGCAGCCCCGCAGCCCGTTGGGTTGCCAAGTCGGAATAAATGTACATTTTATTTCAAATTTTACACATTATTCTCAAAACTGTGTTATACTTATCAATCAATAATCATTAGACATGACATTTTTATACAAGAGTATGTCACTTGAAAACAGGGTAGGCTTCATAAAGTTCAAGAAATTCGAATAAAATAAGTAGGTCTAATGATTATTGATTGATATGTATAACACAGTTTTGAGAATAATGTGTAAAATTTGAAATAAAATGTACATTTATTCCGACTTGGCAACCCAACGGGCTGCGGGGCTGCCTCTGTGTACAATACCTAACGTTCTGTCACACATTTAAATGTCTCAATTACCGCTAAACTAGAGAAAAAAAAAAGACCACATCAATAGAGTATTTTCTTTTCAGAATTAATAAAGGATGCATTTGCCAAATTTTCGGGCAAAAAATTCCGGACACCCTGTATACCCTGCTTGGCCTTATAGCCGAGCCTTGGTGCCTTGTATGGTGGTGTTGGCCTGAGGTGTTGGGTGTAGGTCTGGGGTGCTGGGGGGGGTGCGGGAGTAGAGGAACAGGCTTGGGGGGGGGTTAGGGGGTGCGGGAATAGGGGGACAGGCTTGGGGGGGGTTTAGGGGGGTGCAAGAGTAGAGGAACAGGCTTTGGGGGTGTGGGAATAGGGGGACAGGCTTTCTATCCCCCCCCCAACCTTGTCCCCTTATTCCCGCACCCCCCAAATCCCCCCCCCAAGCCTTAAGAACCACACACCAAATACTGCATCACATCACTTGTGTTTCTTACAGTAGATCTCTTGTAAATATTCATATGTCCTCCATCTTGGTGGTGTGACCTGTAAATATTGATTAATATTAGGCAACATAACAGCCAAGGTCATATGGCACCCAAGGAAGGTCATTGACAAGTGGGACAGTCAAGGGAAATTTTGTGTTGGTAAATCTGGAGCAACTGAATCCTCCAAACTATTTTTCCAAGCAACAACAGAACACCATTATTTTTGTTCTTCTGGTCCTGTTTCCTGACATACATTGGAGGAATCAAGATGCTCCTAATGTAAATCTGGAGTAACTGAATCCTCCAAACTATTTCAAGCAACAGAACACCATTATTTTTGGTCTTCTGGTTCTGTTTCCTGACATACATTGGAGGAATCAAGGCACTCCAATGTAACAAAAAAGAATAAATAAGAAATAACCTACTACAATAATATTTAATGTAATATTTAATGTTAAGTAATGTAATATTTAATTTAATAAAAGTGAATTACCTCCTTAATACAAACTTTAGGACCTTAAAATTCATAAAACTGTTAAACATATTATATTTTGGATGAAAGGAAATGAAAATACAGCCTTTTCTTCAATAAATGAGGGTAAGTTTGATCCATAATGTTAAATGTCGAAAACAACTGAGATTTTTGAAAAAAAAAAAGATAAATTCCCAAAGAAAAAAAGAAAAAGTAACATTTGAAGCTGCTGCCAGGGTTGTGGCGAAGGGAGGCTGGTCCCAGGCGGTCTATTTTGCGTTGAGGTATCCCTCTAGCTGGTCCAGGACTCCCATCCCTTATTCAGCCATGGTTGGTGAGTAACATGCTGAGGAAGAAGGGTGAAATTTCAGAAAAAGAAAAAGAAAAAAAAATATTAGTACTTTACTTCGTGACAGTCTTGGGATGTAAAGAATGAATGCTAAAGCTATCAATATATGGAAAAGAAACATTTGTGCATAATATTAACAGTGAGTGGACCTGAGGGCAGCACTAACTTGTTCATTGTGGCCTACACTATGAAGATCACTCGCTGCTATCCTCTCGGTCACCAGGGAAGAGATGTCCACTCTTGTAAAATAGAACAATAAAATATAACATCCTGTTACTATAATATAACATGATATAATGTAACATAATATCATGTAACAATATAATATACTCACGTCTTGTCGGTACACTCAAAGCAGAAGGTGTACAGGTGAATATAATGACCACACTTTTTCTACCGGCACTACCACTGACGTACAAAATCTTGCAAAAACACCCCCCCTGTCCAAGAAGAGCACCAGAATCAGACGAAAGCACCTGAAATCGATAGTAGACACATAGGCCGTGGAATACATGAAAGGACAGAGTCATGGGAACATGTATGCAAGCGCGCAAATCATGGTGCGTCAAAATCCTGCACGACAGTGGGGACCCTGTGATGTAGTCAGATAATTGAAGGTAAATGAGTCCTTCAAATATTGCCACGAAACTCCACCTATATGGAAGGAGCTTGTTTCATGGCATGGTGCGGAGGAATCAGAAGCCTCCAAACACACACACACACACCCATTCTCTCTCCCTAACATACACACACACACACACATATTTAAAGAAACATATCACTAAATTAGAAAAAGTACAAAGAGCAGCAACAAGATGGCTACCAAGTCTAAGAGAACTAAGCTATGAACACACACACACACACACACACAGAGCAGCAACAAGATGGCTACCAAAGTCTAAGAGAACTAAGCTATGAAGAAAGACGAAAGAAACTAAAATTACCTAAACTAGAAGAAAGACGAAAGAGAGGAGATATGATTATGGTTTACAAATGTGTCACAGAAAAAGAAAAGATAGATATAGATAACTTGTGTCAGCAAGGAATACCTACAATAAGAAATTAATTAAAAGAAGAGATAAAGATGTACAGAAATATAGTTTTCCAAATAGAGTAATAGACGAATAGAACAAATTACCAGAAGTGGTGTGTGTCAAAAACATACATAACTTTAAAGAAAAATATGATAATTGTGATTTAAAATACGGGACATTACCAGCTTGACTCAATCCTGTAAAAATACAAATGGGTAAGAACAAATAGGTAAGAACACACACACACACACCTATATGGAAGGAGTTTGGGTATTTATTGAAAGAATTACCGTTTTGCAGCAGTGTTGCCAGATCCGGCTGAGTCCCAGTATTTTGCCCAAGTCATTTATTGTACTTTATCACGATTATTTCCGGGTAGTTTGCCCAGGTTAGGTTCCGGTAGTCTGCCCAGGTTAGGTTCCGGTAGTCTGCCCAGGTTAGGTCCCGGTAGTCTGATGCGGTCTAGGTTAGGTTAGGTTAGGTTAGGTTAGGTTAGGTTAGGTCAGGTCAGGTCAGGTCAGGCTAATTTCAAAGTGCCCCATTTGAATATGCCCTATTTTGGAAATGGGGCATTTGCAGAGGAAATGCCATAGATGAAAATAGTCTTAGAATGGTCTAAATAAGTGGGTAATGAAGGTAGAAAAACCGTACGCAATAACGGTAATTCATTCAATATTTACCGGAGTTTGTTTCATGGCATGGTCAGGAGGAATCAGAAGCGTCCAAACACACACACACACACACATAATGTAATATCCACCAACACCTTCCTTTCCATCATGCAAATAAATCACTATCATATCAAACTATAATCTTGAAAATAACATTTAAAGTGAACTCAACCCCCTCAATTATTATTATTATTGAGGTGCTGCAAAATCATACACGTGTTGTTCTTTATTACCAAGATATTTACTACGATGGAAGGAAATTCTTTCAATATTTACCGGTCATTAACACGGCTAACATACCAACCAATGTGGAATCGACCCACGGTACCTTATACACCTCTAGATAAATACCAAAAATAACAATAGTGAAAAATAATGGCGACGGAGATAAAGAGTGAAGAAAGAAAAAATATATATCTTAAATGGGCCGTATTCAAGAACATCCATGGTGTATACGATGGTGTGGTACTGTACGACGGCTCTGTGGTTTGTATATGGAGTCATCGTATCGGTACCATGCCATCGTATGCCCTACGAACGTTCTTGAAAATGGACCATGTGTTTATTTACCTGTCTTTTTCCCCCCCTACTTTTGTAGTCAGTGTTGCCAGATGGCTTTGTCGTCGTCAGTGTTGCCAGATGATACAGTTATCAGCGTTGCCAATAGTTGTTTATTATAGCCAAGTCGAGGTGAGCTGTAACGGAAGTAGCCCAAAATATAGCCAGCCCAATACCCCCCAATTATATCATGCTGTCCCCCCTATTCCCGCACCCCCCAAGCCTGTCCTACTATTCCCGCACCTCCCAAACGTGAGAGAGAGAGAGAGAGAGAGTTTATGAGTGCTGTCAATAAATAGAAAAAAAATTAGTGATATATAACTTATGTAAATTTAAGATAAAATAACGTAAAAAAAGAATAAAATTAAAGGAAGAGTCATGGAACTACAGCAAACAAAGGATAAAAATAATTAAGATATGTGCCGATGAAAAGGTTACACACCCACAGTGGTTGGTATTGGTTTGTAAGCATGAATTATTTAATGAATTTGGTTTGTAAGCATGCAAACGAAAGAATGTTAGCCGTGTTAATGACTTATGGGTGAATTATTTAATTAATTAATTTGGTTGGTAAGCATGCAAACGAAAGAATGTTAGCCGTGTAAATGACTTATGGGTGAATTATTTAATGAATTTGGTGAGTAAACTATATACCCAAAGAAAACTTCTGCTGATCTCTGAGGATAAAAAATATATTTGTATTTGTTTCTTTTATTACTTTGATAACAGTTGAATAAGTTTATTATATATATAAAATAATTAACAGCAATATCTGACTTATGCTGTTATGGAAATCGGTCATTAATTAATTCGTGATATTATTACTTTAATTCGTGATATTATTACTAAGAGATGTAGGATAAATCATATATAAATAAGTCATCATTTGTAGACATTTTTAACCCCACGACCCTTAAACTATTCCAAAATAGCCCCAATTTTAATTAAAGGAGGGAGGAGTGTTGCCAGCCAGCCTGCTAACCCACTTCAAGTGACTATTATTTCTACCAACCCCAAGCCTGTCCCCCTACTCCCGCACCCCCCAAACCTGTCCCCCCTATTCCCGCACCCCCCCAAGCCTGTCTCCTACTCCCGCACCCCCCTAGTTCCCCTCCCAAATCAGGGAAATGTTAATAACTGTGTATAGAAACATACTATACAAGTACATACGGGAGTTCCAAGATGGCCGCCAAATAAGTAGCCAAATTGGGCTCTAAAATCGCGGAGTTTGCAATACTGTTATATACAAATTCGTATCGGCTCTATTTAATTAATAATGTAATTTACTGTCATATTTCACAGAAAAAACAATACATAATAATTAATATAATTTTAGCTTGCATTATTTATTATAAAATTATAAAAATAACTAAGAACATTTGTATTTATTTTTTGGTGCACAGAGCCGAAATGAACAAAAAGAACCGAATCATCCCAAAAATTCCCTAGATCCTGGGGTTTTCTGTAAGTAATTTTAACTTAATTACCAGGTATTTAATTAAAATACCTTGAATCTTGGAAATTTCCTTAAAAAAAATTGAGCATTTTGTAAATACTAGGAAATATCCTGTATTTTCATTCCAAAACACAATAATTAACATTTTTTCTATATCTAACTATAATATAGATACAAATATCAGTTACAATAGAATTATTTGATTAATATGAAGGATTTGTTACTACTCGTGTGTGTGTGTGTGTGTGTGTGTAGAAGTGTGTATGTGTATGTGTGTGAAGAAGTGTGTGTGTATGTGTGTGTGTGTGGAGAAGTGTGTGTGTGTATGTGGAGAAGTGTGTGTGTGTGTGTGTGTGTGTGGAGAAGTGTGTGTGTGTGTGTGTGTGTGTGTATGTGGAGAAGTGTGTGTGTGTGTGTGTGTGTGTGGAGAAGTGTGTGTATGTGGAGAAGTGTGTGTGTGGAGAAGTGTGTGTGTGTATATGTAAGTGTGTGTATGTGGAGAAGTGTGTGTGTGTGTGTGTGTGGGTGTGTGTGTGGAGAAGTGTGTGTATGTGGAGAAGTGTGTGTGTGAGTGTGTGTGTGTGGAGAAGTGTGTGTGTGTATGTGTAAGTGTGTGTGGAGAAGTGTGTGTGTGTGTGTGTATGTGGAGAAGTGTGTGTGTGGAGAAGTGTGTGTATGTGTAAGTGTGTGTGTGTGTGTGGAGAAGTGTGTATGTGTGTGTGTGTATGTGTGTGGAGAAGTGTGTGTGTGTGTGTGTGCACAAGTGTGTGTGTGTGTGTGGATAAGTATGTATGCGTGTGTGTATATATGTGTGTGTATATGTGAAGTGTGTGTATATATGTGTGTGTATATGTGAAGTGTGTGTATATATGTGTGTGTATATGTGAAGTGTGTGTATATAATATGTGAAGTGTGTGTGTGTGTATATAATATGTGAAGTGTGTATGCGTGTGTGTGTGTATATGTGAAGTGTGTGTCTTCATATGTGTGTGTATATAATATGTGAAGTGTGTGTATATATGTGTGTGTGTATGTGTGTGTCCCTTTCTGTGTTCTTCTTCTGTGTCCCTTTCTGTTCTTCTGTGTTCTTTTCTGTTCTTCTTTCTTTATTTCTCTGTTCTTCTTCTGTGTCCCTTTCTGTTCTTCTGTGCTGTTCTGTGTTCTTCTTTCTATTTTTGTGTGTTCTCCTTCTGTGTTCTTCTGTACCACTAAACACACACACACACACACACAAACTCACACACTCTCTCCCTCACACACACACACACACAAACTCACACACTCTCTCCATCACACACACTCACACACACAAACTCACACACTCTTTCCATCACACACACTCACACACACACACATTCCCCCTCTTTCTCCCTCTCACACACACACACACACACACACACACACACACACATTCCCCCTCTTTCTCCCTCACACACACACACACACACACACACACACATTCCCCCTCTTTCTCCCTCACACACACACACACACACACACACACACATTCCCCCTCTTTCTCCCTCTCACACACACACACACACACACACACACACACACACACACATTACCCCTCTTTCTCCCTCACACACACACACACACACACACACACACACAAACACATTCCCCCTCTTTCTCCCTCTCACACACACACACACACACACACACACACACACACACATTACCCCTCTTTCTCCCTCACACACACACACACACACACACACACACACACACACACACACACTCCCCCTCTTTCTCCCTCTCACACACACACACACACACACACATTCCCCCTCTTTCTCCCTCTCACACACACACACACACACACACACACACACACACACACATTCCCCCTCTTTCTCCCTCTCACACACACACACACACACACACACACACATTCCCCCTCTTTCTCCCTCTCACACACACACACACACACACACACACACACACACACACATTCCCCCTCTTTCTCCCTCTCACACACACACACACACACACACACACACATTCCCCCTCTTTCTCCCTCTCACACACACACACACACACACACACACACACACACACACATTCCCCCTCTTTCTCCCTCTCACACACACACACACACACACACACACACACACACACACACACACACACACATTCCCCCTCTTTCTCCCTCACACACACACACACACACACACACACACACACACACATTCCCCCTCTTTCTCCTTCTCACACACACACACACACACACACACACACACACACACACACACACACACACACACACACACACACACACACACACATTCCCCCTCTTTCTCCCTCACACACACACACACACACACACACACACACACACACACACACACACATTCCCCCTCTTTCTCCCTCTCACACACACACACACACACACACACACACACACACTCACTCATTACTTTATTATCATCACTACAAATATCACTGTCATCATCACGATTCAATAATATTTACATCACCATCATCACTATATATATGTTTACTTCATCACCATCATCACTATATATATGTTTACTTCATCACCATCATCACTATATATATGTTTACTACATCACCATCACCACTATATATATGTTTACTTCATCACCATCATCACTATATATATGTTTACTTCATCACCATCATCACTATATATATGTTTACTTCATCACCATCATCACTATATATATATTTACTTCATCACCATCATCACTATATATATGTTTACTTCATCACCATCACCACTATATATATATTTACTTCATCACCATCACCACTATATATATATATATTTACTTCATCACCATCAACTCCATGCACCACCACAATCACCATCACCACCAATCACCATCAACACAATCACCACCTCAATCACCATCACCTCATTCACCATCACCTCAATCACCACCACACCAATCACTATCAACTCAATCACCATCACCTCAATCACTATCAACACAATCACCACCACCTCAATCACCATCAACACAATCACCACCTCAATCACCATTGCCACCAATCACCATCACAAAATCACCACCACACCAATCACTATCAACTCAATCACCATCACACCATCAACACCAATCACCACCACATCAATCACCATCAACACAATCACCATTGCCACCAATCACCATCACACAATCACCACCATCAACACAATCACAACCAATCACCACCACCATCAACTCTACAATTACCACCACCTCAATTACCATCACCTCAATCACCACCACCTCAATCACCACCACCACCACCTCAATCACCACCACACCAATCACCATCACCACAATCACCACCAACACAATCACCACCACCACCACAATCACCACCACCACAATCACCACCACCACCACAATCACCACCACCACAATCACCACCACCTCAATCACCACCAAAACAATCACCACCACCACCACAATCACCACAATCACCACCACCTCAACCACCACCACCACAATCACCACCACCACAATCACCACCAACACAATCACCACCAACACCTCAATCACCACCACACCTGAACCTAAATAGCACACGCGTACACATTAGGAGAACACACCTTCTCCCAGACAGTACGCATTGTGTGTACCTATAGAAACACACACGTACATACAGGGAGCAACCGTGTACATACAGGGATGGAATGCCGAGTGTATTATACAATCAAAATATATCTTTATCTTTATCTTTGTAGTGGTGTATGTGTAGGGGAGGAAGGGGGGAGGGGCAGGGAGAATATGAAGGGGTGTAGTCACGGTATAATGACTTTACACAGGTAACATTCTTTCGTTTACATGTTTACAAACCACTACCAAACACTGTGTAATGGACCCTTAGTTATATATTGGAGACTTGGGGCTGGAGACTTGTAGATGGAGAGAGAGGGGGGGCTTGTGTGTGTGTGTGTGTGTGATGGAGAGAGTGTGTGTGTGTGTGTGTGTGTGATGGAGAGAGTGTGTGTGTGTGTGTGTGTGATGGAGAGAGTGTGTGTGTATGTGTGTGTCTAAAAACGCAGCTTGGTAAAGTCTATTTCTACTCGTTGTTTATCAGTAATTACCACGTTAAGGGGGTGCGGGAGTAGGGGACAGGCTTGGGGGGGGGGTGTTTGAGGGGTGCGGGAATAGGGGGACAGGCTTGGGGTGGTGGGGGAATAGGGGGACAGGCTTGGGGTGGGTAGAAAGCCTGTCCCCTATTCCCACACACCCTTAACCCCCCCCCCCCCCCAAGCCTGTCCCTCTATTCCCGCACCCCCTTATCATAAAGTAACTTCAAATTTATCAGCGTGATGGTTTGGGTTATCATATTTCATAAAAAAGTATTTAAGTCAGCTGTTAAATTTCTCATTCCTTCCCTTTCTTCTACCACCCTTCCCATTCTTCGTTCAACCTTTCCCATTCTTTCTCCAACCCTTCCCATTCTTCGTTCTATCCTTCCCATTCTTTTTCCAACCCTTCCCATTCTTTTTCCAACCCTTCCCATTCTTTCTCCAACCCTTCCCATTCTTTTTCCAACCCTTCCCATTCTTTCTCCAACCCTTCCCATTCTTTGTTCTATCCTTCCCATTCTTTCTCCAACCCTTCCCATTCTTTTTCCAACCCTTCCCATTCTTTCTCCAACCCTTCCCATTCTTTCTCCAACCCTTCCCATTCTCCTTCCAACCCTTCCCATTTTCCCAGCCAAGGAGAATAGGAAAAAGATGGACCTAATTAAATTTCCGATAATTTGACGTCCACTTGTCATCCAAATTATAATGAAACGAGGCATTGACGAGTGTGTAATGTATGATATTTGGGTTTGTTGTTGTACTATAAGGTTATACAAACCATATAACTCGTGTTAGACTCGTAAAGAGCTAATATTAACACTAACATAATGATCATAATGTCAGCCAATCAGCGATAATCTTGAGTATTGATTTTTTGAGGTGGGCCAATCAGAGTGAGTTACAATAAGCGCTTAATTTGAACTGTTATTATGTCCCGTTTTAGTATGTGCCTCCAAATTATTCCAAGCAACAGGACACCATTTTTTTTGTTCATCTGGTCCTGTTGTTTCCTGGCATATATAGTTAGAAGGAATCATGGCACTCCAATGTAACAAAAGTGAATTACCCCATTTAAGGACCCCGTGATCGTGTGTGTAAATTGGAGGTTTCTGATTCCTCCTGACTATGCCATGAAACAACCTCCTTCCATATAGGTGTGTGTGTGTGTGTGTGTGTTAGAGAGGGAGGGAGAGAGAAAATGTGTGTGTGTGTGTGTGTGTGTGTTTGGAGGCTTCTGATTACTCCTGACCATGCCATGAAACAACCTCCTTCTATATAGGTGTGTGTGTGTGTGTGTGTGTGTGTGTGTGTGTGTGTGTGTGTGTGTGTGTGTGTGTGTGTGTGTTTGGTGGCTTCTGATTCCTCCTGACTATGCTACGAAACAAGCTCCTTCCATATAGGTGTGTGTATTTCGTGGCAATATTTGAAGGACTCATTTATCTCCAATTTTCAGACTACATCACAGGGTCCCTTAATGTGAAGTAAAATTAATTAACACCGAGAGACACATACGAATACGGTAGGTCCCGGTAGTCTGCTATGCTATGGTCTAGGTTAGGCTAGGTAAGGTTAAGTAAGGTCAAGCTAATTTCAAAATGCTTGGAAATGGGGCATTTGTGGAGGAAATGCCATAGAAGAAACTAGTCTTAGAATGGTCTAAGTAAGTGGGTAATGAAGGTAGAAAAACCGTACCCAATAACGGTAATTCTTTCAATTTTACCATAATATGAAAAACAATGATAAACATATTGTACAGAGGGCGGGTAAGCATCTGCTGCATCACCCAGCCAGCGGCCACGAGTGAAGTGTGTGAACTTAAAGAGTTACCCCTCATTGCCAACCATCTTCTACCAGCCCAAGACAGTGGCCAATCCCTATACTATGGGGTAACTTATGGAGAGAACCCAGATATTATCCTGCTATTATCTGTCTCCAAGAAGCTCCAAGATAACTTAAGAAGAGATACCAGATATTATCCTGCTATTATTTGTCTCCAAGAAGCTTTCCCTAGGACTCATATCAAGCTGTTTCAGATTATTTTATTCCTACTCTTCTTTATAATCATAATGCAGTCTTCGTTTCGCATTCAGTTCCTATTTTATAATCTCGGCACCGTATTTTCAGAACAACCAGACTGTGTAAATCACATTGTCAAAAATATCTGTATACAATCAACTGAATTCGATCCGTACCTCTGCTATCCATTATTTACAGTAAGATTGAATACTCACATATGCAGCATCCACTGTTGTACACCTCCAGATTTAGGGAATATATAACAAAAATAATGACAACAGACCAAACTTCTGTCCGTTGAACATTACACACATAACCTACATCCAGGCCCCCTTTATAAATTTGGCATTAATGAAACTTTATGATGAAATTTAAATAAATTTTTATTTTGCATTTATACACAAATAGGTATAGACCCATTAATATTATTGGATCAGTCTGGGTAAAGCAGGTGAACCCATCAGCCACCATCAGGTAAGGTGAGGTCAGGCAGCCAGGAAACCACCATCAACAGGCAGCATATGGCCGTTGACCATATCACTTTCGTCACTCAAGAGGTACACCACTGCATTCACAACATCCTCCACCTCGGCAAACCTTCCTTGGGGTATCCTGGCTAGCATGGGGTTTGCTTTGACTGGGTCTGACCACCCCATACGTCCCAGCTTAGTCAGAACAACGGTGGGTGATACGTTGTTCACACGGATTCCCTTTGGTCCTAGTTCCAGAGCCATCACCTTAGTCATCATGTCTAAGGCGCCCTTGGTGGAGCAGTACACAGTGTGGTCCTTAAATGCTCGCTGACCAGCCTGGGACGAGATGCTGACTATGGAGCCCTTCAACTGACGGGTTATCAGATCACTTGCTACAATCTGGGAAACGTTCATCACAGCCTTCACATTCAAGTTAAACATCAAATCAAAGCTCTCGGGTGTTGCATCCAGAAATGGTAGTAATATATTAGTCCCTGCATTGTTTACTAACATGTGGATGGGCGTGATTTTCTTGACAGCTTCACGTGTTGCCTCCCAGTTTGTCATATCAATAGTGATTGTTGTGATGCTTGGACATTCCTCCTTCAAACTACTGAGGTTGGCTTCAGTTTTGCTAAGAGCGAACACCTCAGCTCCCATCTGAGCCAGCTTGAGAGCCACTCCACGCCCTATGCCAGCCCCAGCCCCTGTCACAAGTGCACGACGTCCACTGAACTTGCCCATGTCACGTTAACTGCCTCAGGTAGTGATTATCCTAGTATGACTGGCTAAAAAGGCCCAACTGCACACTGACTCTGTCTAAACACAATCGACTGTCCGTGCAGTGCACTGCTCAGCCTCGCCGCCTCGGCCAGTTTGCCCCGCGCGGCGGCGGCACCACCAAACACCTGCTTGGCTTGCCCATGTGTGCCAGACAACCCAATTATGTTGACAAAGGTACAGCATCACTGTCAGTCCTCCTCTGGTGATATTCCACAGCAGCCTACATATATAATTTTGCGAAAAATTAGGCATGATTGTGTAGTTATTTCTGGTGAAATAGACAATAAATTCCGACATGTGATATATTCTCACACTGTTGCCAGCTATGATATAACCTTGACAATATAGCTGAGCACTGTCGTCATCTGGTCGAGTTGCCGCTGTACTATTGTTTAAGTAAAGTTAATACATTATCAATGACAACGACTAACACATAGCTATGACTATTTATACCCGTTAATATAAGGCATTTGTAACTTAGTTTTTATCACCTAGTTGTTTGGCAGTACTTCGGGAAAATTTGTCTTGGAATTAATGGAAGAGTACAGAACCGATTTCCATTCCCCTCTATCTGTTATCGTATCAAGAGGGTTCGTGAGACAGCATTCATCTAGCGAGATTGTAACCTCCATTATATGTTATTTCATCTTTCACTTGCTGTTGCACGTTCTCTCATCATGGGAGAACACAGATGAGAATATTCCCAGCTCTCGTCTCTCTCATCTGCCCTTAAAGATGTAAAGATTACGTTAGCAGTATTCTTCCAAACTGGCCTCAGATGAATAGGCTGATAGGAAACTACTGTACTGTGCATTTAAAGGAACTCTACTTCTTGTGTACAGTCACTACAAATGAAAAGGTCACAAGGCAAGGAGTCTTATCACAGTTTAAATAAAACACCGGGTTACAGAACAAACATTGAATTAAACTATATCCTGAAAACTTTAGCATGCTACATTTACAGCATAAAAGAATATAATAAAAGTTGTTATTTGCAGGGGTTAGGTTGGATGGACTAACAGGAATTGTTTGCTTAAGAATGCATAACTGGGTAATTATGACCAACAACAAAGAAGCCCAGTGAACCAACAAAGATGAAACAATGTTAATATATTACTCAGCAATCAAGTCTACTCCAAGTATCTCTAAGGGTTCCTTGACCTTAATGGGACACATTTCTGGGGCCTGAATCTTCAGTGTTGTAAACATCTGGCACTGACTTCAAGTAGCAATCTGGAAAAAATGATAAAATTACTGGAGAGCAATACAGCATTGTGATTAGAGAGTAATACATTCAATATTGAATGAACACTTTACTAGTATCCCACTCAATTCATATACACTTATCAATGTATTTGTGTCATGTTATGGTCTACACAAGAAACACACACACGTACAGTCGCGGTCAATAATAATCATCCACATATGGGTATCTCAAACAATTTACTGTCTAATGTTTTCACGTTCACATATGATGTTATTGTTTTAAGTAGTGTGTAGCTGCTTGTAGTAAATTAAAAGATAGTAGTTAACCTATTTATTGGAAAGTCTATCAGCTAAGGAACAGAGGGAAGCTGTCAAACTCTTACGTGAGTTACCCATATATGGATGATTATATTTGACCACGACTGTACATGTGTACAACCACATACATAATGCTGGATGTCCTGTGTCATACTTCTCCAATAGTCAATAGTACACCTTGGAGATGTTCTCTTATGTTACATTCCAACCACTGTGTTCTCCAACAGGACTGCTGTGGTACAACTTGAACACTATGGGCAGGTCATCATAATTCCTCAGGACCTTCCTTCTATCTGCAGCTTGTTTGAAATACAGCATCTTGTCTGAAAGTACAATAATGAAAGTAAAACATATGTGAGTTAAGAAATTCCATGTAAAATCCATATCACACTAATAAGTAAAATACACACACAAGATTCTCCTCACTTGCTTTTTATAAACATACCAATTTAATAAATACAGTTCCCTACCACTTAAGAAACACGATTTAATACATTATCAGAATCAAAGAAGTTTGTAACATTTAATTTTCTCATAAACATTAAGAGTTATATTTCCATAGGTATAATTTTATCTCAACTATCTATCTGGGTGAAGAAGTCTATTATCTGTGTACCATTCATACTTACTGTATATACCACCCACGAGGGTGAGACAAAAAAAGAGGAGATGGGAGAGTCATTTCTCTATACCTTACTTGACTGTCTAGTTTCAACACCACAATCTAGAGAGATGTCAGAGAGGGTAGCTCCTACAAAATAGTATAAAATTCCGCTTTCCATGTGATAAGTAGATATTTAATTAAGTAAGTAAATAAATATAAATAAGAGACTAAAACAACAGTACAAACACTGATTGGGTTTAACCTTAGATGTTTGTCAACTTCATATAAAAACTGCTGATAGGTTGCTCCCCAAACAGGTACCTAATGTATAATATATTATAAAATAACTTGCCTGCTTCATTCCACTCAAAAGATGATGAACGCCTCCATATACAGTACACTTCATCTCAGCTTTGGTGAATCCATCTCCATCAACATGTTGTTTTGTCTGCAGGTCAGTGCAGGAGGCAGGAGCGACTCCGAGGCCGAGGCGCGCCGAGCGAGTGTATATGCTATTCTCATTATATAAGCTGCAGCACACCACGCTATACTCTCAACAAGCTCCAGCACACCACGCTACTCTCAACAAGCTCCAACACACCACGCTACTCTCAACAAGCTCCAGCACACCACGCTACTCTCAACAAGCTCCAGCACACCACGCTACTCTCAACAAGCTCCAACACACCACGCTACTCTCAACAAGCTCCAACACACCACGCTACTCTCAACAAGCTCCAACACACCACGCTACTCTCAACAAGCTCCAACACACCACGCTACTCTCAACAAGCTCCAGCACACCACGCTACTCTCAACAAGCTCCAACACACCACGCTACTCTCAACAAGCTCCAACACACCACGCTACTCTCAACAAGCTCCAGCACACCACGCTACCTCCTGCAGCAGCTCTCTCTCTACTCGGCCACGGCAGACAAAGTCTCCCTCTCTACAAGGTGCTTGCCTTCTACAACCACAACCCTCGCCTACCTTGCTACTGAGTCCAGGATATACGAGTGTGAGAACCAACCCTTGTAGTCATACCAATAAATTGTTACCGAGTACAATCGAGTCTGTTCACTCCAATAGTAACACAACACCTTGTTGTTACAGGAGGAATTAAGGCGCTGTAATTCACCAAAAAGAGAATCTCCCCTTAATGAAGTAAACGTCATTCAGGGTGGGTCATTTAATTCCTCAAAGCTGCGCCAAGAAGATTTACTCGGTAAACAAATAGGGAATCTTGTTATGTTTTAGGAACACCCAAAATGTATATCATCACAATCATCATCAGTTGGTCTTTCTGGTTTGGGGGTGGGGAAGGGTGGGTGTGAATCAAGATTATTATCTCTCTCTCTCTCTCTCTCTCTCTCTCTCTCTCTCTCTCTCTCTTGTGTGTGTTCTACGCAGTCACGTCACTCACCCTCATTGAAACAACACTTCCTAGTGAATGAACTAGAGGCTTCAAGAAACTTCTCTGTATTATCTCATCCATGTTGGAAAAGTCTTCTTCTGGCGTAAACTAAATGTGTGTTCTCTCTCTCTCTCTCTCTCTCTCTCTCTCTCTCTCTCTCTTGTGTGTGTTTGGTGGAATCAGTAGTCTTGTCAGCTGGGAGGGGTGTGAGTGTTGTTTTGAATAGTAAATTTGTTACCTCACTGTCTTGTATACACACGGTAACACACCTTGAGGAACATACAGCTGCCTAACCCTTGTTTCTCACCAATATCTGTATAATTTAATGTAGAGGGAAAAAAGGAAAAGTGTGTGTGTGTGTGTGTGTGTGTGTGTGTGTGTGTGAGTAAAATAAGAAAGTGATTGAAGAGAAATAGATGGAAGCTTAGTGGGCAAATTTGGGACCACTTATGCATGTGTTACTGCTGAATCAAAACTTTCCTTTTCCCCTATTCATCCTTGTGGGCTTAACTTTTGTTTAGCATTCACACACACACTGCAAATATGTCGTATTACTATCTCATGAAGAATTGCAAGACATTACTGTCATACAAAAAAATTTACTTATTTCTCTTGAGTGGGGACTGACTGACTTAAAGTTACCCTATATAAAATTATCTTATCAGGGTGAGTTTATTGACCATTAATTAGAAAATTTTGTACTGTAGATTATTATGTTAAAAAATTTATAATCAGTGAAAAATTCTCATAGATTATGCTATAAAATGCTAAAGAATCAGAAGCCCCACCTCCCTCACCCTCAAGTTCGTTTCTAGCAAATCATCCTCTTAACTTATGGGTGACTGATATTCCTGACACTCTTATAAAATGGCCTTTATGGTTAAAGTTGAAGATACCATAATTAAAAGTAGGGTAACACTAAGTGGCGTCGTAGTCTGGCGACATTTGATAGTCCCTACCAGTGTGCTTAAGGAGTCAAGGACACCAATTCACCCGAGGCCCGCCCACCAGTCTCTGGGTATAAGAGAGGAACTCGTTCTCCTTCTCAGTCATCCTCAGTCACTCACCATACTTGTTACTAAGCCTTGTAGGTGAGTGTAACATTGTTTTGCCCACACACTAACCCTAGCCACCTAATTTCTATTCTTAATTAAAGTGTCCCCCTCCTTTCGTTCTATTTCCATATAGTGTTTGATGTGTCACCCCCCATTCATTTCCATATAGTGTTTGATGTGTCACTCCATTCATTTCCATATAGTGCTTGCTGTGTCACCCCCATTCATTTCCATATAGTGTTTGCTGTGTCACCCCCATTCATTTCCATATAGTGCTTGCTGTGTCACCCTCCATTCATTTCCATATAGTGTTTGCTGTGTCACCCCCCATTCATTTCCATATAGTGCTTGCTGTGTCATCCTCCATTCATTTCCATATAGTGCTTGCTGTGTCACCCCCTTCTATCGCCTTCCCCCTTGTCCTACATGGTCTTGTAAGGATAGGGAAGACTTCTATCTTCCTCAAATCAATAATTACCCTCGCCCTGTAGACCGTCCATAGCTTTTGGGTTACTTGAGTTTGTTGGGGCCTCATTCACGACCCAGCAGACGTTTCAGCCATAGTAGAGACTAATTTGCTTCCCTGCTTGGACGTGTGAGAATGTGTAGGTCTGGCGCATCAATTTAACTGAGGATCGTGTGCAGGGAGTTGATTTGCTACACGCCTGGTTAAGATGGTAATCACACACTCACAGACGCCACACAATATATGTGTACAGTCACGAGCACTAATAAGTATACAGCTTTGGATGGAGATTTGAACAGTCCATCAATTCACCAACGACGTATATAATTCCAATGGAGATCTTATTGTGTATTTATTTATTTATTGTCTCTAGCTCGGTATTCGAAGCACACCTGTATAGTTTTTAGTGCTCGTAACTGTACACATGCCCCCACATACACACACTCTATCACTCTACAATTACGAAGTCGATAGTATCCGACCCTAACCTCATAGGAAACAGCTTCACCGACCATATTTTAAAGTGGATCTGATGTTCAGTAGGAATATCAATGAGGATTGTTTTTGTGTTAAGCATGACTCCAGCATTGGATAGTAAGTATGACTCCAACATTGGATAGTAAGTATGACTCCAACATTGGATAGTAAGTATGACTCCAGCATTGGATAGTAAGTATGACTCCAACATTGGATAGTAAGTATGACTCCAACATTGGATAGTAAGTATGACTCCAACATTGGATAGTAAGTATGACTCCAGCATTGGATAGTAAGTATGACTCCAACATTGGATAGTAAGTAATAGGATATAAACTAGGCGTTGAAGGTCAGTGTACGCCTCACCCAGCGCAGCATTCCTTAATTAAGTTATGGAGAAACTTTCTAGTCTGAGCATTCAGTTCACTTATGTAATTCTCCACTACTTCCAAATATTGATCAAGATTCTGAACGAAAGCTGTGAAATCCAACCATTTATCAGGGGGTAAGGAAGCATATGAAGGCCTCAAGGGCAGAACATATTGCTAAACAATATAAGACAGACAGGGAAGTAAGTATATATTGAGGAAGGAGATGTAGTGATGGTAAAAACACCAGAGAAGCCGAGGAACTTATCTCTTAAATTCAAAGGTCCATATATTGTCAACAAAGTACTGTGAAACTAATTAATAATTCATGACAACGTAACAGATGCTGATCACACGGTACATGTAGATCGCATAAAGAAGATCCCTAGGGAGATGATTCAAGTGGGGATTGAGACCGAGTCAGAACAAGAGACAGGAATGTAACTAAGGTCAGGAAAATATCTAGGAAAATAAACTATGACAAAAATTGTTTCATGATAAAAAATTTATAAACTATGACAAAAATTGTTTCATGATAAAATGTATTCAGGAACCATAATACTCTAGACCTTGGGAATGTTGTGTGTGGTGTTGGTTACGGCCCTACTCCTCCTGGGTACACAGGGTACGAACCATGTATAATACACTATAATTATAGTCTATCATCCTTGGTACGAACGACCTTATAAAGCAGGGTGGCATAGAAACACTCTCCAATCCAGTACATGCACGATCTAGGCTAGGTTAGGTTAGGTTTGTTAAAGTAGGGTTAAATTAGCTGGGAAAGAGAATGAAACTATTTCCAATTTTATCCGATGGTTGGTTTTATCGTTATAATCCTAGCGTTATTCTCCTTCCAACCACTATGATATTGTCGGAGCAGTAAGTGGTGTGTGCATGTACCAGGTTGGAGAGTGTTTTTATACAACCTGGTGCCTTAGTGGGTATGGACTGGAGGCTGGAGTTGGTGATAGTGTTTTTATACAACCTGGTGCCTTATTGGGTATGGACTGAAGGCTGGAGTTGGTGATTGACGTCATTACCTTACTATTCACTTGGGTACTCTTCTAACTCTAAAAAGAAGGTTGGATGAATTTCAGTTGCAATTTCACAACGTAATGGAAATTTCCTTTGCTAAATTAGGTTAATTTAATACTACGAGCTGCCCTCTGGAATCTCAAACGCGAGTACCTACAATTGGACGACAAATATTTTCAAATTCGTGACTGATTAATCAATCAGGAGCTCAGCATGGAACATTCTAGAACTCTGCTTAATTAAGTCAGCAGAATTTGAAAGTGTTGTTGTGTCTGGTGAAGCCCCGTGAGGTACGAAGTGATATCAAAACCCTAAGAGTATTTTCCTCCACCCATGGGCGTATCATGTGTCGTGGGTGGGATACGGGCGCGGATACAGTTATGTCACTCACTCTCATAGCAACAACACTTCACAACACTTCCCCGTGAATGAACGCATTCATGTCACTCACTCTCATAGCAACAACACTTCACAACACTTCCCCGTGAATGAACGCATTCATGTCACTCACTCTCATAGCAACAACACTTCACAACACTTCCCCGTGAATGAACGCATTCATGTCACTCACTCTCATAGCAACAACACTTCACAACACTTCCCCGTGAATGAACGCATTCATGTCACTCACTCTCATAGCAACAACACTTCACAACACTTCCCCGTGAATGAACGCATTCATGTCACTCACTCTCATAGCAACAACACTTCACAACACTTCCCCGTGAATGAACACATTCATGTCACTCACTCTCATAGCAACAACACTTCACAACACTTCCCCGTGAATGAACACATTCATGTCACTCACTCTCATAGCAACAACACTTCACAACACTTCCCCGTGAATGAACAAGAACCTTCAAGAAACGCCTCTGTATTATCTCATCCATGTTGGAAAAGTGTTCTTCTGGCGTAAACTAAATGTGATGGTGTCACTATAAAGGATCAACACTTGATCTGTGCTATTCATCATAATAATAATATACTGTACCATAGAGCCGGTACAGTTGTTGACATATGACACAGACACAGCATAAACGGGGCCTCTCACTGAACATACAGTAAGATGAGATGTTGTGTGTAGAGGCAACAAGTCCTCTTATACATATGATATAGATTTTTGTACTTTTTATTGTATAGGGGAAGCTAGGCCGGCAGGAATTACCGACCTCATCCTTTGTTGTACTTTGTCGACAATAAATATTAACTAACTAACTATATAACTAACGTCCTGGTCTAAGCTCCTTCCTGCTTGCTGTCTCACCTCTCTATCACCTTTTTCTGGCGCTATATGACCTCACTGTTGCGGCGCCTATAACCGAGATTATGACTTCAGACCTCTTGTTACTAAAGCGGGAGATGACGCTTCGATATATGTAAACAAAACAATACAATAGAAGTTACTTAAGTGCAGGAGGAGGGAGGAGATAAAGTGTTGTCTACTGAAATATGCAGGGGTCTAAGGAGGTTGTGTGTGTGTGTGTGTGTGTGTGTGTACTACAATACATAAAATTGTGTGTGTGTGTTATTTTCAATTGATGGCACATTGCACGGGTGATTGATGTTGCAGAGAGAGAGAGGGAGAGAACAGTATCTATAAATTATACAACCTAATTAATGCAGAACACACACACACACACACACCACTGAATTAATGAGAGAGAGAGAGAGAGAGAGAGAGAGAGAGAGAGAGAGAGAGAGAGACCACAGTATATTTTATGGGATGGAGAATATAGACAGCAAAAAAGTGAAACGAGTCAAGGAGATGGACCAGCCATTACTTAAAAAAAAGACAGTGTGAGTGTGTGTGTGTGTGTGTGTGTGTGTGAAAACAAGACCATCAGTCATTGAATAAAAGAGAAGAGTCACTGTAGCCTCTTGATCATCACCACCACCACCACCACCCTCCCTTCTCTCTCTCTCTTCCCAAACTACCCAACCCCAACCTCCTCTGTCTCTCTCTCCCCTCTCTCTCTCTCTCTCTCTCTCTCTCTCTCTCTCTACCCAACCCAACCTCCTGTGTCTCACTCTCTCTTCTCTCTCTCTCTTCCCACACTACCCAACCCCAACCTCCTGTCTCTCTCTCTCTCTCTCTCTCTCTCTCTCTCTCTCTCTCTCCCCACACTACCCAACCCAACCTCCTGTGTCTCACTCTCTCTCTCTCTCTCTCTCTCTCTCTCTACCCAACCCCAACCTCCTCTCTCTCTCTCTCTCTCTCTCTCTCTCTCTCTCTCTCTCTCTCTCTCTCTCTCCACACTACCCAACCCAACCTCCTGTCTCACTCTCTCTCTCTCTCTCTCCCAACCTCCTGTGGCTCACTCTCTCTTCTCTCTCTCTCTTCCCACACAACCCAACCCAACCTCCTCCTTTAGACAGCTTGAGGAACTTCAACAACAACAACAACAACCTCCTCCTTTGCTTCTCTCTCCTACTTCAAATTTCCCTTCTTTTTTTTTCTTCATTTCTTATCATGAGGATAGAGAGAATACGTAGATAGTGATAGAAATAGAGTTACGTATGGTGTAAGTTGGTCAATTTTAGTTTAGATCAGGTTTTCGTGACGCCTTATTTTTATATCCCTCCGCTCTTCATCCTCTCCCTTCCCTCCCTCTTTTTTCTTCTACTTCAACTCACCACACTTCTCGTTTCGTTATCTCCTACTCCTCCACTTTACTCTGGAGTCTAGATAATCTCATTCCCTCCCTTCTTTACACTCACCCAACACTAATTCATACTTCACCCACTTTCCCTAACTTTTTCGTTTAACCACTCCCCTCCCATTCATTCTTTCTACTATTTTTTCATCTCTCCTGCACTTGTCACTTCACATTATTTTCACTTGCCCTTCCCCTCCCTCCCCAATATTATCGTTTTACCTCTCTCCTCCTCCCCCTCCCTCTCATATCTCCTTCTTCGAGTGCTGATTAGATGTCTGTACGTAATACATTTCACTCAACCATTCCCTCTGTGTGATTTTGGGTCTTGGTATGGGAATGTTTCGCTTTTGACAATGCATGAATCGCCACAGACAGAATGTAGAAGTAAAGCTTATGGTGATGCTGCTAATGTCTCTAGAACAGAGTAGGCTACTTGCTCACTAATTCTCACTTTCCCTGTACACAGCTCTTGTTTATAAAATGCTTCCACTTCATTCAGATGACAAGTGTTGCTCTTCTACTCAGACTTTTGTCCTTGGTCGCTGAAAGTAACTCTGAGATGCCTCGGATGCCATTGTTTTAGCTGTTCATGGATTGGTGAACATTTTATATTTATAATACTGTGCTTGGCCGAACTTCTTAATGTGTGCGTAATGAGAAGAAGAAGATTTAGGGCTTCATGCCTATCGACTCATGGTGTTGGTGAGTATGGCAGTCAGTCTTCTTACATCAACATATCTTACCCCAGCCTACAAGGTTACTATCCTTGTTTTTACGGGTACCTACCTAGGTACAATTGGACACATGAATGGGTGATACAATCCAGGTGAAAGATACTTGTCCCATTTGAGTAACCAGTGTCTATTATCAGGTACTTGCTTTTTATTACCATCCTCAATACTGACTTCTGCCCCTGATGTCTCCTATTTGGCACTAAGGAACTTGATATTGGGAGAAATTGACCATCTTTCACTTGGGCTGTACCACCCATTCATGTGTCCAACTGTACCTACCCACTGCTAGGTGAACAGGGACATAGGGGGGCTGGGAAAATTGTCCAACAATTCCACTGACCCGGGAACAATAAGACACACACACACACACACACACATACACACACACATTTTCCTTAGTCTACGGTCGTCATTCCCTTCGTGGATGGGTTCACTTTGCTCCGTGTAGGGTGTCAGTTGTCGTACAGTTCTTCAGACAACAAGTAGTGGGACTGAGTATGTTTTATAACAGTACCTGTTGCTGTTGTTTCACTATCATTCATTTCCTGCTACTTTCTGAGTTGTTGATCAGTGTATTTTGGAAGAAAAAAAAATGTATACATCTTAATCGTATAGGTGTATTATATTTAATTTTCTATCCAAAAGGTTTAGTAGTGGAATATTCATCCATCTTCTAGATATTCCATTCCTTAGGTTCATCCTAGCTTCAAGAAATCTGAATATATTCATTATTCTTTCCTGGCTAAGCTACAAGTGGTCACCAATGTTCTTGTTGTTTAGTGAGTAAAAAGGAGGAATGATGAGCAAGCAGCGGCTGTTGACTGGACATGAGGTGGAACCCATGAGTAAGGAATGGCTCACCAAGATGGCTGAAGAACAGTCAACCTTCAGACATGGTGTGGTTCGCATCCTTCCTGATGGCTGGCTCTACCCTGGCACAACTCCACGTTTTCTCAACCGCATTCAGAGTTTCAAGGTAAATAAATGTCTTTTACATTTTGCATATGAAGAGTGTAGACGTTAACTTTATATAATGTTATATAACGTTATATAATGTATAAGATGATGTCTTAATGTGTACAGTAGTGCCTCACAGCTTCTTTTCTTCAGCTGTGAAGTAAATTAATTGGGTGAGAGATCCCATGCCCTGTCCAGTGTCATTACAGATGCATAGACACATTGCCTTTGAAGGAATAAAAGTCGTGTCGTGGTAAAGGGGAACAGAACAGGGTTAAGGAGTTTGCAAGCATGCAGTTGCCCCTGGAACTCCAAATATGTATTATTATTATTATTATTATTATTATTATTGCAGGAAAGGAAATAATATTTTGGTATATTTAATCACAGAAAATTACCACCTGTCCAAAAGTTTAGAATGAAAGCAAACTAACCTCCAAAATATTGACATCAGTATGTTATGACAATCACTTATATTTTTGAAAACAGGTCTGGACGAAGATTGAGTTGTGAGGACAGTATTGGGAATTTTTCCTTATTGTCCTCTTACTCCTCTATAGAACTTGAGAAAATACCTGAATACAGGTATTTGAAAGTGTCGTCACAACATTTGCAGACACTTATCTTTCTGTCCATGGACTGTTGTGTCATCATATACAAACACACGTTTTTTTATGGGTTAAATTAAATTTTTAATGATACATCTTATATATTGTATAAATGAATTAAACTAGTCAGCTTAACACTTCCTGGAAGACTTCAGCTGTGTGTTCACCTTTATATAATTCTAAGGAATAGAAAGTCTCCACATGACTGAATCCAGCCATGATGGCAAAGGTTGGATCATAATAGAGTTCCAGAGTCGATTAGTTTTGTATGAGAAACGTTGAGTCCTGCATGGTTAACTTTTGCATTAGGGAATTGGACAAGAAAGGGATTAGACTGTGTATAGTGTGGCTAATCCCAACTGGTGTTGTGAAGCATCTAGCTATGTGTAAACACTTACCACTTCTCTTACTGACCTTACCTTTTGACACATTGGATAAAGAGGTCTTGTGTGACTTTGACTGAAGCCCCTGTGTCACATGTTATACATAATTCTTTGTACTTACTAACAAAGAGCGAATCATTCATAAAAAACATTTAATATTTCTGTATAGTTAAGATTATACTGAACATTGACAGCTGATTTAAAGAGACTGAGAGAGGGAATTGGTGATAAAGGGAGTTGTACTGAAGAAGGGGTAAAGGTGTATATGCTGCTGGAAACGTCACACCATCAATTTAAGAGTAGCCAGCCAGACTGTAGTTTGGTGAGTATTGAATAATGTAACTTTTCAGTCACAAGAGAGAGAAAGAGATAGATGAGCTTTAAATTCAGATGAATTAAGAGTGAGGCGTGCTATTGTATCATGATGTTATGTATTAAGGAGTTGTGGGGAAGGTTTCTTGTCCAACCTGATGGAATCATTAACATGTGAGTGGACAAGACAAGAAGGAACACCACTATTGACAGTCTTGAATAAGGAGCAGTGATCGTCTGAGTAAAGTATCTCACTTGGGATTCAAACCCTAGGTCAGCAATTATAAAGGATATTTAGCAGACACCTTACCCTTAATCCTCACATTACACAATATCTGTTTCAATCTTTATGAATCATAGCTGTTGGTCTTACGTGTGTAGGATAAGTCTGTTGTACTCTTCAATATCCACTTTCTACACAACGAATCTTGTTGTAGTTTCGACCTGATGACGTGTTTGTGATGACGTTTCCGAAGTCAGGAACAACATGGATGCAAGAGATATTATGGACAATGATCTTCAATCCCAACTTGGACAATCCACAAGCAACACAACCTCTTCTGGTGCGCTCAGCAGACATCAGGTGAGTTAAAGTTGTGTCCCATGCTATATTTTGGTATCTTGTCAACAATTTCGGCATCTATAATGCGCTTTCAAATGCTTTCTTCTGTATAAGAAGTAGAAGTATTCTGAATAGTGAAAGTGGTAATGTCTTACACTTGGGAAATATAAACTTGTGAATCACCAACGGTATACATTTCTCTCACAGCTACATACATACATACATACACATTCTGATTCTGTCACTCCTTGACTCATAGGAAAGTGTTTTATCATTCAGGGATATACTGTATGGATCAAGAGGCAGGAAGCTTACATCATATGTAATGAATGTATAAGGTTATTCATTATTATTCTACCAATAACAGGACTAAACCCCATGAGAATATGACAAGAAGAATATTAAATATTTAGTTGCTGTGTCTCAACTCATTCATCTAGGTGTCTTCATTTGAAGTTTATTACTCTGACAAATACCAGACAACGTTATAATCTTAATTAAGCCCGTGTTACACACAGCCATCTCACCGGCCAACTCGTGACAAACGTACAGGTCGTAACAATTCGTTCCAAGTTGACAAGAGTAGGTTGACGAGGAGCTACAATTAGGCAAGAATATCTAAGAGTAACAGAGCATTGTATCCACGAGTAGCTACGATTACTTCGCATTCCTACGAGTAGTCACACATAGAATTAAAAGTTGATACGAGTTTTTATTTATAATTTACTTTACCTCAACCATTGGTGGAGAAGGTGAGTGTAGAATCGTAGATAATACTTGGAGTTTTGACAAACAACAACATTCACAATATATGTAAAAATATCACAATATTAATGTATAAAAGTGTAATGTTCAATAAAAAACTACTTTAGCATGACAGAGAGGATAATTAATAACACCAACAATAAAGGCTCTTCCTCATTCTTTGTTGTTACTTTTCCAAATGAAAGGTTCATTAGTCTTTTTAACTTATTTCAGTGTAGATATGATGTTTGATACAGTAAAACTCGATGAGGTAAATCCGGAGTCTATGTATGAAGCATTCAAACAGCTGTGTCCTGGAAAGAATGAAGAAGATGGTTTGGCAGTGCAGTGCCTGGATGCCATGCCTGGTCAGAGGGTCATCAAATGTCATTACCCTTTGGATCTCATGCCGCCTGACCTCCTTGACAAGACCAAAGTGAGTCTCACCACAACACTTCTAAGCAAAAGTATGTACAGTTGGACACATGAATGGGTGGTACAGCCCAGGTGAAAGATACTTGTCCCATTTGAGTAACCAGTGTCTATTATCAGGTACTTGCTTTTTATTACCATCCTCAATACTGACTTCTGCCCCTGATGTCTCCTATTTAAGATAAGATAAGATAAGATAAGATCATTTATTTGTCACATTGTTATACAGGGATGCATACAAGTGAAAATCTTTATGGCAAAAAACAGGCTCCAAAGTTAAAAGAGTTCACAGGCTAGTACTAATTTAAAAACATCAGTCACATAAAAGCATTCATAGACAACATGATTTCTATGAATGGACATGGTTAAAAAGTACTATACTGCTGCTGGGAACAAAGGTTATTTTGTAGCGTTCAGTTTTGATGATGGGTAGTGAGTGCCTTCTTCCTGATCTTAAAAACATGATGGGTAGTGAGTGCCAGCCTTCTTCCTGATCTTAAAAACATAAAAGAGTTATTTAGAGGGTGAGTTTAGTCCTGCATTATTTTCCTTACTTGTTTTAATGCAGCCTCTTGATATAATGAGTCTATACTTTTTGTATCTATACCTAACTTTTTAGCCTTTCTAACTATCTTCTTAAGCTTATTTTTGTCTGCTGACCTTAATTTTTTATACCAGGTGGTGATTGAAAAATTTAGAATAGACTCTAAGGTGGATTTATAAAACAGGCTGAATATTTTCTTATCTATACATGAACGTTATTTAGAATTCTGATAAAATGAAGTCTTTGGTTACATTTTTTCATGACGAGACTTGTGTTTGCATTACCTTTAAGTTCATCATCAATTACAATCCCGAGATATTTATATTGTTTTACCCGCTCCACAGGTTCCCCATCAATACTCATTATATCTGCAACATGTATCAATTTGCTTCTAAAATCAATGATCATTTCTTTTGCTTTATTTACGTTTAGAACTAAATAATTTTCTTTACACCACTCGACAAATTTTTGTACTTGAGCTACATAGTTTGTGGAGTGATAGTTCAGTATATTTCCTGTAATTACTGTATCATCGGCATATTTTATTATGGTACAGTTGTCGAAGACACTCCTACAATCATTTGTGTATAGGCTAAATAAGACTGGGGATAACACACATCCCTGAGGCACACCTGTGTTGGTAATGATTTTATTGGACAGTTCACTACCGATTTTGGTGTACTGGGACCTTTTTGTTAAAAAACTGAAGATCCAGCTTAAAAGGTGCCAAAAATTTGGCACTAAGGAACTTGGTATTGGGAGAAATGGACCATCTTTCACTTGGGCTGTACCACCCATTCATGTGTCCAACTGTACCTGGCCAGTATGTGCAGTACAGTTGCCTGTAATCCATTTTATTTACAGTTTTCCAGTGTTATATAGCTGTTGGGTTCTAGATGTACTATTTTGAATAGTTTTGGTGTCACAGATAGTTTATTCACGAGAGACACTTTTCATCCCAGGTGGTGTATGTAGCAAGGAACCCCAAGGACATGGTTGTGTCATTCTATCACTTTTACAAAGTGATTAAAGTTTTTGATTACAAAGGCTCACTCGATAAGTTCATCAAGTTGTTCATGGACAATAATGGTAAGTATTACCAGGTAATGTTTTGCACATAAATATCATTTTCTATATATATTTTTAGTCTGTATATATACTAAAGTAAATGCCATGTCAATAATTCAATAGCCTTTAATACGAGGATCCAGATTTTGTGTTAGTAAACTCATCATTTCCCTTGTGTTAATCATCCAACAGTGGTGTATTGTCCATACTGGCCTCACATAAAGGAGGCGTGGAAGAAGAGGAATCACCCCAATCTTCACTTTGTTTTCTATGAGGATTTAAAGGCAGATCCCCAGGGAGAACTACGGAAACTCAACCAATTCCTGGCCACTGACCTGACTGAGCAGCAACTTAAGAACGTGAGTTATTACCAAACTGTTTATATTCCTTAGGATTCATGACTCCATATGAACTGAACATTTCAATGACACTAGAAGTTCAAGACACATCTTTGGCAATACACTTAGGATTTAGCCACACATTTTCTCGGATATAAGGCTGCTAAATGAGGAGATGTTGTCACTCTCGTAATTTGAATCAGGATTCCAGCACCATTTATATATGACCACAATAAAATTAACCAAACGGGTGATGTTGTCAAGATGATGCACCAGTTCTTTTGCGTTTGGTTTTAACTCGCCAACTCGGGCTGTTTCTGTGAATGTAGATGAATTGGACGCTAAGGCAATACAACCTAAACCAATTTCACACTATTTAAAATATTGAGTATAGGAGACATAGCATCTCAGTAGGAACTTTAGATTTAGTAATAATGATAATTACTTATGTTATTTAACCCCAACACGTACATTTCACCTACAGGTTGTACAACACACGACCTTCTCTTCCATGAAGTCTCGTGGGGATCCTTTACCTGACAAGGGTTTATACAACGAGGAGTTACACCAAACGTCAGGAGGGTTTTACAGAAAGGGTAAAACACTACTCATAATGTTCACAATGTATCTTAGTCAACAGACCATAAGAATTTTATATATTTACTACTTAATTCTGCATACAATTGCTTGGATAAATCTATAAACAATTTTCGTTTCTGAAACAAAGTTTCTCTTCAGTTTAGAAGGTTGTCTAGTCTGATTGGGTCTTTATGGACACTAAGTTGGTCAAGCTTAGAGCAGTGGCGAGGATCAAACTTGGCTAAAAATACTTGCCAACTAAATGCTTTTTCACAGCATTAACAGGAGGACAGGAAAGATGTCCTGATTGTATATAAATTTTTTGAGCGTTTATCAAACGCTAAACGTCATATAACGAAAGGTCAAAATTTAATTAAACTTTTCCTTTTGGTATAATTCTAAAAACTTCTCTACCAACTTTACCTCTTCCATTTTGCTCTTTTTTTCCTGATGGTAATGTTGTCATCTCCTCACCTACAAACGAACTCTTAAATCAAGCTTCCATCTTCATCCATTCTATCTTAATTATTTATGACACTGGAATGGTATTATGATCCTGATAAGATATCACTTGTTGTCATATAAAATATAGTGTTTCTATGCTGACTCCTTGCCTAGGCCAATTCTTGATGTATGCTATTTGTCATCAACTACTTTTTCTTCCTGTTGGCAAATTGCACTGATCCAACGTGTTTCAAAAAAGAATTTGCACTTCTGACCCTCCAACTATCGCCTAATTACTCTATTCTCTTGCCAATCTAACGTTTTTTAATCATAAATATAAATTTCTAAAGCAATACCTTTGGCGATCTTCTTTATGATCTTCAGTACATATTTTGTAAGGCAATCTGTTATCCTTTCTTTCTGATTCATGGTCATCCTCTGTTCGGAACTTCGGTAAAACTTCTACTACTGTTGCGTAAGACATGTTAAAAACTTTTGATAGTCTTGCACAAGGATTTATTCTCTACGCTACCTATATTCGATCTGTAGTATTCCTTCTGTGCCTTTATCTCAGATTTTCTTTCTGATTACTCTATATATAGCTGATGTTGTAGATGTTCACGTCAATTTTCACGTCATAGAAGTCATCCAAGTGGGCATTATGCATTTAGTCCCACTTTTCCCATTACAGAACACAAACATTCACTCAAATATCCCACTGTTATGGATAGGTAAATAATATATTATTAATAAATCATATTTTAATCATTTTTGTTGGTTAACTACATGTATTAGTTAGTAAGAATCTGAATACAAATACTGTAAAATAGAAAGAGGAGTTGCCAAACATAAAGTTATATAGGAAATTATCAATCTGGGCATCTGGATCACATTCACCAACAAACCTTACTTGGTCTAAGGCAACTTTTGGAACAAACGTATAGTGTCCTTTGGAACTTGCCCAACTTTATGATCTTTACCCAGTGTTCTTCGGTACCAGGATCTGCTTCAGAATCTAACAGACTTGATGTAAGAAGCAAAGTCCATATAACAATAGGTCTTGACTCTTGTTGATAATTACGGGTTCCATTTGTGTTGTGTAACAAACCCTTCCTTGTATATACCTGATATCACATGGCATCACAAAGCCCTTCCTCAGTACGGGTTCCATTTGTGCTGTGTAACAAACCCTTCCTTGTATATACCTGATATCACATGGCATCACAAAGCCCTTCCTCAGTACGGGTTCCATTTGTGTTGTGTAACAAACCCTTCCTTGTATATACCTGATATCACATGGCATCACAAAGCCCTTCCTCAGATCACCTTATATAGACGTTGCACCGTCCTTCCAGTCAGAGTTAATGGTCGTGTCCCAATCTATTATTATCTGGACTTTGGTAAGGGGAATCAACACACATAATGATTTATCGTTGGTGAGTGATGATGCTTCACAGTATAATTTGTTGTTGACTTCCCCGTCACCTCTTATACCCAGTGATTACTTAATGCCTTGGTTACATTTGGGAGAAAAGTATTATGAAATACAACTTTGATATAACACAAATATTGTTAACATGTTGACTGTGGATGAAACTGCATACTAATCTACCTGGATTTTCTATATTTTAGCCCTTGTGGAATGTGTAGTCCAGCAGAGAACTTTAAGTTAAACTTTAAATTCTCCTTCATTCTATATTATTTACATTCTTCGGTAAGAAATGGGTTCCAGCGAACTAGACCATATATGCCATGTAGCCCATTGAGGACAGGAGGGAGGTACACCCAGAAGTAAAAATGTCTGGGCAGGATCTATCCCCTCCCACCCCCACCCCAGACAGCAGCAACGGGGAGAGGAGGGACGGAGAGGCAGTCCCCCTCCCCGTTGCTGCTGCCTGGGTGGGGGTGGGAGGGGAGAGATCCTGCCCAGACATTTTTACTTCTGGGTGTACAGTTGTAGACACATGAAACAGACACATATAAAACGGGCCCATAGTCAAGCATAGAAGTGGATGCTCCTCTATACACAACGTCTTATCCAACTTTAATCTTAATGAGGGGCACCGTTTCAGGTGTGTTTGTTTCATATGTCTGTAACTGTACATCTCTACATTCAGTGTACAGGGTAACCTCAATGATACTTTGATGACATGTTATAATACAGTACTTGGTGGTGTTGTAGGTGTGGCCGGGGACTGGAAGAATCACTTCTCACAGGAACTGAACCAAGAGATGGACAAGTGGATCAAAGAGAACATTGGTGACTCTGGTATTCACTTCAAGATGGACTGAGAGAGTGACAACTGTTGATATTATATATTATCCACTCCGGTATTCCCTTCAAGATGGACTGAGAGAATGACAACTGTTGATATTATATATTATCCACTCCGGTATTCCCTTCATGATGGACTGAGAGAATGACAACTGTTGATATTATATATTATCCACAGGACATGGGCACGTGGAGGTCACAGCACTTCCAGTCTTTAAAGTGTTACTTTGGTTATCATATTACATATTAAATAATCTTTGTGTATACTTGGGAATAAAGGTTCTGTATAGTCATAAGTTGTATTTATTTATTTCATGAAGGAATATTTCCATTCAAGAATGAAAGGTAAGTAAAGAAATACGCTAACAGAAATGAGTTCCACCCAAAATAGACTATAATTTATATTGCCATGTAGATTGATCCTGGGTTACAGGAAGGTGCCACCCATCTCCATCATGTGTATGAACATGCAGCAACGATGTTAGTGTCTGGTTACGATGACGATGACAGGAAGTGTTTCTAACTACTGTATCTCAGTTATAATGATGTTGTAGGGTTTAGAGACAATGATAATGGCAGAAAGCTCCCTAACTACTGTCTCTCAGTTATAATGATGTTGTAGGGTTTAGGGACAATGATGATGGCAGAAAGCTCCCTAACTACTGTCTCTCAGTTATAATGATGTTGTAGGGTTTAGGGACAATGATGACGGCAGGAGAGATCCCTAACTACTGTCTCTCAGTTATAATGATGTTTAGGGAAGGCAGGGCGTTCCACATCCGGACTGACCATAAGCCCTTGATGACGGCTATGCACCAGCAGGGCGTCAACTGGTCTTTGAGAGTCTCTCGCCAGCAAGCTCTCCCTCTCCAGCCGCCAGCTACGCTCACTCCCCAATATAGTGACTCACCTGCGGCACGGTTCTCTACCTGCAAGACTCGCCTCATAAGGGCTCACCCCGCTACCACGTGCTCCTTCTCTACCCTTATTACTGGCCTGGTCCTGGAGTGATTATTGCTTGTACTACACCCGATATCTACACCCAGTGTATACCAATAACTACTGTACTGTGTAACCTGTGAGTCTGAGCACCCCATGCAACTAATAATAATTGCATCTTATGTTACAGGAGTATTATTGGACCATATTGTTGTAACAGTCATGTGAAGGTTAATATATTGCACTCCATCCATCCGTCCCCCTGAGGAATGCATCGACGAACAACACAGTTGAACACACACACACACACACACACACTCACGTCAAACATTGTAGTAGTAGTAGATGTCAATGTCATCTGTCAACTGGGACGTTATTCTTAAAATTGTGCTAATAAAGCAATGACAGTTTCAATCACGATATTAATACCAACCATGTGAGTGATTTTATATATTTTTTCTTGTTCCTTTATATTATTATTATTATTATTATTATTATTATTATTATAAACTGGATGGAAATTGTGGATGAGTCACTATTGTGGTGAGGCAGTCATTGACTTGACAGTGTTGCCAGGTATGATTGACGAAATTTCCCCAACTTCACCTTTAGAATTTCCCTTTTTACCTCAATAATTTCCTGCTTGCTCGTGAACATTGACGGTGATTTTGGTATTAGGTTTGGTAGAAACTTCCCTGTTTACTCTTAAACAGTCACGAACACTAATAAAGTATACAGCTTTGGTTGAAGCTTTGAACAGTCCAATTCACCAACGAACTAATTCCAATGGAGATGTTATTATGCATTTATTTACAATTTCTAGGTATTCGAAGCACACCTGCCTGAATACTTATTAGCGCTCGTGACTGTACATCTGTATAAAATTTCCTTGTGTGTGTGTGTGTACTTCAAAATTCCCTAAAACAAAGACATTTCCGTGGACCTGGCAACACTGTGACTGACTTGAGGCTCTGGCAACACTGTGACTGACTTGAGGCTGACAGCAACAACAAAAGAGTGTCTAAGGGAGACTCTTGTTGGTAAATATACTATAATATCTCACTTTGGAACATCCGTGGTGTATACGATGGTGTGGTACCGATACGATGGCTCTGTTGTTTGTCTATGGAGCCATCGTACCAGTACCACACCATCGTATGCACCATGAACGTTCTTGAATATGGCCCTTAAGTTACTTCACTTTAGTATTCTTTGGGCCATATTCAAGAACATTGATGGTGCATACGATGGTGTGGTACCGGTACGATGACTCCATAGACAAATAACAGAGCCTTCGTATCGGCACCATGCCATCGTATGCACCATGGACCTTCTTGCATACTGCCCTAAGTGAACGCCCTCTCGACTCGCAACGCCTCGTAATTCTTAGGGTCTTATGCAAGAACATCCGTGGTGTATACGATGGCGTGGTACCGATACGATGGTTCTGTTGTTTGTCTAAGGAGCCATCGTAACGGTACCACACCACCATCGTATGCACCATGAACGTTCTTGAATATGGCCCTTACTTCAATTAATTAGTGATGTGTGCAATACTTTAAGGGTTTTGGCGCCCCTTCGGCCTCAGCTACTAGCTTTCAGTTCTTAAACTGTCCCCCTTTTCTTTCTGTTTCCTTTCTGCTTGCTGTTTCACCTCTCTATCACCTTTTTCTGGAGCTGTATGACCTCGCTGTTGCTGCGCCTAATATCAATCAATTACTTCAATTTATTATTCTTTGGGCCATAGGTAATTATCGGTAAATACCCGGTATCTATTCTAATGCCGGTTGGTATTACAATGTTTCTACCTTCATTACCCACTTATTTAGACCATTCTAAGACTATTTTCTTCTATGACATTTCCTCCAAGATAGGGCATATTCAAATGGGGCATTTTGAAATTAGCCTGACCTTACCTAACCTAACCTAGACCCCATCAGACTACCGGGACCTAACCTGGGCAAACTACCAGGACCTAACCTGGGTAAACTACCGGGAAATAACCGTGGTAAAGTACAGGAAATGACCGGGGCAAAATACTGGGACAGCTACCTCTACAATGTTGGAGAGAGTACATTATGGAAAATATGGAGCTTTTTTCTCATTAAAATGCATAAATCGGGCATAATCCTAAAGTACACACATGTACAGTCGTGGCAAATAGTCCTTGACCAGGGTGTAAGGAGAAGTCAGGTCAAGGACTATGTGCCGTGACTGTAGTGCATTGTATCACCATTCATATTGTATTATTTTTATTTGCAAAAATGATAAGTAAAACAACACCATATCATCTACACCCACCCAGAGCTGCAATTGTTATCTCAGTATTTATATTTAGGTGCATTTCCAGACAGCAGTCAAATTTCTTAGTGTGGTGATCAGTAGAATTATACATGTATCCGTGTTCATATATTTTTTTATGTATGCCAAAATTAAAATCAAAACAATACTTTATTATAATTATACTGGACACCCAAAACTTTAAACTTGACATTACTAGTAACATTCATAAATTGAACATTTTTCTCATATTGTGCAATGTAACACCCTATGTGTCTATAATGAATATAATAAAATTATTATTATTAATAATATTATTAATTGTTATTATTAATAATATTATTAATTGTTATTATTAATAATAATATTATTAATTGTTATTATTAATAATAATATTATTATTAATTATTATTATTAATAATAATATTGTTATTATTATTATTATTATTATTATTAATTATTATTATTATTATTATTAATTATTATTAATTATTATTATTACTATATAATTTATGGCATAGGAAGGTGGTAAAAGAGAAATGGGATATTAATTATTATTATTATTATTGTCTTTATGTAAAGGATGGCAGGTCATTGATATTATAAAAACTGCTTTTCAGAGTTACCATAAAGTTGTGAAAGTGTTGAGATCCCCCAGAGTGAGGCAGCTACAATGTCCGCTCAAGACGAAACGGTGGCCGGCTTGAAGCAGATTTTGATCACTGCCTCCAACACTGGTACCTGCTATGGAGGTTAGAACCCCTTTAAGGTGGTCATTCTTTTTTGGTACATTGGAGTGCCATGATTCCTCCAAAGTATGCCAGGAAACAGACCCAGAAGAAGAAAAATAATGGTGTTATTCTGTTGCTTGGAATAGTTTGGAGGAATCAGTTGCTCCAGATTTACCAACACAAAATGTTCCGCTAACATGATACAAATCTTCTTACAATTATGACAGTTTTTTATCATTTTTTAACTTACTGACATGCATAATTACAGGCTCCCCTTACACAATGATTCATTGTATGATTCCTTGATTCTATATACCCGGTACTGTACCGGAATTTTTTTTATTTTCTCAGCGTATGATTCCCAACTCTTTTTTTTTTTTATTCACATATTTGATAATTCCCGTAACTAAGGTAGTTTCCCACATTTAACTTACTTCATTTAGCATTGTTTTGTTGTGCATTTAATGATATGTGTGTGTGAGTAAGAGAAAGGTGTGAGGTGAGGTGAGGCGGGTAAGAGGGGGGAGTCTGTCCACTTAGAAAATAAGAGAACAGAAAAGGTCTTAAATCTACCTCAGAAGTTAATTTTGTTGTGCATTTAATGATGTGCATCCACAAGTGTGTATGTGTGAGTAAGAGAAAGAGGTGAGGTGAGGGGTGAGTATGTCCACTTGGAATCAGATGAGGCATGATTTTGTAGGGTGTGGGTTAGGTAAGGAAGCCTTTCTGTGTGTATCCTCTACTTACAACACCCCTACACCCCTCCCCTCCCCTCCCCAATATAACGGTACCAGTACTTTACATTCCCCCTTCCCTTCCCCCCCATACCTCCATCTCTACTCCAACCTATATACTGTACAGGCATATCTATTTAATTACCTATCACCTTCCCTTCCACCTTCCCTTCCCTTCCACCTTCTCTCCATCCATATTCCCTCACTGTACTATCTTTCATTCTCCATCACTCTCCTTGCTTCCCTCTCATTCTCCCTCTTCAGACTTCACTCATATTCCCGCTCTTCCCTTCTGCTACTCAGAAGAATTTCTGCTTTCATTTCATTTCTGTCCAAATTTTTTCATACAGGAATTGAAAGGAAGCTATAATCAGTATTAAGCTGCTTAATTAAGAGGGAAATACAGCAACTGATTCCGCCAAAATATTCCAAGCAACATTATATTTATTATATTTGTTATTCTGGTCCTGCTTCCTAACATGCTTTGGAGGAATCAGTTGCTCCAGATTTACCAACACTATACTGTCCTCTTAAAATATTTGTTGAAAATTAGTCATATTCTGAATAAATGGTTTTGAAGGAGGGGATATAGAGTTGCAAATGGGAAATAATAGACCCTGTTGACTTTTTATCATCCTTACTTATGTTATTTTCAACTGTCCCTCTTTTCTTTCTGTTTCCTTCCTGCTTACTGTCTCACCTCTCTATCAACTTTTTCTGGCGCTATATGACCTCGCTGTTGCGGCGCTTAGTATCAGTCAATCAATCCATTATTTATGTTATGTTCAGGATATGGAGATAAAAATATGAAGAGGAATTAACAAAACTCACCATGCATACCCTCAGACCACCTGGCACGACACCTGGTGGACTGGTTTCAATTTGGAGAGCATCAGCTGTACAAGAAGCAACAGCAGCAGCAGCAGTCTGATTCTTCACAGCACATCCCAGACACCACCCTGAAAACTGCAAGCCCCGTTGATATTCTGCTGGCCTCCACTGCAGTCATACCCAGACTGGTGGAGCAAGGCAAGGCTGATGAGATCCTTGACACTCTGAGGACTTATAGTCAACTGCCCTATGTGGATAAGGAAGTCTTGGTGAGTGAGTTATACTGTTATGAGATCCTTGACACTCTGAGGACTTGTAGGGTAGATTCCACAGTGGTTGGTATTGGTTTGTAAGCACGCAAACGAAAGAATGTTTGCCATGTAAATGACTTATGGGTGAATTATTTAATGAATTTGGTGAATAAACTATGCAGTGATCATCATTATCTAACTGTTGGATAGATTTTGTGAATGTGGATACTCAACTTTTTTTAAATAATGAAGCCTTACAAGTGTAGTTGGTTGGGAAGCTAACAAACAAATACCACTGTGGAATCGACCCATAGTCAACTGCCCTATGTGGATAAGGAAGTCTTGGTGAGTGAGTACAGACAAGTGAAGGTGATGATTGTCATTATGACCATCATTATACTACAACTGTAGTATGGTGTAAGGGGAAGTCTGTTCAAGGACTATGGTATGCATATACAGATTGCTTCTGGAACCCAAAAATATTGATTTTTTGGGTGTTTTTGGTCTTTATTTGGGATATATATGTGCTTCAACTGAACTGTATTAAATAATTAGAGATTCGTGCTAATTTCAAATGTACAGTATAGGTCTTCATTTCCATTTAAATCAAGTAAGTCTTGTAATGCCTTATAAGGGAAATGTAATTTATTTACTTGTTTCTAACTTTAACAGGAACTTACATAGTGTATATTTCCAGGTACTGTGTCTTGCTGTCACTGCCAAACAGACTGAACAGAAAAAACTGGTGACTGATGCTCACTCTGCTGTTCGAGAACTTTGCACCAACACACATCTCTTCTTTCTCTTCATCCAGTTCTCTAAGATGATAGCAAAGAAAGATGGACATTGTGGTATTGTATTTATAAACTTGATAATTATTATGAACATATATATGATTGACAATTTAACTGATCATGTAAATTTCCAATGTTTGTGAGTACAGTACTGTAATATACCATTAGAACATTAGAAATGATAGTGATAGTTTATTTGAACAAAGAAAGAGACTGCATTCTCATTTTCCCCTCAAAATTATGCTGTGTGTATACCTATACTAATTATTAATGTCAACACATAAAGTTATGTGTTGATGTGTATGTATATATATTGATGATTCAGTAACCAAGGGAGAAATTTATGTATGGGTTTTAACTTTTGGGTCATCACTGCATTCATTCCTGTTCTTCATAATAATATTGTAGCTTGGATGAGTTATTTACAATTATGAATGTGTTCAGCATGTACAGTCGCGGTCAAAAATAATCATCCATATAGGGGTAACTCACGTAAGAGTTTGACAGCTTCCCTCTGTTCCTTAGCTGATAAACTTTCCAATAAATAGGTAAAGTACCATCTTTCAATTTAATACAAGCAGATACGCAATACTAAAAACAAGTATATACATCGTAGGTGAAGTTGAAAACATTAGACAGTAAATTGTTTGAGATACCCATATGTGGATGATTATTATTGACCGCGACTGTACACTCACAATCCAAAATATATATCCAGGCTCGTTTCGAATAGCCTGGTCAAGTATTAAGTGTACTTAAGCAAATATGAAACAGGATAAGTGTTGTAATTGGTTCACTTCTATGTCAAATGATTCGAAACTTCAACAAGACCTGGATACAAATTTTGGATTGCGAGTGTACAGTTTGATCAGACTGTTAGTTCCTTTTGTATCAGTCAGTGGGTTGTGCTTATTAAAGTTGTATTTCCTTACATCTTATTACTGCACTTCTTTTTATGCCATGTACTGTACATGCTAGACCAAAGTTATCATTATTCTTCCATATTGTGGACAAAAATATCGCGCGCCCCTCCTGACTGAGAGACTGGATTTGAGCTGGTAACACTGTTGAGCTCACCTCCTCTCTCATAAGTCACGCGGGACTTGCGAGAGAGAGCGGGAAAGGGGCATAACTTGAGAGAGAGGTAAGAGTTGAGATCAAACAGTGTTACCAGCTCAAATCAAGTCTTTCAGTCAGGAGTGGGGCGCGAAATTTTAATCCACGATAGTATACTCACAATCCAAAATTTGTATCCGTGTCTTGTTGAAGTTTCGAATCATTTGACAAACTAGTGAACCAATTACACGTTTATCCTGCTTCATATTTGCTTGAGCTCGCTTAATATTTGATCAGGCTATTCGAAGCAAGCCTGGATACATATTTTGGATTGCGAGTGTACATACGTGTTTACTGTATGTCTGCGCAGGATGGGGTCGTGGGTTGCGGCGTGCAGTGGGATCGTGGTACCTGAGCTGGGAGCCTCATCGTCTAGCAGTGGAGGTGACCCGCCATGCCAGTGCTCATGGCTGGACTCATAGGGATGTTATCAAACTTGCTCATCTCAAGCTCAAGGACATGCCAATAGGTACAGCCACAATCAAATATAAATACATTATAAGTACATTAATTATTATAAATACAGGAATAAGTACATTATTACTGTTCTGGTCACACCTGAGATAAGTAAGGTATATATGTAGTGTGTACAGCCACAATCAAATATCCACCGACACTTTCCTTCCATCGTAGTAAATATCTTGGTAATAAAGAACAACATGTGTAGCACCTCATAATAATAATTGAGGGGGTTGAGTTGACGTAAGGTGTTGTATGATTGTATTTTGATATGATACTGATTTATTTGCACGATGGAAGGAAAGTGTCGGTGGTTATTTGATTGTGGTGGTACAGTATCATTATTTGGCAACATTGATTTATCCTTTTTTTTAAGTAGCATAATGCATGATAATACTTTTCTTAGATCTAATTGGTATTGTGTATATGCCTATATCCTATCTGTATCAAAGAAAAAGATTGTATGATCTAGGGCTTTTAAGACTCATCAAAAATATCAGCTCAGACATTCTTGGGGCTGATACCACCCACTCCCCAGGTTATGTGAATGGCTTACCAACATACTGCAAGGTATTCTGGCCAGACACCTCATGTAGAAGAGGTGGTGTATGATGTGACCATACCTAATTGTAGGTATTGTGTCAATTGCCAAGGATGTTTTTGTTTGGTAGTTTGTGTAGTGCCAAAGGATATATATATGTCAGTAGGTCTGGTGTTAAAAGTGTTTTCATTGGTAGTGTGGTAAGTCAAGTATTTATTCAATGATATCCAATATTTTTTTCAAATCCTTTAGCAGTGTTTGTCTTATACATGCTCTCTTTCAATGAACTTATCACCTTAACTTAAAACTGGGTTACCAAACATAACATAAACTTGGTTTTGGAAGTGATACTTATGAGAGGAGAAATGGGTATTGATTGGACTTCAAAAAAGGAGAGAAAAAAAAAAAAGAGGAGTGTTGCCTATTGCACTGGCAGTCTTGTTTTTTAATCTATCCCTTTTGTTCATATCCAAGACTTTGCATATAAAGGGCATTGAATCTTAGAAGATAATAATCATTAGAAGAAGTATAATACTTTGTATGTCCTTTCAGGAACACAGGTGGTGCTTCACTATGTGTTCCAAGGCTTGGGACGTACCACAGAGAAATATAGTGGGCAGGACAACTCACAAGACCTCCTTACACTACTCCAGGCTCTAGATAAGGATGGACATCCACAGGTAATTTATTATCTTAAGTTCTAAACAGTCCTTTCATTGCATCCAATACTTTTCTTCCTGTGGGTTCTCAATTTTCCACTTCTTCACACAATCCTTATTTTACCCAGTATCACCCCCTGGTACAGTCAGCCACAGGAATTCATACACAGAGCATTGGTTAGAAGGGGTCTTTATTCTGCACATACAATTGAAATTGTTCTGCTGACTGATTCAAGTATTTCCCAAATAACATTGCCAGAAATATTTCTATCTATCTATCTATCTATTGCCAGACGTCTTAATCCCCGAAGGGGTGGCCACAAATGAATTGCCTCCATGAACCCCTGTTCCCTGTTAACTGGTGTCCCTCCTCCCACCCCATACCACTAAATTTTCTAGTTACGAACAATGGTGTATACGAATTTCTGAGGTCGACTGTACTTAAATTCTTTAACCACCTTGAGATTCTCACTGTCCACTTGCTGTACACACTGACCCCTTCCTTCTCCATTATCATCACCTTGTCAATTGACAGAATTGCATATATCTATCTCAGGATATTTGTGGGAGAGAGTTAAAACTTTCTATCTCCAGCTTCCCACCAAGTCACTAAAGAGATGTACATGTATTTTATTAATGGATCACTCAGAACCTATAACCTTTGTAAGGATGAATGTAATTAGCTGAAGCCAATAACATCCATCCATACAAAGATTGTAGGTTCTGAATGACCCATTGATAAAATATGAGTGTTTACTTTGGAGCAGCTGCCAGATATTGACACACACCAGCAAATTTGGTTGCAGTCTTTTCTTGGGCAACTGTACAGCAGTTTATGGATTAATTTAGTTCACTGTTGTGAAAACTGATTTTAGACTTGCCATTTTGTTACATTCTCCCTCACACCAAATAAGGTATAAAGTTCAGTATAAAATTTGGTGAATGTTATGATACTAATGTTGATAATGGTTGATATGCAGGAAGGAGAGAAAGCATGGGATGTTGATGAAGTGATCAGCAAGGTGACGAAGCTACACGAGAAGTTTGGGAACCTAACTTTGGACGATGTTCCCTCACAGAGCCTTAAGTCTCAGGAGGTAAGACACATTTAGACTATTGATAGAAAGATTAATAGAGAATCGATTGAAAAACAGATAGATAGATGTACAGCCACAATCATATAACCACCGACACTTTCCTTCCATCGTGCATATAAATCTGTATCATATCAAAATATAATCATACAACACCTTACGTCAACTCAACCCCCTCAATTATTATTATGAGGTGCTGCAAAATCATACACGTGTTGTTCTTTATTACCAAAATATTTACTACAATGGAAGGAAAGTGTCGGTGGTTATTTGATTGTGGGCGTACATGTGGAATTATATTATAGATGGGTGTACTGTATAAGTTTATATTTATACTGTGGGAGATAACAAAAGAGTTGAGCATAAAACCTCATTTATCTATATCCCTGTTATTTTACAGTGTGTTGTAATTAGATACGGTATGTATTTTTTAATGTACTTGGACTCTCACCACCCCATATAATTGTAGCATGGTAAGACCTGTTATTCAAGAGTTAATCTGGTTCATGTTACACTCCATTAAAGTATGAAGATGTTGCAGTAAGCTGTGTAAATTTGACCCTTTGCTTAAGTTGGAGTCACGGCATCAACACTGGAGGAATGGTGGAGATGTAGAGTTGACCCAGTGGTATAAGTTGTCATAGCATAGAGTTGACCCAGTGGTATAAGTTGTCATAGCATAGAGTTGACACAGTGGTATAAGTTGTCATAGCATAGAGTTGACACAGTGGTATAAGTTATCATAGCATAGAGTTGACACAGTGGTATAAGTTGTCATAGCATAGAGTTGACCCAGTGGTATAAGTTGTCATAGCATAGAGTTGACACAGTGGTATAAGTTGTCATAACATAGAGTTGACCCACTGGTATAAGTTGTCATAGCATAGAGTTGACACAGTGGTATAAGTTGTCATAACATAGAGTTGACACAGTGGTATAAGTTGTCATAGCATAGAGTTGACACAGTGGTATAAGTTGTCATAACATAGAGTTGACACAGTGGTATAAGTTGTCATAACATAGAGTTGACCCAGTGGTATAAGTTGTCATAGCATAGAGTTGACCCAGTGGTATAAGTTGTCATAGCATAGAGTTGACACAGTGGTATAAGTTGTCATAACATAGAGTTGACCCACTGGTATAAGTTGTCATAGCATAGAGTTGACACAGTGGTATAAGTTGTCATAACATAGAGTTGACCCAGTGGTATAAGTTGTCATAGCATAGAGTTGACACAGTGGTATAAGTTGTCATAACATAGAGTTGACCCACTGGTATAAGTTGTCATAACATAGAGTTGACACAGTGGTATAAGTTGTCATAACATAGAGTTGACCCAGTGGTATAAGTTGTCATAGCATAGAGTTGACCCAGTGGTATAAGTTGTCATAGCATAGAGTTGACACAGTGGTATAAGTTATCATAGCATAGAGTTGACACACTGGTATAAATTACAGTTGTGGAGCCACCTGCTGGACAAACTGGATAGTGAATCTTTGGTAGCGAGTGTAAACCGTCTGGGGAGGTGCCACCTGCTCAACCCCAGCACTGAGACCCTACATCCCCTACAAGACCAGCTGGTGGCCCGACTGACACAGGAAACAGTAGCAGCTGGCCCTATCTCACCAACACAGACCCTGCTTTCACTGCATGCTTACCAACACCCTGCCAGGTATGGTTATTGAGGAAAAGTTTTGATTTATCTGAACTATTGAGAAAAGATCTATTTTAGAAATACAAATCTGCATATATCTGTCTGTTTATAATCTGAACATTTTTTTATTTGTAGTATACGCATACTGTTTCTGCTGGATTTATGTGATGAGAGAAGTTATTACTGCATTTTTGGGCATAATAGGATGCATAGGCATAAAAGACTCATCCACATTTGGGCAGGCATAATCCATGAAATTTTTAAAAAGTTTTGTGGCTTATAACAAAACTCAGAAACTGCAAAATCAAGTGCAATGAAACTATATGCACAACCATTAGGTTCTCATTAAGTGCCAAACAATAATTAAAACTAGGAAATAGGAAATCCAAGAGATTTTACAAGGGTCTGTTTGCTTAGAATGTTATTGCTTACATTTTCACCCCCTTCGGCCCCAGCCACTAGCTTTTAGTTCTTCAACTGTCCCTCTTTTCTTTCTATATCCTTCCTGCTTGCTGTCTCACCTCTCTATCACCTTTTTCTGGCGCTATTATTACCTCGCTATTGCGGCGCCTAATATCAATCAATCAATCAATTACATTTTCACCTCATGTTCCAGATTCATTGTGGACTTGGCGGTGAAGAGTGGACGAGGGGGTGCCAGGGGGGCTGGCAGAGTGTTGGCTAGAAAATCAAGCAAGGTCAATCCCAAAGTGATTGAGGCCATGCACACCCTTATTGCAAACAGTGCAAAGGTATTATTATTTACATTCACATTACACATGGATATTATTCTGAGAAATTATTGAGACAGTGAGAGGTATAATTAATTATTATAGTTCCATAATACCTTTGCCAACAGAATGCATGTGGTAGTGCAGTTGTTTTCAGGCTTAGTAGTATAGAGGAGATTCAAATATTCCTTTACTTTAAAATTAGTTACTTACCACTATGGTGTTATCTTTATCAGCATCAGATCAATTGTGTCTCCATTCCATCACTTGTATGTAATCATTATGTTTATGTTGTTGTTGAAGTTCCTCAAGCTGTCTGGCCGAACAGCCCCGAGCCCCTGAGGAAGTTTATTTATGTTTTCATTGCTACTTCTCCTCCTTGTCATTTTTTTGTAATAGATATTTCTTTGTGTCATTGGTACATTTCTTTCCATATCTCATCCATGAATAGGGGTTCACATGAGGCTAAGGAACAGCTAGAGTAGCTTTATAGACAGTTGTGTCGACACATCATCGTCATTCAAGAATACAGTGACAAACACGATGTTAGTGAAACATTGTTTTTTGTTTTTATGTACAGATTTCAAGTACTGTACAGCCACAATCAAATATCCACCGACACTTTCCTTCCATCGTAGTAAATATCTTGGTAATAAAGAACAACACGTGTATGATTTTGCAGCACCTCATAATAATAATAATAATTGAGGGGGTTGAGTTGAAGTAAGGTGTTGTTGTATGATTATATTTTGATATGATACTGATTTATTTGCATGATGGAAGGAAAATGTTGGTGGTTATTTGATTGTGGCTGTACATTAATGGTATTTTGATAATAACTGTAGTATTATAGACTACAAAGGTATAATGTGTACTTGAGCCACAGTATCTATATTAGAATACAAATTTCTTTCAGAATATTGACAAGACAAAAGGTAAACTTGGAGTGTGTATTGATGTACGGGGATCAATGGCCACCACTCATGTATGGACTGGTAACCCTGAGGGGAAGGGTGAGGTGAGTAAAAGTTGGTAACTATTGCGATTATCTGTGTCCTCGATTTTCACACTTTCTATCAACCGAAATCGCCCATTTCTTTTCCCTTTTTATTTTGGAGACTTTTATATTATGTGGAAATACAGAAAGATATGAATAACATTTGTATGTATTTACTTTGAAACGGGAGTGCAGCTTTCCTAGCTGGTTCCCGACTTCCCGCCACTGCGTGCAGTGTACTTCCATGTTTTAGGCAAATTCTGTCCACACTTGGAAAATTGTATGAAGAATGTTCAATAAGTAGCCCAGTTGAGCAGGAAATTCAATCATTTAAAATTGGGATAAATAATTTTTTGATTACCAGACGAAATAACCTGACCTACCTAACCTAACCTAGACTGTGGCTACCTTCGGAACCTAACTTAATGTCCTTCGGGACCTAACCTAGTGTCCTTCGGGATCTTTAGAAATAAAATAGATCCTGTGGATAGGAGCTAAAAGTATCCCGATTGGATGGGTCAGGTGTATTGTACACAACTGCCTGTTGGACCTTCCGTAATTTTGCCAAGGAGATCTGGTAACACTGTCCGCCTGACCTCTGTTCGTCCCTTCACTACAGAAATGTCGTAACTTAAAATTGAAATATCTAACAAAGAATACATTTCCACATGATAATTCCACTGAGTATTAATAAAGGTAATCAAACCCTACCTAACCCAACCAATCCTAACCAGTAGTTCGCCAGCGCAGATAATCGCAATATTAGCTTAAAAGTTTCCATATAGAACGAGGCGTCAGAGCTATAAAGTAAAAGTTTCCCTCTCAACTTGTATTGTTTTCTGCCCTAAGAATGTCATTGGAATAATGGAAATAAGTATGAACTGTAAGATGTTGAAATGGATGAAGAGAAATGGACTTAAAGGGTGGTATACCAGTATGTGTGAATGAATATATTAAGGGAAAATATAATGAAGAATTATTACTCTCTATACTCCCTCTCTCAAGCAAGCACCAAAAAATGTGTCCACTCACACTTAGAAATCAGTCACTCTCCCATTCGCACACATTCACTCTCCCATTCGCACACATTCACTCTCCCATTTGCACACATTCACTCTCCCATTTGCACACATTCACTCTCCCATTCGCACACATTCACTCTCCCATTTGCACACATTCACTCTCTCATTCACACACATTCACTCTCCCATTCGCACACATTCACTCACTCTTCCACTCCCTGTATGGAATAAGAGATTACATCATCATTATCATTAATACCCCATTTCCTTTTTTCAAGGGGTGGGAAGGCTCTGGGTCGATTCCACAGTCGTATTTGTTTGTTAGCTTCCTAACCAACCACACTTGTAAGACTTCATTATTTTCCAAAAGCTGAGTATCCACATTCACAAAATCTATCAAACAGTTGAATAATGATGATCACTGCATAGTTTATTCACCAAATTCATTAAATATTTCAGCCACAAGTCATTTAAACGGCTAAGATTCTTTCGTTTGCGTGCTAACAAGCCACAAGGAACCACTGTGGAATGGACCCTCTACCACCAGTATAGGACTGGCAATAGATCCAACTGTGAGGCTATTTGATATTTGAGTCTTTGGTGGGGTCATTGCTAGAGAATGGGGTCCCCACAACCCCCACTCCCCCCCCCTCCTGTATCATAGGGGATACAAAGCAGAAATTCGTCCCATTCAGCTCGAGTGAGAGGAGCCTGGTAATCTGTTAACACACTATGTGAAAGTTGACAAATATGGATTAAATGTAGAATACTGAAGATCATTAGCCATTTAAATCATACTTTTCAACTCTTAAACAGTGTTACCAAATCACCAGGCTCCTCTCACTCGAGCTGAGTGGGACGAATATCTGCTGCCGACTGTACCATTTCAAGAATGGTGGGCGATGGGGACACCACTTACCTACACCTGAACAGATTATAATTCAAATAATGTATAGCATTTTCAATTCCCAAATTCATGCTGTGAAATATGAACATTTGTTGTGTGAAAGTATTAAGATATTGTTATTACACCCAGGTGACTTGTCAGGAGGCTGCTGCAGTGACTGCTCTCTCATTATCATCTGGAGGAACCAACACTGCTGTTTCCACCCTTGCCTTCTCAGAATCAGGATTGGTCAATCTCACTCTGGGAGAGGGGGCAACTCTTTCTCAAGTTATCAATGTTTTTAAAGAGGTATGTACAGTCAGCCTCAGGAATTCATACACAGAGCGCTGATTAAATAGGGTCTTTATTCTGTACATGCTGTAGGAATTGTTCTGCCGACTGATTCAGATTTTAGCTAAATAACATTACTAGAAAATTTGGTGTTGGAAAATTATTTTTACTAAATTTTCCATTTGTCACGAACCCTTGATGTCACAGTGGTGTATACGAATTCCTGAGGCCGACTGTACTTGCTATTGGCCACAAGAATTCATACACACACTGTTATTTTTTTGGGTTTACAACATATAGGAAATGTATGAGTATGTAACTACAACACAACATTATTATTAGGTTTGTTGTTTTGCAATCACCGAGTTACTTGGTAGACCATTCATTGTAGTACTTCCTGAATAATGACCTCTCTTTCCATATATCCTGTGTAAGAATTCTTGTGACCAACTGTACAATAGTGGTGGGCGATACTACCAGATTTTAATAGTTGCGATTACTGATTACTTTAACGAAAATAACTGATTAGTAATTGATTACCGTTACGATTACTGGATTCTGAGATAAAGATTTTGTTTTTCAAAATGTCCATGTCCCTCAAAAAGTCAAAAGCTTCCTTATATGAATAGGTATATGGTGGATAGCAATACAGGTTACACAAGCTACATTTATTTCCCTCAAAAACATTTTCCGATGACTAAACATAAAAATTAAATCATTGATAGTAATCATTTCAGGAATTCGATTATTGAAAAAATAATCGACTACAATATTTTTTCAGATAGTAATCGAAGTAATCGATTACAAATACTCGATTATGCCCACCATTACTGTACAGAGACTTAATGATGGCAGTGTGTGAGTGTGTGAGAGAGATATAGTGTGTGAGAAAGTGAAATTTTAACTTTTTTACTAGTTTTTTTAAATATTGGAGAGATATTGAGTGTGTATGTGCGGGAAAGTGAAAGTTTAACTTTTTTACGGATTTTGAATAATTTGTTTGAATAATAATTGCATTTTGCTGTTGTCAGACAGTCATGGAAACCATTTTACAAACACAAATTCTTGTCTGTGGTGTCATCTTGGCAGCTTTGATCTATTAAACAGATAGTCTAGTTACACTTGCATTATCCTGTATTCATTTATAGTATAATTGAGTGTTCATTACAGATATCGTGTGTTCATCCATAAACTTGTGTATTATTTCTTCAGCTTGTTCAATGTGGCACAGTTTTATTTTCTCTCTAGTAATATGCATAAAACATATAAATATAGTATTGCAGTGTCTGCGAGCTTGCTTCCTAGATATTGCATGTTTTTTTTTCTCTCTCTCTAGTAATATGCATAAAACATATAAGTATGGTATTGCAGTGTCTGCAAGCTTGCTTCCTAGATATTGCATGTTTTTATTTCTCTAGTAATTTGCATAAAACATATAAGTATAGTATTGCAGTGTCTTTGCATGTTTTTTTCTCTCTCTAGTAATATGCATAAAACATCTATAAGTATAGTATTGGTGATATACATACCTGGTTCCAGACTGTGATTGGTGGCGTGAATGTGAATGCAGCTCTTGAGTGGGGTAAGGAAAATGGTGCCGAAACACTGGTAGTATTGACTCACAGACTGGACCATCAGGCAGTAGCAGTGGCATCACAGGCACTAGACCAATTTAATCATGAACACAACACACAACTCAGGTAGGTGCTGTTTTAATGTTATGCTCAACAAATATACTTTTCTACCCAAGGATTTTACTATTATTATTATTATTATTATCATCATTGTTATTATTATTGTTATTATTATTATTATAGTTTTTGTTGTTTTTTATTCTTCTAGACAATAGTTGACAATATTAATTTATTAAAGGGAACAAGGCATTAATAGATAGTTGGTCAATAGAATATGGGGGTGATGAGTTCCCTCCAAATATGGGTGTCTTCTGTCTACTGCTGCATTCTACAGATAACTGAGACTGATCTGGCAGTACTGGGGAAGGGAGAGGAGAACTGAGCTTGGTACAATCACAGACCATGAATAGTTTTTTTGTTTTTTTCTCCCCTCAACCTCGGGACTGTAGGCTGTCAGTAGCCCGTGACTCTTGCGAGGCCCCGAGATTATTGGGTGTCGCACCAGATAGACAGTGGAACTTCATGGTGATGTTGGTACCGTCCCACTAGATGATGACACCTTATTTATACACATCACTATCACTTCCAATCCTGAGATGAGGCCTGTGGTTTTTCTGAATAACGGCTCATCCAAACTATTACTGACAACACACACATGAGGCTCCGTGGTGTATGTTGGTAAGTGTGTGTTGTCAGTGATAGATTTGCTGAGCCGTCATCCAGAAAAACCACAGGCCGCATCTCGGGGTCGGAAGAGGGGGTAGACTTTTCATGGTCTGCGATTGTACCTAATATAGTAATCTACCCACTGTTTTGGGGCACTACACTATGTTTGTGACATATAGTGTACTGTACGATGTGAAGTGTCTGTGTGTGCAGGGGGGGGGGGGTTATGTTTGGGCATTTTGTTTTGGAAGGTGTGCGACTTGACGAGGTTACCTCCAGTGTGGAGATGAAGGCCTGGTATATGTATGTATGTATGTATATATGTAGGACACAAGCTGACTGTTATTGACAGTTTACACTATCTGCAGTTAACATGTTATTGATAACATCATATGTTAAATACAGATTGGTGTTGTGTGGACTGGGCACCAAGAGACTAAATACCCCTCACATCCCTGGCATCCTGTTGATGCTTGGCTTCCACCACCGCACACCCACAATCATCCGGGCATTCCACGAAAGATACTTTTAGACCATATGGCAGTGACACCTGCAGAAGGTGTGTGTGTGGGTGTCCAAGGAATGCAACACATGGTGTGAAATTTGGTAAATCTTCAAGAACTGTTCATGAAAATTGTAATTAAATATATTCTAATTTGAATTACAGTATGTGTAGAGTTCTTATGTACAGTGTACATGGATTAAATGTTTTATTTAATTATTAATTTTTCTAGAAATTCAGTTAATGGTATAATAAATACAATAATTAATAGACAAGTTAGCTTAATGTTAGTGACAACATTAACAATTTTAACTGTTTATGAAAACATTCTTCATATGTGAGAACTGGTTAAGGGTGGAGTGACAGACAGACCAGATACTGTTAACATATGAGAAGTCAATTAAATTTACCAGGGATAAATGTTATACTGTACTGCAGTTTTGAATCAGTATTTATAATGGGTCTAATGAAGCATTAAGGACCATAGTAATTTATTAAATCGTATACTGGGCAAGAACAGTACTAAATGTATCAAAAATATACAAGCATTTTCGATTTTTGCTCAGGTATATAAAAAGTGTATGAGGTAAACTGAGACACATTGACCAAGCACTGGCATTACCTAGTATAACCTATGGCTCAGTTCTTTTGATGTTAGGGGTACCGTAGTTGTAACAAGAACTGACTTACACACTAGACAAGCCTCCGTAGTGGCAGATTGATCGATTGATATATGGTGTCGCAACAGTGAGGTCATATAGCGCCAGAAGAAGGGTGATAAAAGAGGTGAGACATCAAGCAGAATGGAAATAGAAAGAAAAGAGGGAGAGTTGAAGAACTGAAATAGAGTGGCTGGGGCCAAAGGTGAGCCAAAACCCTTAAAGTATTGCCCACTTCACTACAGGCAATACAGGGTCCATAGTGTCAGATTTATGGGGTGGTCAACAGAGTTAGGTCACCAGTTAGTGTTCAGAAGCAGAACAGATATATATATTTCCAACTGGTATTCATTCATCCTGTCCACCAGTGTTAATTTTGAATAGTAACGGCATGATAAGTATTCTTGTTCCTTCTTCCATTTGATGACAAACTATGGTTTTAGTATATAGTGTCACAAATAGCTAACTGTGTATTATCTATATGAAGTTCATAATCAAGCAAAGGAGGCATATACATCTCATGATTGGCACTATCTTAGTATAATGGAAAGAAAATATATAGATATTGTTTCATGCCAAGCTCCTCTTGAGATTTTGACAATTTTGCCCAAAATGATGTTCTGCAGGAAAAAGATTATCTGAGTGTGTTTTATCAATTTTTCAAAAGCATAACATATCCTAGGGACTATTTTGTGCTCCCTTCACACAATGGGGTGTCAAATTTTATGGATACCCTTCACTAATGAATCTCAAAGTCCATCAACTAGATGAAGAACAGGACTTTTGACTGTATGCGTCTGACAATGGTTTGAATTACTGTTCGGTGCAATAGCCGCGGAGCGAGGGACACGGGGAACCCCTCCTCTGTAAGATTGTCCTAGCAAAGGGTTGCCTCCAGCGTGGAGTGCAGGCCTGGTATATAAAAAAATATATATACAGTATATATATTATAATTGGCTATTTTTACATAAACTTACGTCAGATGGGTGAGTAATTATTTCTGGATATTTTAGCACTAGGTACACCCACAATCAAATATCCACCGACACTTTCTTTCCATCGTAGTAAATATCTTGGTAATAAAGAACAACACGTGTATGATTTTGCAGCACCTCATAATAATAACTGAGGGGGTTGAGTTGACGTAAGGTGTTGTATGATTATATTTTGATATGATACTGATTTATTTGCACGATGGAAGGAAAGTGTTGGTGGTTATTTGATTGTGGCTGTACATTGTGTCTGGGAACACTTCATATGTCTCCCCGATGGTGAAGAAGTATACCACTGGATTATGTATTTTGTGGTTAACTGAAAGAAGCTGATATGGTTCTTGATCTGCCAGGGCTCAGAGACCAGATAACTCTCAACATACTACAAATGATGAGCTTTCAGGGTGACTATGATAGAATACGTAACTTAAGTCGGTATTTCACAGAGGAAACTTTTTGGGTGCCTTTACAAAATTATATCTGTGAATACCGCCATGCATTAGAAATGTATTGTTAAGGAGAGACTGCTTTGAGGGCTGTAGCAAATATTATTAAATGTTAATGTCCACATTTATATTACAAACAATTATTATGCTATAGAGAATCTCCCGTGCTATTTAGATAACATAACTGTACAGTACTATTTTATGTGTGTAAGACATAGCCACTCGGAAGAAAAATTCTGAACTATTTTCAGAGTCAAATTTTTTATGCAGATATTTTAGGTGATACTGGCTATAACTTATACATATATCTCTTAATTGTACAGTATTTTAACTATTTACGAATAACTCAATCATACTGTAGCTGTGTAATACTCAAGTAATATTATTTTAGATCTGAATATAATGGTGTATTCAGTCCACTGATATTATATAATGCATCATATAATTATTGTAGTCTTATAGCTAATGGTTTTGTCCACAGCCAGTTTTATTACAATGCAGCTGATTGGCTTGTGGATGATTCCTAATTCCTGAGTGGTGGCTAGCTTTAGCCGATCTTGGTTAATGTTTGCCATGGGGATATGTCATCAGCTAGAGAGAAATTTGTTACTGTATAGGAAGCTGGAGCCTGGGAGAACCTGTCACTGGTTTGCATGTCTGCTTACTTGTTTTAATTCTTAAGCATGTCAGCTTTATTTATTTATAGTATTTTATTTGTATGTGTATATGTTTATGTTAATTTAAATGAGCAAGGTAGGTATTGTGGAAGTTTTGCTCTACAGAATTGAAAATAACAGCATTGTGAATAGATGCATTTCTTGAACAGTCCATAGAAATGGTCTGCCCAAGGCTATGTTAATCATTTTGAATGACACTTAAAGAAATATGGGCCATGAGAATGTAAAGTAGTCATCATGTGTACAGTAACAATTGACATGAGAGGTACAGTTGGCCTCAGGAATTCGTACACACACTCTAGGGTTACAAGGGTTCACAGCACACAGAAAATATAAGTCTATGTAACTGCAACACAACATAATTATAGATTTGTTATTTTGCAATCACGGAGTCACTTGGTAGATTATTCACTGCAGTATTTTCACAATACTGACCTCGCTTTATGAAGAGCCCGTGTACGAATTCCTGAGGCCGACTGTACATGTTGTACCAGTCAAGTGTCATTGCCAAATTTATGACTTTTCTTATTTATATGACACCATAACACAGAGAAATGACACTACAGTTATCCATATTCCTAATACCTCTATGCCTGGACTTGAACATATGATTATGGGGAAGAAGAGTGATGGGCAAGGCAGTGAGAAAAATAATGGAGCTATCGTACCGGTACCACGCCATCGTATACACCACGGATGTTCTTGCATATGGCCCATAATCACATTGGAATATCCACAATCATGGCCTTTTGGGTGAGTTGGAAGACTACTGTAATATTGTTTTCGTTTGGATAAGAATGTGATTTTCCCACAGTTGCTAACTTATTCTGTGGTTATGGCAGATAATTTGGAGGGAAGTGATGGACCGTTTGCTTATTTAATGATACTGATGATATATGCAGTCTTTCTCTTGGCCACCTATTTTTGTATCCAAGCCTTTGTTAGCACATTAAGTCTCGGGGAAATAAAACAGTAGACCGTGATTTAATTTCATTGCCTGTTCAGTGTGGTAGGATTTGCCTTGCATATTATATAACTGAAGTGTTAAGAGATTTTTCATTTTTTTTTATTTTTTTTTATCCGGAAAGATGAGGACTAAAGGCTGTGTGAGCCCGCTTGTCATCCTCATCTGCGTAGTACAAAGTGAGAGTGGTTCAAAATCATGTCCAATTTTGTTCGAAGGAACATAAGTCGTAGTAAGGTGGAAAGATGGATGAAGGTAGAGTGTTCCAGAGTTGACCAGTTGTGTATATGAAAGATTGAGAGTACCAGTTAACTCTTGCATTAGGGAGTTGGACAAAAAAGGGGTGAGAACGAGAGGCTTGGCGAGTGTTGCATGCTGAGGGGAGGAAGCATACATTGAGAGAGTTCAAAAGAGCAATGTCCAGTGTAACAGCAATAGAAGAGAGAAAGTTATGCAACATTGTGGTGAAGAGATTGTAGTTGTAGTGAATCGGTAAGAGGAGGAGAGTTGACGAGTCGAAAGGCTTTTGATTCCACCTTGTCCAGGAGTGTTGTGAAGGTTGAGCAACCCCACACATGAGAGCCATACTCCATACAGGGGCAGATGAGACCCCTGTACAGAGACAGCAACTGTGTGGTGGTGAAGTATTCACGGAATCTGCGCAGCACACCCAACTTTGAGGCGGTTTTAGCTAGAGAGTTAATATGATCTCTCCAAGAGAGATTGTGAGAGAAAGAGACTCCAAGAATATTGAGGGAGGAAGATAGATCAAGGTGTATGGAATAAAGGAGAGGGGATAGTCATCTGGAAGATTAGTACGAGTTGAAAGATGAAGGAACTGTGTTTTAGAGGCATTAAAAACAACAAGGTTCTCTCTGCCCCAGTTGGAGATGAAGGATAGATCAGAAGTTAGGTATGCTTCTGCATTATCACGTGATGTGGAGCGGAGCTGCTGGGATGGACGGATGTCAAACTGAGTGTAGTGGTGTAGGGTAGAGTCATCGGCATAGGAGTGGATAGGGGAAGAGGTACAAGTTAGAAGGTCTTTGAAGAAAAGGAAAAAGAGGGTGGGTGATACAACAGAACCCTGAGGAACACCACTATTGATAGACTTAAGAGGAACAACAGTGACCAATTATAACAGCAACTATAGAACGGCCAGAAAGGAAATCAGAGATAAGGGCACAGATGGAAGGATAGATGGTATTGTCCTGTGTAGATAATGGATGAAAATAGAGCAGTGAAAAAGGTTATGGGGGGAATTATTATGTGGAGCAAAGATGTTGGAAGACCTTGTTGAAACTCGTGGGGTAGACACAAACACCTTCATCAGCTCCAGCATTTTACAGTAGAGTGACTGACATGCCAAAGTAATGAGAAATTGGGTTACCGCTCTTGCTCATATTTATTTGCATGATCATAGGTGGCTTTACTTGGCTGATAGTTGGCAAAAAACAGAGAATAAGGCACACCCACCACAAGTTGACAAGAGATGATAATATCAGTAATCTCAATCTGAAGCATCAGCAACTTGCATATATATATATATTTCCCCCCTGTGGACCATTACTAAATATATTCTTTTGACAATCAGTGCGTGACACTGTCGCATGTGTGTAAAGACTACAGTTTCCCTGGTGACACAAGCACTTCCCGGTACTTGTTTCTAAATGATAGGTGCCTTGTCGCCATCTGCACGCTATTGTCACCATGGCGTAACAGGTCATGCTCAGCAGCTGTCACAGTTATAACATGACCACTATGTAACAAATGCAGGGCTCAAATGTCCCAACTGATCTTGGCCAATATTAGACCCTGGCACATTCACTGTTCAGTGGACCGGTGGCTGCCACGGTTTCCTGGTAGTAGTAGGCTTACTAGGCTACTGTACCACCAAACAGTGGAGAAGGATGCTGTATAATAAGGTCATAAGGTCTTTCAATAGTGAATAAACTGCACACGGGCCACTTTTCCGTGGCAACCACAGGCAATTTCAATGGATGTCAATAAGGTAGCCTACTGTTCCTAGACAGAACAAAAACAAAATAAAAAAAAAAGTATAAAAAAGAAAAATATATACAGGGTTATTCAAAACTATACTGACAAAATTACAGGGTGAACTCTTGACATGATATTAAACATAATTTCATTTAGCACCAGCAGGACTTCCATGAGCTCCGAAAATATTACCCTAGAATCGAGCCAGTTTTACCCAAAATTACTAAGTATTACCCTAAAAAATCGGGAACATCGTAATTTTGAATAATGTACTGCATTATTATAGATTAGGCAAAATTGTAAAGCAATGTAAACATGTAACCTCAGTATTAATTAACTTCCAACTTTTTGTTCATGTCTACAATAGCTTTGAATACTGTTCTTAATTTTCGATAGATTTTAATACGTTTATAAAATATATTTTGACTAAATTAATTAATTACCCTAAAATTACCCCAAATTAAGCATTACCCTAAAGAGGGTCTGATTACCCTAGCTTAAGTTATTTTACTCTAAAATGGAAGCACTGTTTAGCATATTTTGTTTGTAGTTAGCATATTTCATTTAGCACATTTTGGTTGTACTTAGCATATTTTCACAGCAAGTCTAGCACATTTGTTGCTAAGTTATGGTCCTAATAAAATTCTAATATGTTTAACTTATAACTTTAATAGGTTAGCAAAATGTTAATTAACATATTTCATTTAGCACATTTTAGTTGTAGTTAGCATATTTTCACAGCAACAAGTCTAGCACATTTTCATTCTGACGGTTGACTTGGCAACACTGGATCCAACATGGCGGACGGGGAAGGAGTTGTCACCGGTTTGTCTACTTGTAAATTCGTCTCCAAGTGTAATTACAACCTCGGGTAAGTCCACCATGACTCACATATTATATTTAATCATCCATGTACTCTTATATTAACCCATTATGGTGTCTGAGAGTTTATATAGTGTAATAAATGTGGATGTTATGGTGTCACTGGCTATTATTATTATTATTATTTATCATTGTGGCTTCCTGGTTAAATGTATGATGTCAAGTTATTATTTTTGGTAAAAGTAGAGAAGTACTTCCTTCACTATATTGTATATTTTGTATCATAACCCACTAATTTGGACCATTCTAAGACAATTTTCATCTATGGTGTTTCTCTCGGAGATGCCCCGTTTTACACACATAATTTGGAAATTAGTCTGACCTAACCTAACCCAGACTACAGCAGACTACCGGGACCTAACCTGGGCAAACTGCCGGGACCTAATCTGGGCAAACTACCTGGATATAACTAGTGTAAACTATCATAAAGTGACTGGGGCAAATTCCCGGTAAATATTAAAAGTATTACCGTTATTGCGTACGGTTTTTCTACCTTCATTACCCACTTATTTAGACCATTCTATGGCATTTCTTCCATAAATGCCCCATTTCCAAGATAGGGCATATTCAAATGGGGCATTTTGAAATTAGCCTGACTTTACCTAACCTAACCTAGACTGCATAAGACTACCGGGACCTAACCTGGACAAACTACCGGGAAATAACCATGGTAAAGTACAGGAAATGACCGGGGCAAAATACTGGGACCTAGCTGGATCTGGCAACACCTCTACAAAACAGTAATTCTCTGAATAAATACCTTACTGGGTTATTTATTTTTATTATTTTTAATTCTTTTTTTTTTATTATTATTATTTATTTTCACTACTAATTTTATTTATGATTTTGTTATTTATGGTATTTTGGTATTTATAGGTAATGGAGGTCAGAAGAGAACTAACTACTACTACTACCAATGAAGGTCAGAAGAGAACTAACTACTACTACTACCAATGGAGGTCAGAAGAGAACTAACTACTACTACTACCAATGGAGGTCAGAAGAGAACTAACTACTGCTGCTACCAATGAAGGTCAGAAGAGAACTAACTACTACTACTACTACCAATGAAGGTCAGAAGAGAACTAACTACTACTACTACCAATGGAGGTCAGAAGAGAACTAACTACTGCTGCTACCAATGAAGGTCAGAAGAGAACTAACTACTACTACTACCAATGAAGGTCAGAAGAGAACTAACTACTACTACTACCAATGAAGGTCAGAAGAGAACTAACTACTACTACTACCAATGGAGGTCAGAAGAGAACTAACTACTACTACTACCAATGAAGGTCAGAAGAGAACTAACTACTACTACCAATGGAGGTCAGAAGAGAACTAACTACTACTCTTATCTGAGGTAGACATACACAAAGCGACTGGACCAGACAATATACCCTGCAGGATATTGAGGGCTAACGCTAGCGTTCTTGCCCCTGTCCTGCAGGTTATATTCTCACAGACTTTACAGACCGGTGAACTCCCTCAAGACTGGCTTTTGGCAAATGTGACCCCAATCTTTAAATCCGGAGACACAACCCTTCCCATTAATTATAGACCTATTTCACTTACCTCAGTCCCCTGCAAAATTTTAGAACACATTATTCATAGACACATAATGGACCACTTTGATAGGCAAAATATACTGACTGACAATCAACACGGTTTTCGGCCTAAACGCTCGTGTGAGACGCAGCTACTGGTAACTACTCATGACATCTTGCAGTCCCTCAATGACACAAAAATCAGACAGGTTGACGCCATAGTATTAGACTTTGCCAAAGCCTTCGACAAAGTCCCTCACCAAAGACTACTACACAAATTAGAATTCTATGGCATACAGGGACAACTTCTTCACTGGATTAGAACGTTCTTGACTACCAGAAAGCAACGTGTAGTTCTTGACGGTAGTCAGTCTCCATCTGTTCCTGTGACCTCTGGGGTACCCCAGGGCACTGTCCTGGGTCCCCTTCTCTTCCTTTCATACATTAATGACCTCCCACTTTCACTTTCCTCTACCACTAGACTCTTTGCAGACGATAGCTTAGTTTACAGACCAATTAAAGATAGGAATGACTGCCTTCGACTACAGGACGACCTAACTGCACTTGAAGACTGGGAAGTCAAGTGGCAGATGACATTTAGACCAGACAAATGCCATCACATCCGTTTTACCCGTGCCCATAATGTCATTCCATATACATACCAATTACACAACACCAACCTCAACACAGTCACTTCCCACAAATACTTGGGCGTCCACATCTCAGCGGACATGAGGTGGAACACACACATAGGTAGCGTCAGGGCTAAAGCTAGTAGGGTCCTGGGGTTCTTGCGCAGGAACCTCAGCAGGTGTAACACAGACACCAAAATTATTGCATACAACACTTTCGTTCGGCCACATTTAGATTATTGCGACACCGTCTGGGACCCACACACTTACAATAATATCAATAAATTAGAGTCCATACAAAACAAGACTGCAAGATGGGCCAGACGTGATTACAGACACACTACATCAGTCACTTTGCTTAAACAAGACACAAAACTAGACCCATTAGTAACACGAAGACAGATACACAGACAACAGATGATATACAAAATCACAAACAAGTTAGTTGACATAGACAAAGACACATATCTACACCCTACAAGTATACGATCCACTAGAGGCAGCCACAACTTAAAATACCATACATACCAGACAAGCACTGATATATTTAGGCACTCATTCTTTCCCCGCAGCATTCAAGAGTGGAATCATCTCCCATCTCACGTAGTTAATAGCCCCACTCTTGACACGTTTAGAAATAGGATCACCAATCATTACCTCCCCAATCCTAATCCTCAACCCACAGTCCCTGACCCAATCCACCCTTATCCTAACCCTCTTCCTAATCCTGCCCTGGATCCCTGAATCCCCCGCACAACCCCCGCATATTATGCCGCCCATGAGCGGCCCTCTGCGGGACCCTAAAACTTGAACTTGAACTACTACTACTACCAATGGAGGTCAGAAGAGAACTAACTACTGCTGCTACCAATGGAGGTCAGAAGAGAACTACTTACTTGTTCTTTCTGTGTAAGATATTCTAGGCCTCACTCCACAAGCAGATGGCATTCCACAGGGCTTCCGTCATTACTATTAAACACTTGTAATGTTCATATCATCCATGTTGTAACACTCAACCAACTCCACAAGGCTTTCCTCAATACTATTAAACAGTATAATCACTTGTAAATTTCATATCATCCATGTTGTAACACTCAACCAATTCCACAAGGCTTTCCTCAATACTATTAAACATTATAATCACTTGTAATGTTCATATTATCCATGTTGTAACACTCACCCAACTGATGTGTTTTTAATCTTTTCTTAAAAATCGTTCAATTTTCACTACTCCGGACATTTAGTGAGAATCCATTAATACTAACATAGTTCTATTTTTGCAGGAATTGTCCCACTTTGGTTTATTGCGGCTGGCTGGCTGGTTAGTTGACTGGTTGGCTGGTTAGATGGTTGACTGGCTTACTCCTGGTGAGTGGGGGGTTACATAACAATCTTCTCATTTTTTTTTTATCACCCAAATTAATTAACTTGTATTTTATTCTAAAGTATTCCCTTGATATAATATGATTACATTTAGCACATACAGTATATCCTTTTAATTTAAGGGGGTATATATCACTTTGTTTTGAGTGGTAATTCTGGAACAAATGATTCCTCCTCAATTTTAAACATTGCTCCTTCCCTACCACTCTTCCTTCCTAATTATTTTATATAACCTTTACTTAGTCTTTAGTTCTTTCTCCATCTCCCTCTAAGGCTATGTTTATACCAAGTGAGTTGAGTCGCGTCAAGTCAGTCTCAGTCATTTGGTGCGAGTCAAAACAACAATCTCCGTTCACACCGACTGTGTCAGCCAGGCAAGTCATTACTCATTGCCTAATTTCGAAGATAAGGGAGGCATTTTCTCTAGCTGAAGTAACTGTTATGTTATGACTTTGTCATCACAGACGTAAGACAACTCTAATCTGGATGCATGAACAGAACACCAGAAGGCCAGGTTTGGGAAGCTTCAGTCATTTATTCCTAGAATTATTGAACCATATAGAAAATTTCTACAGCTTATTTAGGATGACAAGGGAATTTCAAGAAGCTGGTGGACTTGACTGGATTTTCCATAAGGAAGATGAACACTAATTACAGGTGTGCAGTTGGGGTTGAAGAAAAATTGACCAATTTTATAAGGTAATAATGATCTTACTGAAAATTGCAGGCTTATGTGTTGGTCAATAATAAATAAAAGAAACATGGGCACAGTTCACTTATTTCTGCTGGTACATTAAGATACAGCTTATAAACAAATAATTTAACAAATTAACATATAAGGCAGAAGAATTTAATGTACAGAAAGAGACAAGTCATTGAGGGGCATAAGCAAGGAAACCATAAATTCTAAGTTTGGCTACTTGTCAGAGGTTATAATACTCTGAATAATTGTCATTTCCAGTGGATGTCTGCTATGGACTCGCTGTGACTGAAGCAGAAAATGGGTCTACCTCCATCAGTGACTCGACGCGACGCATCCGGTGAAAACGGTTTTGCCAAACATCCATATAAATTAGTGCTACTTGAGGGTGGCGAGTGGCCTTGACTGAGACTGACTTGACGCGACGTGACTCACTTGGTGTAAACACAGCCTAAGAGTGAAGCATTGTAGGTTTTACAGTCAGGTTTTGACAGCATTGCCTCATAATAATTGTAATAGACAAGTTTTATATTTGTTGTGTAATAGTATTTGTAATGGGAATTATTTCAAACTCTTACTTAGTCTTTAGTTCTTTATCCGTCCCTCTCTAAAGCATTGTAGGTTTTACAGTCAGGGTTTGGACAGCATTGCCACATAGTAATTGTAATAGACAAGTTTTATATTTTTTGTGTAATAGTAATTGTTATGGGAATACTTTGAAGCTCCCAACTCAGCCCCAAAAGCATTTCATTCACAATAGACATATTATATTATATACCATCTTGCAAATATTTTTTCATTTTCTTTTACCATCCAAATTAATTAGCTTGCATTTTGTACCATCCATTAATTAATTCATTTGTATTTTGTTACAGAGTTGTTTGTTAATCATCAATCCTTCCTTCCATCTACAACAACAACACATCACTATATATTACTGTGAGTATTTAAGGAGTTACATTGGGCCATATTCAAGAACATTCATGGCGTATACGATGGTGTGGTGGTGTCAGTACGTTGGCTCCATAGAAAAACAGACAGTAGAGCCTGTCCGACAGTTACCATGCCACCGTCGACACCACGGATGTTCTTGCATACGACCAGTTGTTTTATCTGTGTGTGTGTGTGTGTGTTTGGTACAGTACAATGTTAGTGGTAAATCTGGAGGAGTAGCTGATTCCTCCAAACTATTCCAAGTAACAGCAACAACAGGCCACCAGTATTCTTGTTAATGTGTTCCTGACATACTTTGGAGGAATCAAGGTACTCCAGTACACCTTAAGTACTTGTTGTTGTTATTGTTTGTTTTTAAAGGGTTCATACACTTTTGGTACATTGGAGTGCCTTGATTCCTCCAAAGTATGTCGGGAAACAGGACCATATGAACAAAAATAATGGTGTTCTGTGGCTTGGAAAAATAGTTTGGAAGAATCATTTGCTCCAGATTTACCACCAACATTGTACTGTTCCCTTATGGACCCTGTGATTGTGTATGAAAATTAGAGGCCTCTGATTCCTCCTAACCATGCCACAAAACAACCTCCCTCCATATGGGTGTGTGTGTTTTGTGGCAATATTTGGGGGAATTATTTGCTCCAGATTTACTACCAATATTGTACTGTTTCTCTTAATGTACAGTCAGCAGCATAAGTTGGCTTCATTTCCACCTGCATATGTATTAGCTATAGTAATGTTATAATACAATTTTAATACAGAGATGACAGATATAGTTCTCATATGGTAAATTGCGTATGTTGTTGTTGGAATAAAAACTGGTTCAGAATGCAACTATCTGGTCATATTAGCAATATTAAGTACAGTCGGCCTCAGGAATTCATACACGGATCATTGGTTATAAGGGGTCTTTATTCTACACACACTGTAGGCATTGTTCTGTTGACTGATTCAAGTATTAGCCAAAAAACTTAACTATAAATGTTTGGTGTTAGGAAAATAATGCACTAAATTTTTTACTGTAGTTTATGTCATGAACCCTTAATGTTACAGTGATGTATACAAATTTCCGAGGCCAACTGTACACGAGATGGACGCAAATTAATGCTGCCGGCTGTACACTTGACACACAGTTCTCTTACCACCACTATGCTTGTGTTCATTTGTATCTGACTGTACAAATAACTTTCTATAATTATGGTGGCTCACTTTGTGTTAAGGTGATATTCTTTTGTTGGTGAATGGGAAGGTCTGTGATTCATCCAAACTTTACCATGAAACAGATCACCTATTAGTACCATTTAGGGCATCTGTTTTCTGGTAGAGTTAGGAGGAATCAGTAGCCTTCCAATTCACTTACAAGAGAATATTATTATTATTTTTATTATTATCGAGTGCTACTGATTCCTCCAAACTATGCCACCGCACAGATCCCTTAATTATTAGTACCATCTGTTTTCTGGTAGTTAGGAGGAATCAGTAGCCTTCCAATTTACCAACAATAGAATCTCTCCTTTAGAGCAGCCAAATTGCACTGTATGATTTATATAATATACAGTTTCTATGTATGTAGCTTGTATTTAGAAATGTACCTACCTCAACACAATAGGTTTAACTCAAATTAATTAATCTGTCTGCTTTACAGGTGTGTAGTGAGAAGAGAAGAGAGAGGAGGAGAACACAAGATAAAACTATATTATATTATAGTGTAATAAGAGGAAATAATAAATTTATTATATTGCTATGCTTTATTAGAACACCTATATCATTAACATATCATCCCACCAGGTGAATATGTCAATTATTTTATACCTGTAAGGGTGTAGGGTTCAAGTAAAATTATTGATGATGTTATAATACTGTGTGTGTGTATGTGAGACCGACATATCACACACACACAGACAGACAAGTATTATAATAACATCAGTGATAATTTTATACCTGTAAGGGTGTAGGGTTCAAATATAACTTGTGGGGATAGTACAGTGTTGGTGGAGCAATTGATTCCTCCAAACTATTCCAAGCAACAACAGAACACCATTGTCAATCTGGTAATGTTTTCTGGCAAACTTTGGAGGAATCAAGGCACTCTAATGTACCAAAAGTGTATTATCCCCTTAGTGTTATTATAATACTGTGTGTGTGTGACATATCACACACACACAGGTATTATAACCACATTAACATATTGTGTGTGTGAATAGAAAAATAACACACCCATTAACTCCATAAAACACTCACAGTAACGAAGTGATGCTTGTACCGTTGTTATTGTTGTTGATGGAAGGATGAACACCGTGAATAATGATGATTGTTAAGTCTCTTGTACAACTGCACTTCACAACAAATCTGTAACAATATACAACATAATTAATTATTGGATGGGATAATATACATATGAATTAATTATTGGATGGGATAATATACATATGAATTAATTATTGGATGGGATAATATACATATGAATTAATTATTGGATGAGATAAAATACATATGAATTATTACTTTAGTATTACCACAAGACATTATCAATACTCTTGACAAACATGGAGGGAAGGGATAAGAAGAGAGAGGAGGGAGAGGAATGGAAGGGACAAGAAAAGGAGGGAGAGGAATAGAAGGTACAAGAAGAGGAGAGAAGGGAGAGGAATGGAAGGGACGAGGAGAGAAGGGAGAGGAATGGAAGGGACAAGAAGAGGAGAGGAAGGGGAGGGAGAGGAGGCTTCTGCCCTCGCCACACCATTGAGTGCCAGCCAGCCAGGTGTTACACATATCAGACAATAACTCCACAATATACAACACTTCCTTAAGGTGAGATTCTCCTGTTGGTGAATTGGTGGGTAACCGATTCCTCCAAACTATACCATGAAACTGATCCCCTAATAGTACAGTTGGCCACAGGAATTCTTACACAGGCTATATGGAAAGAGAGGTTATTATTCTGGAAGTACTGTACTGCAATGAATGTTCTACCAAGAGACTCGGTGATTGCTAAATAACAAACCTAATAATAATGTTGTATTGCAGTTACATAGTCTTACTTTTTCTGTATGTTGTAAACCTTCGAAAACAACTGTGTGTGTACAAATTCTTGTGGCCAATAGTAACATTGAGGGAGTGTGTTTCCTGGCATAGTTTGGAGGAATCACAGACCTTCCTTTTCGCCAACAACAAAAATCTGTCCTTAAGGACCCTGTGCTCGTGTATGATAATTGGAGGCTTCTGATTCCTCCTGACCATGCCACGAAACAAGCTCCTTCCATTTAGGTGGTGTTTCATGGCAATATTTGAAGGACTCGTTTATCTCCAATTTTCTGACTACAACACAGGGTCCCTTAACCAATCGAAATTATTCGTATAAATGAATGGGTCATTTTCAAGAACATTGGTGGTCAATACGATGGTGTGGTACCGATACCATGACTCCATAACAAACAACAGAGCCATCGTATTGGTACCACACCATCATCAACACCATGGAGGTTCTTGCATATGGCACAATGAATTAATTAATTAATTAATAAATAAATGAATTGCTTCTATGAATAAATGAATTAATTAATTAATAAATAAATAAATTACTTCTATGAACAAATGAATGAATGAAAAAATAAATTAATTAATTGCTTAATTAATTCATAAATAAATTAATTAATTGCTTCTATGAATAAGTGAATTAATTAATTAATAAATACATAAATTACTTCTATGAACAAATGAATGAATGAAAAAATAAATTAATTAATTGCTTCTACGAATAAATGAATGAATGAATTAAAAAATAAATAAATTACTTCTATGAATGAATGAAAAAATAAATAAATAAATTACTTCTATGAATAAATGAATGAATGAATAAAAAATGACCAGGTATGAAAGTAGTGTTGTGTGATGTCTTCAAAAAATTTATCATCTTACCATTTATTGTACAGTAATAAACTGTAGTTGTTGTGAGTTAGTGAATGATGAGGTGCCAATGTGATGTATGTGTGTCTTGATAACTTCACTACACAACCTGCAATACAACCAAAGTACACTTGTCCAAGAAAAGACTGCAACCAAATTTGCTGGTGTGTGTCAATATCTGGTAGCTGCTCCAAAGTAAACACTCATATTTTATCAATGGATCACTCAGAACCTACAATCTTTGTATGGATGGATGTTATTGGCTTCAGATAATTACATTCATCCTTACAACGGTTATAGGTTCTGAGTGATCAATATTACCACACACCAGCAAATTTGGTTGCAGTCTTTTCTTGGGCAACTGTACATGTAAGGTATTCAACTTCAATCATCTCTTCATAACAACTTCACTACACAACCAGCAATACAACCAATGTACATGCTTCAGATGTGTGTCTCGGACCCAAGTTTGTGGTTCACGTCTGGAAGTGGGAGCACTGACAACACTACTGTGGCCCTCGCGGCAGTGGAGCTGGTTGTACAACAACATGACTGTGTAGTACTGCAATGGAAGAGTATTATATATAACACTGCATCAAGTTAACCACAACAAAATAATACAGTCATATCTTTATTAAAACACATTGTGGCATCATGTTTGTCACATCACACAATAACAGGTAATTTATGGAAGGACTATCTCTCTATAATTAACTACAATACTCTTAAATAGCTGTGCCTCTTAATAATACTGAATATCTATAATTAATAATACTGTAAGTTTTTATTTGGTAATACTGTATAATTAATGCTGTAATACTATTGTTCCAGGTGGGACCTGCTCTCATGTTGGTGCCATCTTTTTTTACATTGAGGCTGCTGTACAATTAAGGGGACAGAAGACTGTGATGCAGGACAAAGATTACTGGCTGCTTCCAAAAGGAATAAAAAATGTGGATTACAAAGAGGTGAGCAATATTGATTTCACTTCCTCTAAAACAAAAAAGAGGATATTTGACAGTCTGCTCTGTAACCCTAGTCAACAAGGATTAGTGACCAATAATAAAAAGGGAAGTGTTCAAGGTGTCAAACCTCTGTGTAAACAAGAAGTCAAGAACAGGCATTATTCCTCAAGAAGCTATTTGATAGTGAATGCACAGGAGCAGTACATCTGGTAACTGTACCATTTAGTGACTTATTCATTCCAAAAGTAGTGACATTAAAAGACAAGCTACCAGAACCACTCAGTCAGCTTAGGAAATATATACATTTTAAGAAAAGTAAAGAGTTACAATATGAAGCATTAAATGTCAGTCAAAGTTCAAGGTTTGGTATCAGTACAGGGCAGGAAGGATTGCTTCCTCCAATATGAAAAATGCATGTGTAACAAATGCTGAAAAGCCTTCCATGTCATTTATCAATCAAGTATGTTATCCAGATGCACAAAAACTTAAAACTGTTCCAATTCAATGGGGCAAAGAAAAGGAAGATATGCCCAGACAAAAGTACATTGAAATATGCAGCCCTGAATATCTGAAAGTTTGAATATCTGAAATGTGGAGTGTTTGTGTGGGTAGAGTATCCTCACTTTGGTGCATCACCTGATGGTAGTGTAGTGGGTAGCGAGCCCTCTACGGCTTATACACTTTGCGCTTTTCGGCATTCACCTGTCACCGCCAGCCACACCTGCACGTGCACGCCAACCCAGCTGCCAGCCGGTATAAAAGGAGCCAGAACCGCACTCCAAGGGTCACTCACCGGAGAGCAGCTCACCTGGACACACCGTTTCCTGCCCGCTCCTGCCCACTGCTCTCCAGTTCCAGCCTGCTACTCTCCAGTTTCAGCCTGCTGCTCTCCGGCTCCTGCTGCTGCTCACCGCTACCTGCCTGCTGCTTACCTGCCTGCTGCTGCTCTCTACGGCCTACAAGCTGCTCACCGCTACCCCCCCGGATAGTAACCACCTAGAGACGTTACAGTACTGTCACTTGTGATTGTCGTGGTATATAGGTTGCATAGAGATTAAGTGTCCATATAGTTTTCATAATCAGTCTTCATAACCATTCTTGTTTCACTTGTGATGAAAATCAACTACTACAATTTAATACTAAGCATTCTTACTGTTATCAAATACAAACCCATCTTTTTGTAACCAGATTCTCTTACTGTGATCTAGTTATGTGGACACCTAATGAGATTTTCATACACAGTCACAGCTGACAAACCATTCCAATAAGCCATGGTTCAGAAGGCAACAACAATATTCAAAGCTGTATTACTGTTAGAACTCTTAGGATGTTTCTATTCAAGGACAAAGTCTGGTAGAAATAATGAGAATGTACATGATAGTGCTGTAGCTAACTAAACATCAATAATGTTATTTGAAAGTTTATACATCTTTATTGTCCTAAATATTCATGAGAATGGTTTTTTTTTTTGTTTTTAAGGCCTTTTGTAATACACTAGAGTTTTGATTTTGCACAAATAATTTTATACAATATTAATGTCCATTTTTGCAATTCATACACACATTATTAGCAAAAGTGCTGTATTCTAAAATGTAAGTGCCTTTTATGCATATATAGAATAAAATACATAGGAATCAGCAAAAATGGGTCAGTGTAGTACACTTATATGTGATTGTTTGTGATATATATGTATAGTCAGGAATATATAAATACAGTGTTAATAAATTCTGAAGGTGCTCTCTGATTACAGTATATGTTAGTTAGTGAAGACCAAATATACTTTAATATGGTACACTTGGATACAACAGATTATGATAAGTGCCTTTTTTTCCCAAATCATACTAAATTATACATATTGTAATATGGGACAGCTTAGGACACTTATATGGGGTTGTGTGTGACATATAAATATATATATTTATTCATCTGTATTGTCCTATATATTCACAATAATTTTTATTGAAGGCCATTTCAAAGACAGTAGTTTTGATTGAGCACATATAATTATATACAATATTAAATGTCCTTTTTTGTAATTCATACTCACAGTAATCTGCAGCCAATAGTATTCTGAAATGTAAGTGCCTTTTATGCATATATAGAATTATATACATTGGAATCAGCAAAAATGGGTCAGTGTAATACACTTATGTGATAAATATGTATAGTAAGGAGAATATAAATACAGTGGTAATAAATTCTGAAGTTGCTCTCTGTTTAAAGTATGTGTTAGTTGCTGAAGACCAAATATAGTTTAATATGTAGTACACTTGAATATGATAGATTGTGATAAGTGCCTTTTTTTCCCAAATCATACTAAATTATATATATTGTAATAAGGGACAGCTTAGGACATTTATATAAGGTTGTGCGTCATATAGATTTGAATGTGAAAAGTTGTATTTTCAATATTATTGTATGTAGAACAGTACCAAGTTTATTGATAAGCATTATTTTCCCATTTGGGGGGATTATAGTTCCTAATGTTCTATATCAAATGTTGCATTGTACACGAAATGGAAAGGTAAATTATTAGCACATTCCTTGAGATTGTTTTATTTGCACAGAACAATAAATCAATAAGCAAAATATTATGACAAATTTCCTGATGTTTGCCCTTAGTTTATTATGAGAACTCATTCTATATTCACTACAGAAGGGGAGAAGTTGGTCAGAGCACAGCATACAACAGCTACCTTATCTAGAGTAGTCATCTGATTCTCATCAACCTTCATAGTATAGTCCATAGGAACAGGGCCTCCAAGGATCTTGTATCTTTGCCGAACCAAGTTAATAACTCTCTCAACATGTATATGAACATTTGCAATGCTTCTAGTACTGATAACATCATCACTACTTAACTGCTTTCTCTCTCCCATAAAGGCAGGTAGAACAAGGGTAGCCTGCAGTAAACTTATAGAATCTGCAATGTCAAAACCCCTGTTGGCCAAGATAACATCACCTGGTGTTATGTGGTCAAGAAACCCACTGTTTTCAGTAACATATTTATCACTAGTTCTACCCACCCATCCCTTAGATATAAAAGAAACAGCTCCTTGAGGAGAAATCCCAATAAAAAATTTGATGGTGTTGTGGTGCTTATATGATAACCATGTTTGAGCTTGTGCTAAAAGATTTGATGGTCTCTCCAAAAATATTTCAAAGGCATCAATGATAACTGCTACTTTATTTCCAAACTCTTCCCTGAAGCACATTGGCATTGTTTCTCCGAGTTCATCTCTGGGTGGCCACCTCACTAAAAATCCCAGTTTTATGTACAAAATATCTAGCATCATTAAAAATATTTTTGAAGAAGTTCTAGAAGAGATCCCAAACCTGTATGCAAGATCCTGCACAGAAAGGTTTAAGCGTAACTTCATTAATGTTAGAATCAATTGTTGAAAAGCTGAGAGAACACTGTTGTGATTCACAAACACATCTTTCTCTATGAATGAAAATAAAGTGATTAAAGTCTGAAACCCAACTACCCCAGTATAAAAGCTTACTTTCTCATCGTTTCCCCTAAAGTAATCTTCATTTATGGTCATATTATTCAACTTCTTTTTCAAGGCTACCCTTTCTTCTAATATACAGTTAAGTTTTTCCTGTAACAGACTTATCATGTCTGAAGTAATATCTGTCTGTGATGCACTTGAGGTTGTAGAATGACCTTGACATTCACTACCAGCTGCAACAGAGGATGCTTCAAATGATGACCCATCGTCTGGTATTACTGTTGCTTGTCCTGCATCTATATTATAAGAGAATTGAAAAACAGGCTTTAAAAATATTACCTTGTCTTAACAGACCCTTTAATTCACTATATATTACAAATTAGGTAACTTTATACTATTGGGAAATTATCAGTGATGAGATTGATCATTCCCAAATGACGGTTATATAATTTTACTCTAATATATAACATTACTATGTTAAAAGCAATGGAAGGTGATGAAAACCAGTTTGGGTCCCTTAATTTCATTTATAATATGCTTTATCTTACTTAAGCAGACTGTAAAATAATTTAAATCATGACCAGAGAATGGAAACAAGGTAACTAATACAGTATTACAGTACTGTACGGTACAGTACATCTAACCTTTCTTGGTTCTCATCTGATGTAAAGTCATTGCGGCGTCGACTTCAGCAGCACGTTTCGGTCTTGGAGCCGTCCTTTCGTGCTTCCGTTCCGACTTTCTTGGTGATGATAACCTAGACTTGAACTTTGTATGCCCAAGTTGCTGTGTCGGTGCCCAGTCGGGGTTCGCTTTGTCATATAATTTTGAAGGAGCCCCTGAGAAAAAGATTTCACATCTTATATTAGAGTAATTACAAATATATTATCTTCTATGAATCCTATATTTACCATGTTTAATTTCAGTACTGTATCATAAAAAAAAAAAAAAAAGGAACCAACTTCATGTGCTGCATTCCATACATTTCAGTCTAATCCAGCTTGTTGTAATTAATTCTCCATGTTCTTCATTACATACATTTAAATTTCACATAGAATGACAGAAGGTTAGGTCTTAGGAAAGCATTATAAAAGACTTGAAAGGTAAGAACTGTGTACTAAATTTTAACCTAGACTGCCTCTATCTTACCTCAAACATATAGGTCTATTGTATAGTATATTGCTAAATGTCCACAAGATTAAAAACAATGTCTGGGACTATTGAAGCAAAACTAAAATTATGTTTATAATGTAAAATTTTAGACTTATGTAAGATAAACCATGAGTACTTAATGAGAGCCTATTATCACCTGTTATGTGTTTTATCTCATCCACAAACTCCAGTTCCCAGGCTATCCCCAAAGAAAGGGGAAAGAAATGTGAATAAAAGTTATGTTGGCCTCACAAAAATAAAACATGATAAAAAATGAATAGAACATCAAAAAAATTAATGTCGGAAAAATCTAACTGGACCTCTTATGCAGAAATATCAAATATTTACCTGATACGAAGTGATTTCCACATACTCTCCAGTGCTCAGGGTTGGATGTTATCATTCGAGATATCCTGGAGAACCACAAATTCCTCCTCTCAGTCAGCAGTTTCTCGTGTGCCACTCCTTGATTTTTGCATACCTTTGGTATGCGATAAAAGGACCGACCAGGGACCTTGTCTGTATTAGTGCAACCTATTATACAGCAGAAACGTGGCATTGTTAAATAGTCCCTTGTGGAAACATAGAACTCGCCCAGTTCAGTTCACTTGATGTGTGAGGAGTATTGCCTTCCCAACGGCACTACTCTTGTTGTCTCGTTAATATGATAGTAGTAAAACTAATGCTACGCTCATGTGCGTCTATTATTTTCTATATTTTCCTTTCCTTTATCTTATGTTAATCCTTGTGTTTTCCTTGTTTTTTCTCTTTTTTTCCAAATTTGAAATAGGTAGTCTTTTGTTACACTTATATTTTTTTCATTAAATAGTAGCTGTCCTAAAATACTATTTTCATTTTCTATATATGGTTGTTGTAAGTTCACATTTTCATTTGTTTCTTCCTGTAAAAATGGACACTACAATATAAAATGCCTTATATCCTCTAATTCTGCTTCACACAAGTCGCATTTTACTTCACTTCCTATAATTATTTTTCTACCCTTATATAATATTATTGATGCCATATCATTATCAAATATTCTTTCTGTTTTTATTTCTGTTTTAAATGTTTTGTATATTTCCAAGCTCGGTTTTACATGGACTTCCTCCTTCCATTGCTCTGTGTCCCATTTTTTTATTTTTTTCCTTTATTTTTTTAACACTAATTTCTTGGATTGACTTTTCACCCAACTTGGTTTCTCTAATGAGTGACTTTACCTTCTTCATCCATTGGTCTTTTCCACTTTCCATCTTTTCTTGCATTATTCGTTTTACTGATTGACTCTCCTCTTAATGTTACTACCTGAGCATATTTTGGTGCCCCTAGTATAAATCTATATACACTGTTTTCTATCTTTTGTAGCTTTACTGTTTCAGTTTTTGTAAATTCCAATATATTTGCTCCATAAAGTACAGATGGTAGCACTACACTCTTCCAATATGCTTTGCCTATTAGCATCTTATTTACACTCTGGGATATTATTGTATATGTCATGTTTGCCATTTTTCTTGCCTTTTGTATTACCTGACAATATCAAGTCTAGTATGCTCAGGATGTAAACAAAGCGTTCTCCTCCACCAATATGGCCACCAGGCGTGTAGCGACATCACGGTGACGTCACGCGAAAAGGGTCTTCATGTAACAAATATCAAAACCAACCAAAATGTTATGAAGGAAATTGGTAAGAGAGAGAGAGAGAGAGAGAGAGATAATGAGTAGAATATATGATAATATGGTAAATTTACAGTAGTACTGAGTTCACTATACTGTATTGTATATTTTGTATCATAACCCACTATTTTGGACCATTTTAAGACAATTTTCATCTATGGCATTTCTCTCGGAGAAATTAGTCTGACCTAATTAGTCTGACCTAACCTAACCCAGACCACAGCAGACTACCGGGACCTAACCTGGGCAAACTACTGGGACCTAACCTGGGCAAACTACTGGGATATAACAGGTATAAACTATCATAAAGTGATCGGGGCAAATTCCCTGGACCTAGCGGGAAGTGGTAACACTGCCCGGCCCTGGCCAAGAACGCAGTACAAAAACCGTACGTAATAACGGTAATTCTTTCAATATTTACCGTGGTGGGTTGGTTCAGGTGGGTTTTCTTTTCTTTATTTTCTTCATTGTTGTTTTCATAATTTTTTGTCATTAACTCTTCTTATAAATCTACCGTCATTGTACTATTTCTTCTTTGATCCTCGACTTGCTTCGTTCTTCATTTTACACACATTTTCAGTTTTTTTCTTCACTCGTTAGCAATATACAGTCAGCTGTCAGCCATTGTTATTGTTGTGATGATGATGATGATGACTGAGAGTCACCAGTGTTTGGGTGTACCTTTGCAACGGTGCTCTTTCACTGTCTTCCTCTGCAGACTCTGCGGAGAGAAAACAAACCAACAGCACCAAAGAATACATGTATACACATCATACTTTCATCCTCTATATCCTATACAACCTGCTCGTCCCTATATACTAATTTTCTCTTCAACCATTCCCTTTCCAGAAATTCTTTCACACTCTATTATCACTGGACTGTACAGCTCTCGTTCACTAATAAGACCTAGCAGCACTTTGGCTGCCACTGTCGCTTCCACCATCTCCCTCCATTTTCTCTCTCCTAGTTCACTAATTACCACATTCAGCATGGTAGCTCTCTCTCTCTCTCGTTCATACTTATCACATACCATCAACACATGTTCTACTGTCTCATCTTCCCTACTCTCACACATCCCACACACCTTACTGCCTTCATTACTCCATCTATATATTTTGTCATTCACCTCCAATGACTTCGTTCTTGCCTTAAACATCAGCTCACTTCCCCAGCTACCATCATAGAACACTTCACTCCTTGGTATGTCCTCAGAGGAGTAGGCTACCAATCTAGCGTGCTCTTCTGACTCATGCCTCTCATCCATTCATCTCTGCCTATTTCTTGTATCCGTCTCTTAATCTCATTCATCCATTTCTCATCACTCCATCTGCCCCTTTCATCTAGCATTGGGTACTGCATTCCACACTTTTCCATTCTTTTATCACATATCCTTCTCCACTTGGTGTACCGTCCTGTCCATTTATACACCCTTCGAGCCCATCTGTCTTCATTCATTCCCTATAGTCTAACCTTATATCTCAACACTCCTTTGGCTATCCCCTCCTCAAATGTACTCCATCCAGCATCACCTCTTATTGCTTCCACACCTACATACTTGTTTGCACCTAATGCTGTTCTTCCTATCCTATTCTGTACTACCTCCAGTCTGTTAAAGTCATTCACTGTCCATGTCATGGTCTCCAGTCCATACATGAGTCCAGGTACAGCCATACCTTTCCATACACCACGCACTACCTCATACTTATTGGCTCTACACCTTGCCACACTTCCTAGTCTTCCTACCCACTGGTTTGCTCTTGATAACCTATCAGTCTTTGTCCTATCACACCCTTTCTCATCCACAATTATTCCTAAGTATCTATACTCTTGTGTCCTTTCAATCACATTTCCCCCCAGTCTCCGCGTTCTACCTATATCCCGGTCATCCCCATTCACTACCAATACTTTGCTCTTATCACTCCCAAACTTGACATTAAAATCATTCCCATACTCTGTAACTACATCAAGTATTCTCTGCAGTGTCTCACCTGTCTCACTCAGAATCACCACATCATCTGCATATAACAAAATACTCAGTACATACTCCCCTACCTGAATCCCTAAACCTTCCTTCCTCATTCGTGCTGCTAGTTCCTCTGTATACAGACCACGGTCCATATAGTACCCACGGTCCATATAGTGGACCGTGGACTATATGGACCGTGATACAGACCAAACAACAATGGTGAAAGCACGCATCCTTGCCTCCACACCTCTCTTACTCTCCACCCACTGCCCTGGTTTCCTTATACATACTCATTATAATATTCATTATCTTGCTACTAACTCCCACTCTCTCCAAGACCTTGCCTAGCTTATACCTGTTAACTTTGTCATACGCCTTCTCAATGTCTAGAAAAAGTAAACTTTCCTGTTATCTTTCACCATTTTTCAATAACTTCTCTCACTACGAACATATTATCCTCCCCTCTCCTATCTGTCCTAAAACCATTCTGTTCCTCTCCCATCACTTTATACCTCTCCACACTCTCTTTCAACCTTTCATTCAGGATCCCACAAAACACCTTTGATACTGTATCTGTTTGAGCTATGAGCCTATAGTTCCTAAGCTCTCTCTTATTAGCTCTTGTGTCCTCCCTTATGCAACAGAGTCACTCTACTCTCATTCCACTTACTTGGCACTTTTTCCTCTACCCAGATTGCTCTGAATAGAGAGTAAAGGCCTTCTAATACTCCTTCCCCTCCCTCCTTGTAGAACTCATACGGAACCCCATCCCTGCCTGCTGCTTTACCTGCTTTCAGTTTCCCTTCATACTTCCTAATCTCAGCTCTACTTATTTCATCATTCATATCCTCCTCTATTCTTGTTTCCAATTCAAACCTCACATCACTCCTGTCTTCTGCCTCATTCACACCACCTATTTCCTCCCAGAATTCCTTTATAGTGGTCCTAGACTCCAGCTGTAAGCTACTGGTGGGCTGGTCCAATACTGCCAGACTGGCTAAGACTGCCAGTCTCAATCAGGCAAGTGGAGGGTGCGTGTGTGTTCTCGCTTTCTCTCCGGCAGACCAAGATCTTTGGGGATAGACAAGGTAACTCTCGCGTCTGTAACATTTATTTATTTATGAAAATACAAGATGCACAGATATACGGATGCATTAGGGTATATAATAACTCAGTTACATAAGTGCATAGGTTCGTTGTGATTATTTCTGTAAAAAACTCATGTTTGAATTCTGATGGATGTTCTGTATGCAATACACAATTCTCTGAAGCTGCTGGTGACAAAATACAAATAAGAGCGGCCGATTCCACCAGGGACTCAGGCAAAGAAAAGTAGCCTATTCCAGTGTATTGCTTCCTGTTATGTGAAAGGCTGTTATATAGTAATAGCTAACGGTGGTGGTAAATATGACAGAGGTGTTGAAATGTCAAAGGGTTACACAGCGATTAAATTATGTTTCCTTTCCGGATCTGTGAGGAAAAACAAAACAATCCCTGACTAATACCCATATACTCTATTCTCCTTCATCTAGCAAGCTTGTTAACTGTTAGGGGCCTATCACGTTAGTACAGTATATATTTATTTCGTTATCTGGTTTTTATCCTCTCATCAAGCCAGACTTTCTCCGTTCAGGTTCAAGGACGTCCTCAAGACTCTTGTAAACAGGTTGAAGAACAAAGGAAACTTGAGACAGTCCAGAGAACGAAGGAAGTAATTTAAAGTGTGGTACTTAGAATACGTTTGACAGAATGGAATGTACAGTTGGCCACAGGAATTCGTACACAGGCTCATCATGAAGAAAGGTCATTATTGTGAAAGTACTGTAGTGAATGGTCTACCAAAGTGACTCAGTGATGGCAAAACAGCAAACCTATTATTACGTTGTGTTACAGTTGCATAGACTTATATATTATTTTCTCTGTGTTGTGAACCCTTGAAGCCTAGAGTGTGTGTACGAATTCTTGAGGCCGACTGTATGTATAGTGCAAATCCTCCCACCCATTATACAACTCCCACTTATTATATAACGCCCACCTCGGTAATCTTGGGAGGGAGACAGAATGAGGGTGACCTGTTTATGGTACAATAACTGCATACGGTAGTTTGTTTCTCTCAACTGAGTAAGACGTAAAGACTAATTAAATACTGATTGGATTACAAGTCAAGCAATAGCCTATCAGATAAAATTTATAACGATGCCAGATATCAGCTATAGAAAAAGTCAGTTATTAAAATGTGTCGGGCAGGATCAGTATCCAATGCACAGGAAATGATTGAAGTTCCCCACAACGGAATAGGCTAACCAGCAGGATTCCAAGAAATCCTTGTTTCAATACAGTGCTATGTAGGTTACAACACAATTTTTCCTCCTGTTGCCATGAGAGAGATGGACGTATACATGAATATCGGTACGTATTGTATTACGAACCGAGCTGAGACTCTATCCAATAGTGGCTATACGTACGTTATATGAATGGATTCAATAGGGTTGTATTTTGATAATCATTCTACCACAACCAAAAGATCAAAAGGTTACCCTGTCATTGATAGCCGAGTTCTGCTTACAAAACTCCACAAATACTTAACCATTATTTATCAATACAAAGTAACTTATAGCCTACCGATAATATCGGTCATTCTGAACATTACCTTTAACGGTTGCAGAAGACGGACACCAACTTTTCACCATGACTGTTACAGCTCACCTCGCCCCTGTGGAGAAAGCAAAGTACAGTATAGCTTACACTTTCTCTCCTTACTTCAATGTGTGCAGCAGGGAGGATTTGTTTTTTGTTTTTTTATGTGCATCTTTTTTTTTCCATTTCGGTGAAACTTTAGTTTACGATGACATCAATGTAATGTTCTGTGCTTCATGGAAAATGTAAGGGAAAGTAGAGTATGGACAATTAACTTCACTCGTGAATCTAACCACTGGCAATCTGATACGCCAAAGCTCGTATAGCCTATGTATCCTACTCTCTAAAGACCCATACCACTGGAAAAGTTCATTGTACAGCTACAATCAAATAACCACCGACACTTTCCTTCCATCGTGCAAATAAACAGTATCATATAAAAATATAATCATACAACACCTTATGTCAACTTAACCTCCATAATTATTATTATGAGGTGCTGCAAAATCATACATGTGGTGTTCTTTATTACCAAGATATTTACAACGATGGAAAGAAAGTGTCGGTGCATATTTAATTGTGGCTGTACCTATCCTGGGCTAACTTCTCATTTCATTCAACTTTCAAGTGATTGTTAATGATATTTTAGTTACGGTAACTTTGTATATAATCATATGTGTAAACGGACTCCACTGGCTTTTTACTATAGTTTATGTCAACCACGACCATGATCTTCCGCACCACCCATGATCCATACACCCAATTCAAGGTTAACCTCTCAGATTTAAAAATGATGTTATATTCTTCCTTGATATATCTATTATCTCTTTCTGTGTACCTATAAGTTTACTACATAGCTATATATATTTATACCATATATCTATAAGACATCACAAAACAAACAAACGACCATTTCTCATGCTAGGGTGGTGGGGAAGCGGGGAAAGTGGGGTCAACAGCCGAAGAGAGAGAGAGAGCCGGCCTGAACCTGTCAAGGAAAAAAAATAAAAGAATGCGCTCGGCCAGAAAGACCTTGTACCATGAATGCAAACAGTGACAAAGTGGAGGGACAGCAAACACCAATGAAATGGAAGGAAACGAGGGACCGTTGAAGAGGGGAAAAGGGGTTGGCTCGGGTTCAAAGGGGCGCCAAAATCATTAAACTACTACAGAGAGAAAGATATGGAGGGGAGGGGGGGTGAATGCGATTTAATTCTGAGTTACACATGTGCGAGATATACGTTCTTATGGTAGAAAATATATATGAAATATATGGTAGGTCTTCCTTGCGCAACTGCTGTAGGCTAGGCTATTATGGGAAAATCAACCCTCCCCCTCCCTTTCCCATTTGTTTACAATTATTGATTTTGACACCATCTTTGTTATTGCTGTCAATCCACTTGCCACCATGTTTAAGACGTTTGTGTTAAGTCTGATGATCTTGGGAAATTGGACATTTTAATTTCACATTTCTTAAATTGTGCTTAAATAATTCAGTACCGTATGGTTTCTCACACGCAAAACCACGATTACACAAGCTCTCTCCTAAGATTATGGGGTGATGGGGTGATTATGGGGTGACTGTCAAAAACAGTCTATTTCTCTAATAAATGGATGGTAAAATCACATGAAAAATACAGTAGGAAAAGCTATGTTTTGTCTGGAATACTTGCACTTGTGTAACTTGGAAAACGTAACCAAACCGTTCAATACTAGACCTAAAAAATTAAAGTGCCGACGAGTAGCCTACTGTATACTACTGGCTACCAGGATGTGAATCCGGTTGGCTACTTAATTAACCCTGGTCAGGCAGAGACGGGTCTCCTCAGTACCTTCCTACTTTGGTGTGTGTATATGCATTCGGTAAAGGAGTTCCTTCAAGGCCATTATCCATTTGACCCCTATAAGGGGGTTCGGGACTCATAGACCCACGTCTACTTAGCTTGGAAGTGCGTCTCTGGATCTTACAGACTCACATCTACTTTTCGTGTTATCGTGTTATTTTATTATTGGGTCTTACAGACCTCTGCTTCTTACTCTCTGGGGACAACAATACTTTCATGGGTGCCATCTATAGCCCCCACTACTCCAGGAAAATCTGCCTGATTTTGCTGAATTTCGGCTTGCAATCTTGGGAACTTTATATACCTTGCAAGAAAGGCTGGTGTTGCAAGGGCATCAACAAGTGTCTGACTAATCACACGACCAGCCGTTTGTGAAGATATTCCCAAATCATCACCATTACACAACTGCATTGTTCCTGTTGCCAAATACTGAAGACAGGTGAGCACTTTCAGTTCAGCAGATATGACTTTACTTCTACTTGGTGGCTGAATAACATTTCTCACATAGTCACTACCATTACGCCACCTCGATCATATCTAAATCTTTTCATGAGTTCCGAGTCTCCATAATACATATTTAAAATGCCTTTTCTTTCCCGATAAACCCTTGCCCTCGATAATCTCACTTGCTGTTGTGCCGCCATCGTCGCTACCAAGTAAACACAGAGTTACACTTAATTAAGTGTCCTCGTGGAGGTGTCTCAACTTTTGTCGTCTGCTAAGAGTACTAAGGATTTGAGAGAAGGACTTAAATACTTTGTTCCGAATTAAGTGCAGGCAAGACTTAAAAAATTCGTCTGCTAAGTGCACTTAGAGAACTAAGTATTTCTGTAGTTACGGACAAGTTACTTCAAATGAGTTCCACCTTTTACTGCCGGGACGAAACACTCTGCTAAAAAATAAGATTTTGTGCTTTATACCTATCGACTCATGCCATGGTGTTGGTCATTAAGGCAGTCAGTCTTGTTACATCAACACATCTTCCCCCAGCCAACAAGGTCAGTAAGTCTGCACTTACAGCCGGGTACCTACTTACTGCTAGGTGAACAGGGACATAGGGGGCAGGGAAAATTGTCCAATAATTCCACTGATTCGACACTCTGCTACTTGTACAGTCGGCGGCAGAAGTCCTGTTGCCTCACCTGCTTCACCGAGACACGCAGTGTTCATGGACTCGAGAAATACGCACGCTATCTGCACTTAATAATCTCGAGTCTATGAACATTGCGAGCCTCGGTGAAGCAGATGAGGCGACAGGACTTTTGCCACCGACTGTACAGTACCTTGTTGCAACCAATCCAATATGGCGAGGGAGCACTTCACTGAGTGTAGTGGAGCTCCCTCGTGGTGAGAGAAGACAAATCAGGAAGGGAGGAGTCGATACAAAGCGAAGCCTCCCAATTCGTTTCGACTCGTCAAATACTGAGAGATTTCCCCTTTGATTTATTTATCAGTCCAGTTAATTTACGGTTGATGGGTATGGCGTTATTCTCAATTGAAAACGAATGAATCGTGCAATTTCCAAAGCTCTTTGTATGTTGGCAGCAATACCAAAATCAGCTTGATTAGTTCGGCCAGGTTTCTCACCGGTTCATTTTCTCTGAAGAGTGAATATATATATATATATATATATATATATATATATATATATATATATATATATATATATATATATATGCGTGTTGCTGAACTAAAATAAACTGAAGGTGAAGAGGGAGGGAGTGAGCCTTGTACTGCATGCCAATTTTGCGGTGATCTTACGCTTACAACATACGGTGTTTTGTAAGGACTTTTTTAGAAATGTGAAGCGAAAAATGCTTATGTACACACTAACTGCCATTATTAGTTTTAATGATGACAATGTAAAAGTTCTCATGAACATCAAATACTTCGACAGAACCAGAAACAGTATAACTTTTCTGCTGAAAAAGAAAGTCCAAGACGTACAGCACGTACTACAAAATAACCTGCAAAACACACAGACAATGCTATAGGAAAGAAAAAGCCAACACTTACAAGATAATAAAGGCGGAAAAAGAGCAAATAACCTTGTAGCGTATCTAATTGAGGTGGATCAGTGTTTGGATCCGCCCTGCTCTTACGACAATGAGGAGTCCTTCACCTATGTACTTACATGATGGTATAGGAGCCAAGGAGGAGGGGGAGAGAAGAGGTTCACCATATTCAATTGTTTCAAACTTAACATCGATCTCGAAATGCAGATATGGCACTGAGCAGTAAATAGCCTATATATTGATTTCGTTGGCTACCCAGTACAGTATAAAGATTAAGATGCCTCAACACCATGATCATAATATTTACAAATAACAATCTCAGCTTCTATTCGAAGTCTCCCAAATGTAGCACCGAGTTGACACTTTATTTCAGTGTAGGCTACTGCACAACAGGTGCTACTACTGCTACATCTGGAGAGGAGGAGGGAGATGTAGGGGTTGGAGGGGAGCAGTGGGGACGGGGATGGAAGCTGCAGGAAGCAGTATGCCAAGGAAAAGAAAAATTCATATGCGGACATGTTCAAGGGCAAATGACGAATGAGGTGATGACGGTGGAAGTTATGGGATGAATGGGAATGAAAAATAACAGTGACAATGCAACATCAACGGTCATTTGCCTCCACAGGAGATAGAAATGAAGGAGGGAGATCTAGATTTGAAGAACGTAGAAGGGAAGGAAGAAAAATTGAAAAGTAGAAACTGATCGACCCAAGATCAAAGGGGCGTTCAAACCCTGTTGGCGATTATTATCTCTGCTGACATTCGGTAAAGTGAAGGCCCCGGCCTGAGACATCGAGGTGCACGCACGGATTTGGTGGTGTTTATCAGTAATATAATCTTTGATATAACTCCAGCAGTCAGTGTTTGGGACTACCTCGTACCGTATAATTATCTTGACTTGGAAGGTTTCCTCCTCACCTCTGCTTGGGGGAGGTGGGGGTAATTGAGCGGCATCATCCCCACCCCCTTGGAGTATATCCCCCCTCAAGACAATTAATAATATAACATCCCAATTAATGCGGGAAAACTAGAACAAAGAAGCACCTTATCATTATAGAACAAAAGAGATGCAACCAAACATCGAATTTGTTTTTAGTTAAAAAACTTGACTGATGCCAAGCGATAAATATCCCACAAACTCCCTCGTCGCCATAAGGATATTTACACAATCGTATACAATACCACACTGACGTCAACACTGACCAGCAAATGTTGAAGCAAACAATTACAACCATTGTGATACCGTCTTGACTCAGCACTCCCCGGACACCAACTGTATACTGGCTCCACCCCTGCTGGTTAGCTTAAGCAATGAGACAATTTTTAAGGATATCCTATTGTTAATTTTATCGCTACAGCCCAAGCGTCATTAGCCTATGAGCTTTTTGGGGGGCGCATCCCCGAGAGCAACAAGGGGTCGAGCCAGTATAGGCTACATACAGTTCGTAATAATAGGCTACTCCCCGGACTTGGGTATTTCCTGTGCAGCTCTCTCCTCCCATCACTCAAGGCCATATTCTCACCCCACCCACTCCATTGTGTTTAACGCCGAGGTGCTGTTTATTTTTATTTTTTTATTTTTTTTATTTTTTTTATTACTGCAGCTGCATTGTCATTCTAGGCAGGATGTTTGAACACCAAAACACTAATATTTGCCCGGGTAGCGATCGAGTTAGTGGTATTCGAAACTATTTTTAATTAATTGTCTATTATTAGTGTAACAAGATCGATCGTTCAGGTGAACTGTACAGTCGGCGGCAGAAGTCCTGTCGCCTTACCTGCTTCACAGAGACATGCAGTGTTCATGGACTCGATAAATACGCACGTTTTCTACACCTAATAATCTCGAATCTATGAACATCGCGTGCCTCGGTGAAGCAAGTGAGGCGACAGGACTTTTGCCGCCGACTGTACTTCGGATTTCAGCAAGAACAGGTTGTCCAACTCTTTCTGGTGGCATGGCCAGTTGAATAAATTAATTGCTCCCTTACATCACATCTCATATGCTGGCCTACGGTTTCTGCTCATATTTATCCAATAGGCATTATATATGTTTATTTGGACTGAACACTAAATAGAATGGAAGTATCCCAAACAAAGTGGGTGTGGATCAAAATTTTGTTTGACATGTTTTTTCGCTTCCCACATTCAGATGTCAGAGCGAAATGAAAATATAACTACCTCGATCGGTTTACCACTTTCTCTACTATATCTTATTATATTCTTGAAACAAACTACTGTTTGTACATATTACTTACTACTTGCATAATTATTTGCCTATTCTATAAATACGGATTGCCCACAAAGATGTGGCCGGGAAATACTAAAATAGTAGGGTATGTGGGTTCCTTCGGACCCTAGCCTGCTATAAATCCATTTCATTTCTGCTGTTGACCCTCCTTTTCCCTTCGTGCTTGCTGTCCCTCCTCTGTTTCTCCTTTTAATTGGTAGACTACAGTACAAGGTCATTTTTTATTCTGGAGTAGCAGTCTTCTCTCTCACCCTTTAATATCTTTATAAATAAATGGCAGTCAAGAAATAATATGTATTCACATATTCCGCAGCTTATTGTGCACAAGCAACTTTCACGTAGCCTACTAACATTTTCCAGCACGAAGTGTCAGCGGCTGACAGTTTTATACATACATACTGTAATTAAGAAGCTACAATACTTCTAACCTCGCTTTACACTCCGGGGGAGAGGATAATGATACAAAACAACTTTCCCTCATTTGTGGTGCGACTTTGGTGCGGATAATAATAATAATAATAATAATAATAATAATCGATGATAAACATAAAATTTCTTTTTAATATCTTAATTAGGCAGTGGTTACCTTAGCGAAAGTTACAAAAGCACTGCAGTTACCCACTTCGATCCTTGCAAGAGATATCACAATAAGATAATTATAACCGCTCGATGTGCTAAAAAACTATAGTTAAAGGTGTCTTGAGGGGGATCAGGGACGGTTGTGGGGTATATTAGCAGAGTATTTACAATCAATCCTTCTGTTATCAGTGTATTTAAACATTAATTTCCCTCCCTTGTTGTTTCAGATGTTGCAGTGGCGTGTGATTGTGGCGTCATGGTGGTGTGTGATGGTGGTTATGGTGGTGGTGGTAGAGGGGGCTCCAGCTGCTGACTCGAGCCATCTCCACGCTGAACACCGGGGCCCTCATCCCACCACCACCACACCACACCCTATTGAGGACATCGTGCATGCGTGAGTATCCTTCTGCAGAGAGAGTTGAACCCCCTGTACACGGGCTACTTATTAGTGTATGGTGGCTACAATTTGGTGGTGGGATCAGGGATGCTGTAACACATACCCTGTTCACGGGCCACTTTTTCGTGGCAACCACTGGCAGTTCCATCATGGATGTCGGTGAGGATGTTTGTGTCATCGTATGGCTCCTCAAATAAACTAAAAGTCCTAGAGGGCTGGGCGTTTCTCCACTTGACATATCAATATATAAAAGTCAATAACATTTACCGTAGCCATTGTGGTTTACTACAACCAGGTGGGTCCACTTAATTCCTACTGGACCGTCAACAATGCCAGATGGTCCACCACAGCGATGCTACACTACACACACACACACACACACACACACACACATAAATATATATATATGTGTGTGTGTGTGTGTGTGTGTGTGTGTGTCATTTAAATTAATGATATTTATCAGTGTTAAGCCACCGTGGCTTAGAGGGTAAAATGGACTCTGTTACCGTTATGGCTCGTGTGTAGGCTTCCATAGAAACACGTGTTTCATTTACCGCCACGAATACATTGACAGCCACCATCCACTGAAAAGTGGCACGTGTGATGGGTGAGTGAGTTTTTGGATGAATTGGATGGATGGGTGAGATAAGAGGATATCTTACTAGCTAGACGCCTTTAGATTATTTAAAGTGCTACCAGATAATCCTGTTGCTCAAGAATTACATATTAATGTTTACGGTGTGATGATAAATAAACCTGTATAATACAGTATACGGTGCTTACAGGGTGCTACAGTCTGATACAGTCTCTGCCATGGATGCGGCAGCAGCTCGTCTGACCACAGCAGTAGGCCAGGTGGTGGACGATCTGGGGGATTTTGTGGTGGATCGAGTCAAGGACCTGCCGCAAACCATAAAGGAGGTTTCAGACAGAGTATCACATGCAGTCACTGAAGGCAGTGAGAGGGTACGATTTCATCTTTTAGTGTTGTCATCATCACTACTGTTGCTATCATTATATTTACCTTTATGACCATCTTCACCAATATCTTCTTTCACAGCACAGTAATTGTTAATTACGGTACATTCTTTTCCCATACCAACTAACTCTGAACCAAAGTTGTTGACCAAAATATTCATGGGTTAGAGAATGAACCATTTAAACTCTTAATGGTTAAAAGTAAAATAGCAATACATGTATAAGCTATGCATACGTTTACAGTACTAAGGATTAACCAGAGTAAAACGAGTATCATATTCCCATATCTAACACCACAAGTAATGTTTCTTATTGCAGGTGGTGATCATGGTGAAGGGTGTGAGGCAAGAAATGCAGAACCACACTGCAGGAACTGGGAACACTGTCACTAACACTGTGGACCGAGTAAGGACTGCAGCCAACGCATCACAAACTCTAGCCAGCCTTCAAGACCTCCGTAAGTTATTACCATTATCATTAATGAGTTTGAGACTTAAAAGTGCACACTTCATTTGTTCGGGTTAACTTACTCGCACTCTTAATTCTGTTATAGCTCCACACTGGCCAATGTTATTGCAAGCCTACAGCAATGGTGTGTTGAGCTACAGGAAGTGATTTCTTCCCACCTCTCTTATCAACATGACTTGGAATTTTTCTGAATGTCTGGAGTTTGCATCACTGGCACTGGGACAGGCTTTAGATGTGGTCCCTGGCACTTGTTCAGGACATAAAAGTTTTCATACCTAGACACCAGCAGTGATCTGTCTATATGGGTGGATATATCAGCATGTTTATCTATGTATTCTAACTCGTCTCTATTCCTTCAGAGGAACGTATGGCTGTATCACTCACGCGTATCTTTGGATCACTCTTTGTTAACCTGGACAAAATTGATACAGCTATGGCGGACAGCATCAGGTACGTTTATCAAGAAGTCGCCTGCCACTGCTTCTCTCTTTTTGCTTTCTATTTTTCTCAAGTGCTTACTACTTCCTTTGCCCATCCTTTACTTCTATGCCTTAGGAAGCAGCTATTAATGTCTTGTAAATCACCACATGCAATATTGGTGGCCTACAGAATTGTAAAACACCTTAGAGGAACACAGGTTTTTATTTGAATATTTTTTGTGTCTTGATCAGACAATTTTCTGGCGGCCACGAGGAGGATGAGGGCCATTCTTCCAACACGAGACCCACTGCTCCCTCGGCCCATGACAACGAAATCAAGGTCATATATTGAGTACCAGCACCTGAGATCTGAGCCTCCTGGAGATGTCCACATTGATCAACTTATTCCTTGTTCCTTCCTTTGAACATTTCACAGTGTTGGCCATCGTAACTGTGTTTTCAAATTATTTTAACTATACACACCTTTTTGACTCGCTCGGTTCCTCCTCAGTCCAATTCTCTGCGGGTCTCTGAAGTCTTGAGGAGAGGAAATCTGTACCTAGCTGAATATTGGAGGCCTTGTATCGTACCATGCTCGGATGACTAGACTCTGGAAAATGCTAATCTTGATGATCCAATGAGTTAAAAGAGTATCAAAATTCAAAGGATGGAGGTTGACTCTAGTAATTACCCATAGCTCACTGGCTTTTGTATGAATTAGACTAACATAGCTAAACAGGGCAAACAAAATGCACTTTACTTGTAAGATAAATAACGAGGTACATTTTGCATTGTATTAAAAAGTGGAATGCAGTTTTCACCAAGGGTTCAGTGTACAGCCACAATCAAATATCCACAGACACTTTTCTCCCATTGTAGTAAATATCTTGGTAATAAAGAACAACACATATATGATTTTGCAGCACCTCATAATAATTGAGGGGGTTAAGTTGACATAAGGTGTTGTCTGATTATATTTTGATATGATACTGATTTATTTGCACGATGGAAGGAGAGTGTTGGTGGTTATTTGATTGTGGCTGCACATGTACTTTGAACTCTGGTTGGGCATTTATGGCTACAGGAATGTGTGAGGTCAGTTTAGTCTATCATCATAAGCAACGATATACAGTATATTAAATTTTAGGCCTGTCCACACGAGCGGACAGTCCAGACGGGCAAACAAGTGTTACCAAATCACAGTGTGGACAACACAAGCGTGCTCATTATTATAAGCAATGGTCAATGGGATCTGCCGATCTAGTAACAGTGATAAAAAGCAAGGGATATTTCTCACAGAAAGTAATGCCCGCTCGTGTGGACAGGCCTTTAGGTTTCACAAAGTACACCAGCAATCCACAATCCCTAGCCCACCTGAGTTGAAGCCCACGATCTGAAGCAAGTGGTATCTGGACAACAGCCCACCTAAACCATCACAAGGCCACACACACATTTCAAACCAATGGAGGCTCTGGGTGAGCTGTTGTCTAGAAACCACCTGCTCCAGATCTCGGGCTTTGACTCAGGTGGGCTAGGCCTAGATTATGGATTGCGAGTGTACACTCCCAGTCAGAAGTTGTCTCCAGCAGCTGATCCCTTGGCACGATGAATCGCAACTAGCCGAGCTTTGATGATTCGAACAAATGTGTGTTGTAGGGAGACACACCGTTGTTCGAACCTTTAAAGCTACGCTGCTTGTGATTCATTTTCCCAGGGGATCGGGACACAACTTCTGACCACGAGTGTACATATTAAATCCAGATTTTGGCCACTGCTTTATTGGTGATTATTTGTCATCTGATCAATACCGGTACTTCTCTTCATTATTACTGATAGCCGTATATAACATTGGTGATATAAGTTAAAGTGTATGATTATGATGTCGTTACAAACATGTACTTGTATTTCGTTCGTATGTTGTACTGTCAGTTTTTTTTATAGTACTAACACATTCACAGTTAACCTCATACACACAAAACTTTCATTATAAGGAATATTTCCACTACGGTGCTTAAATAGCACAAAACAAATTGTTTTAGATAGTAAACCTATTTTCATTAGTTCAACACCTGGAACAATAAGATATATTTGTAGTATTTTATAAGATTGACTAATATCCAAATACTGTATTGTAGCATCATTCCCTCTTCATGAAAGTGGGTTAAAATGTGACTGATATGCAACTCATGTTTGGTATTTTTGCACTAAGGAAATAAAGTAAGTGGAAGAAAGTTTTTTTCAATTATTGTAAGTTTATACAGTACTAGTAAAAAATATTACCTACACAATATAAATATTTTGCTCATAATGTTATCAGCAGTTTGATCAGTTGTGCCAAGTTTTCTACAAATTCATGATCAGGTTTTACCCATCTTGTATGTTATGCAGCTTTACTGGTCTTGTTCAGGAGTACCGGGTATCTAGTTTTAATGTACAGCCACAATCAAATATCCACCAACACTTTCCTCCCATCGTAGTAAATATCTTGGTAATAAAGAACAACACGTGTATGATTTTGCAGCAGCACATAATAATAATAATTGAGGGGGTTGAGTTGATGTATGGTGTTGTATGATTATATTTTGATATGATACTGATTTATTTGCACAATGGAAGGAAAGTGTCAGTGGTTATTTGATTGTGGCTGTACAAAAGATCACGTAATTATCAATTTCCTTGATGTAGATGGAACCCTTGGTTAAGGTACTCATGAGAAGTGCAACATTGAACCATCTTCTAAGGGTTAAAATACAAAATAAGAATAAGTATATAATCTTTATCATAAGGTGGGCAGACACAACTCAAAGCTTACAAAATCACGTGATAACCGAGGCAGTCATCTACAGGATAAAGGTGAAGCTTATTAAGTAGTTAACACAAACTTGCTCATACATTACTTTCAGTCCCAATCCCCATAGGCCCCGTCCAGACGACCGGGAAGTGCCCACCGCTGAGCTTACTTCTCTCGCTTCTTTACCAGAGTTACCAGATGGAGCAGTATTAGGCAGGCTCCACATTATCATGCCCGCCATCCACCTGCCAAACTTGTATTGAACCGTGTTTTGGTAACAGTGTTAGCCTGCCGGGCCCTTCCCGATTGTGGGGACGGGGTGTTAGAATATATAAATACAGTATCGTCCAACATTCAAAGCATATAGTCAGTACTTAACATGTTAAACAATAAATTTACCAAGACAGCAGGTATTCAAATGCATCCCAAGCTGAAAACTTATTAACAGAGCTATACATCCGAGACTCACCCAACATACCATACCAGACATTCATATCAATGCACTTTCAATGCTTCTTAAGCAATTACATTGGGTATGAGCGTACTGTATCCAAATATATATATATATATACCGTATACCGTATATATATATACAGTATACCGTATATATATATATATATACCGTATATATATATATATATACCGTATATATATATATATATATATACCGTATATATATATATATATATATACCGTATATATATATATATACCGTATATATATATATATACCGTATATATATATATATACCGTATATATATATATATATATTTATACTCGTAAGCTCCTCCAATAGCAAGTATCCTGCCAATGATGGTAATGTTCACTAGAACCTTCATAATACACAGGCAGGATAAAGACCTTTGGAGTGAGGCAACATTCATAGCCTAGATATCCATGTCCCATATATTCCATGAAAGGATAAAGGCACCTGAGGCTGGGCAACCTTAGTTAGACAATTTAGGAAGGGCAGTCAATTAATTTTCCATACAGTAGTAGCATGGCATGAATGAAAATCTTCCTAGCCACCTCCAAGATTAAATTCACGTTATATGGTATGATATTGCAGTTCTGAAACAAAGCACTTACTTTTATCCTTTGTATTACTGAAACATTGCTGGATTTCATTTTGAAAAGCACTCACAAAAAAACCCCTGTGTTAAACAAATATCTTTTTCCTTATGTTCATATCCTCTGATCCCATGATCAGTGACCTATAAATTCCAGGCTCTATACTACAATAAACAAAGGATATGGATATCTACCTCGAGTGGACAGCAACAGTTGAGACCAAGACAACTCCATCCTCTTGTAAACAATGAACCAGTTATGCAAATTTAATTTAATTCTAACCAATGTAGCCAGCTTTGCAGGCTTAATCAACTCAAATTATTACTCTTCAAAGGCCAAACTCAAAGTTACTTTAATCTTTCAAGTGATTCAACACTGAAAAGGTAACAAGACCCTTCATTTCCAGAATCAATTCTGAGTCAGCAACTTTCAAGCATCCAAACCGGGAACAAATGGCACTACAGTATCAGACTGATTTCAGAAAATGAGGCAATTGTAACAACTGTATATTCATAATTGAGCAACTTTGTTCATGAGAAGGCAAGATTCAAGATCAGTTATTGTTCTTATGAATATAGATTTATCATTATAAAGTACAGTATGCTTTACAATTTTTGGAAGCTCTTAAGTTATGGGAAATACATAACAAAACTTAAGTATGAAAAGACTAGAGTAATTCCTGCAAATGTTTGCTGTCAAGTACTGCCTGGCAAAATGTAAAAGAAAGATGTTATAACAAAAAAATATTATTTGACCACTACATACCCAATGAAAATGCCGATTCATAATGTACTGCCCTAAGTGCCATAAAGAGACAATAGATTTCTTCAAACCACATATTTGCTGCTACAATACAGATCCCCCACACATATCCTGTGAAAATACAGTCTAAACCCTTTCCTAACCTGTGGGGTACATTCCAACTCCTTCATGTAAACCCAAAATTAAGTATAAATTAATGTGTTGCCTAGTGTTTCCTTTGGAGGTATGGTAACACAGCATTTAACCCTGACACACCAGGTGATGATTCAAGGGACAAGTATATAAGTACAGTAGTTTACTCATAAACTCGGGGGGCCTTACCCAGTGCTGTATCCAGTAATGTTCATATAATGTTATAAACAGTACACAGTCTGGTGTAGATATCTGTATATATATAGAATATACAGAATATATTGAAAGAGAGAGCATTTGCCACAAATAGTCCAAAGCACCATGAGATTCATAAATACAGTAGTACAGTAATATTAAACTGTTACTAAAAAGTGTATAAGTTTATATTAGTAAAAAAATATTACCTACACAACATAAATATAGATATTTTGCTCATAATGTCAATAAACATAACATCTTGATCAACAAAAATAATGTGGACTTACTACTATAATCTCTCATCTAAACCAACAACTCCTTTTGTGCACAAATTTAGAGGGTTGTTTAGAAACTCTTCCAACAAACTTTATTAATACAGTATAACCACCAGGACTAGTGATGCATTACCTGAAAACATACCAATAATAGGATAGAGGGCAATTATATCATTCAATTTTGAAGCTTAGGCCTGACCAAAGAAACAAGAAATGCCCAAATGTTTTAACACTGGTTTCCTCCCCATCCCTCCCTTTATCAACTAACTAGCAAACCATTCTTCCAAAGATGTACAGTTGGCCTCAGGAATTCGTACACAGGGCATTGGTTAAAGGGAGTCTTTATTCTGCACTAACTGTTCTGCTGACTGACTCAAGTATGAGTCATATAATATTACTAGAAAATTTGGTGTTAGGAAAATGATATAGTAACATTTTTAGTTGTTACAAACCTTTGATGTCACAGTGGTGTATATGAATTCCTGAGGCCAACTGTACAATTGAGCAAGTAAAATATGAGTGTATATGACCACATCTGGCTGCCACTCAAAATTTCAGTGAGTCATATTCTACTTTACATTGGCTCTGGTCTTAGTGATTCAATGATAAAAATACCAGGGTTTACTACCAAGAAATGAAAAATATTACCATATACACTCATATTTTTCTTGCACTTTCTACTTGCTCAACTGTACAGTCCCAGGTACTAATAGCGAGCGGCACTTTAGTACTGGTATCGATAATTTTTGGGGTTAATACCACTAGTGTCACTGCCAGAAATTATTCAGCCAGTACTGTACAGCCACAATCAAATAACCACCGACACTCTCCCTCCATCTAGTAAATAACTTGGTAATAAAGAACAACACGTGTATGATTTTGCAGCACCTCATAATAATAATTGAGGGGGCTGAGTTGACTTACTTACTTACTTGTTACTTGTTGTTAGATATTCTATGATTATACTTTGATATGATACCGATATATTTGCACGATGGAAGGAAAGTGTCAGTGATTATTTGATTGTGGCTGTACCTATGCAGTAGTATTTATTGGTAAAAATATGGCAACAACCTCCGAGTGTGTTGTCATGAGTTGGGGAGCATTGCAATATCATTCTCAAAATAAATTTCTTCATAATGGAGAAAATGGCTCTGCACCGTAAAACCAACCTGACCATGAAAAATGTATAAATTATATAATACAATATTACAAACAAAATTTAAATAACAGAACTATTCTACGACTAAAATCAGTGATTGGCAACATTAAAATAACCAGTGTATAACAAGCAACAATTAGAGCCTTCCCAAATCGTTAAGAATATTACATTTTAATAGTTTTCAAGTAGTTAAATATATTCACACTGTATGACAGAGGATTACCTGTATAGTATAATAATTATTAAAGAGGTGTGTGTTTTAATATAATTTCTCATTACAACACATGTGGAAAAATAATATCTTCATGCTTGCCTATGTGCAATATACTGTAATGAGGATAGGAAAACACAAATTATATTATACAGTATACCCATGACAATCATAATCTATTACTGGAGGTAAAGTTTATCACACTGTAGTCTAATACAGTCTTGGCAACAGCAAATTTTCTGTATACAGTACAGTACTGTATAATTATGGTGGGAAGACAGTTAAATTGAAGCAAAAAATACTTCCTCTGAAGAAACTAAAGAATACAGTTCACAAATCCTGAAGCTTTGACAATCATAGGAACAACATGGATGGGAAAGAACAATGTAGAGATGGTAAAGAACTGGAGATATTAGTTTGGAAGTGACCTAATTTATGTACAGTAATCAGTATACTGTATTTCTGCTTGTATTAAGCACTGATGCATGTAGGTTGTGTGCTTGGTCATAACCATTACTTTAGTGAGAAAAGAAAGAAGTAGGTGTACAGTGGTTGATACAAAATAAAATCCTAATCTAACAAAATATTAAGAGTTGGGTCAAAGTAAATAAATAGCTTTATCCTGTGTTCTACCAATTAGGCCTCTAGTTAAGCATTAGTACAGTATTGCAGTACACTAGTATGGTTTTTAAAATTCCTAGCATGCTTATTCCTTATTTCAGATAAACTATCAAATTACTGGCCAGGACTCTAAAATACAGTACAGTACTATTAAATAGAATAAATAACCTCTCTTCCAGTACTGAGACATTGTATAAATGATCAGAGGTAGTCCCAGTCATAACCAGTAAAGTACTCCATAAAAACTGTTACTGTACAGGTCCAAGTAGATGAAGAGGAAACACTACCTCAGCTACTGCATGTATACAGAAGATGCCAATAGAAAGAACCCTTAAGGGGGAAGTTTTGTGTTGGTAAATCTATAGCAACTGAATCCTCCAAACTTTTCCAAGCAACAGATCACTATTATTTTTGCTCGTCTGGTCCTGTTTCCTGGCATACTTTGGAGGAATCAAGGCACTCCAATGTGCCAAAAAAGAATTACCACCTTAACTGTAAAAGTATGTGATTATCCCTGATGGTAAATTTTCCATGCTCACCACTAGACCCCTCACATCCATATGACACAGAAAAATGCAATTAATTATAATCAATTCCATTAGGTGTAGAGAGGCTGGGGTAGAATGTCCCCTTCATTTGCTTAAACCTGTCCACATACAAAAAATAGATACAGGATATACTGAATGTCCCATGTGATTTTGGAGGAAAAAAAAAAAAAAAAAAAACTATTGACTGCAATAAGTTTTCTTTTAAAGAACAATGGTGCACACCACATCACTCACTACCTGTCTTTCCTCTTTGACTTACTTTTATGAATCATCAAAGTACATTCTTCCCGGACCATTATTTTTTAGGTACCGACGGTAGGCCTTGTACCTACCAGACTGTGACAGCTTAGCTTTTGCCTCCATGTCCTGATCCGCTTTCCATACATCAAAGTTTTCACGTATCCACAATTCCCGGTTCATGTAGTCGTCTTTTACAGCCTCATCTAAGGCCTGTAAAGAAAGGACTAATCTATTAATGTGTGAAAATAGGATATGGAGTTAGGAAGAATTATATCATTTCACCATTTCATTTTAATCACCTTCACATTGTTGAGTATCAAACTACTATCACTCCCTTTACTTAGCAACCATTAGCATTCCAACAAGTCCCTACAATAATTTAAAATAAGATGAGCAATTGTCTTCTTCACAAAATACAACACTGGTATCTGAAGTACTGTATTAGCCATCCCTAAGAGGGAAATTTTGTGTTGGTAAATCTGGAGCAACTGTATCCTCCAAACTATTCCAAGCAACAGAACACTATTATTTTTGTTCTTCTGGTCCTGTTTCCTGACATACTTTGGAGGAATCAAGGCACTCCAATGTAACAAAAAAGAATTACCTCCTTAACTCACCTCAAACTGGCCATGACTATAGCCCATAAACTTGCGCATGATGTACATCTTCTCCTCAGGCCCATACTCCTCTTTTAATATCCAAAACTTCCACACCCAGCGCATGTACCAGCAGATGTATTGCATGATCCAATATGGCAGGAATACCAACTGCACCCACAGTATATCCCTGTGTAAGATATTTTTCTATGATGGCATATTCACAATACAGGAATAGGAACATGATTTGCACTCACAACATATTACAGTGCTAAAAATGCTTCATCAAGGTACTTAAGCATTATTTTAAGTGTAACAGGAAGAACTATATTCATACCCTGTCCTTTAGTCTGCCTGATTGTAGTTTCTTCCACTTGAAAATACAAATAACAAGCTCCTCAATGTTAACAGTGACCAGTGTAAAGATGAAAGAGAGAAAAATAATCAACTTGCCAAACTACATCTCCATTCTCTAAACAATGACTAATATCAATGTTCAGTATTTTGTTAACTTGTAGGGTGATGATGTACAGTCTGTAAATACTTGTACACTCATGGTCAAAAGTTCTGCAAAGTGGTGAATAAAAGCAAACCATTTACTTGAACAATATGGACCAACATTGCACAGACCAACAGCTCTAGTTTCGGATCAGTTTTCGAAGCCATCTCATTAGAAGGTGTTGCAGGACTATTGACCATGACTGTACAAGGTGAGAACACCAGGATGTTGGACAGCTTCACTTATCGTGGCAGTGTAGTAGAGATCACAATCTTGTCTTAAAATATAACTTTTAAACTTTATGCTTTGAATATTTTCCAGTTTTTCACTTATGTTTATGACCAGGTACTAACCATGCAACTTTGTGCAACTTATTTGCAGGATGGCCTGGCACTGATTGCTCAATTAACCTTTCCTTCTCTTATTGGCAACTTGGTCTGGTACTTATTCATTTACCTGTATAATTTCTAACACAGACTAGTATACATTTCCCTTAACACACAAGTACAGATGCCAGCACTTATAACTGGTACATTCAGCATTGTCAGTCCTCTAGTCCTGTACCAGTTATAAGTGCAGGCAATTGTATATTGACCTGATCATTAAAAAAAAAAATACAGTCTAACACTCTAATTTTTAAAACTAACCTGTATGTGGGCTTGGCATAAACTCCTCGGATATCCATCTTGCGTTCTATGACATGAAGTATGACCTGCTCTTCTTGCTCCTTGATCTCGTCTTTTGTCATACCACGGAGTTTCTTCTTGTCCGTCACCAGCAATCCCTCCTGCCGAGCTAGTTCTATAGCCTGTATCCGATACTTGGGAACCACTGAGAAGTATTTTAGCGCCTCATTGTATCTGGTCACAGGATAAAGCAGTTAGAGAGGTCTAATGTCTCAAGATGAATTAAAAATCAAAGAATGTAGGCAGATACACAGTTACAAATAGTGTACTACTGGCTCACTTAAAGCACTGAAGTATATGAAAAATATGGTATGAACTGTCCAGACTAAACTCATGCCACAGCCAGCTAAGAAAACATATCACATTATCTAATTACAGGCTGTCTTCACTTACAAAAAATTCTAAAGTACACCATTCATTAGTCAGAATTGCACATAGGTAAAAAACAATAATGGTCACACAGAATATTTTTTTATTGTTAATGTTGTTGTTGATGTTATTGTTATCTATCTATCTGTCTATCTATTTTTCTGTCTATCTATCCAGCTATATATTTTGCTTTGTTTAAATTTTTAGGCAATACTGTATTTGCACAATATTGGCATCTTGCACTAGAGAGAAATAAGGCCTTCTATAGAGGGAAAAAGCATATGTGTAGGTTGAGGGTGATCTAAGAGAGAACTTTGATATTAGTGTGGGGCAAAGACAAGGGTCTGATTACATACATTACGCTATTTGGACAAATTTCTGACAGCTCAAAATGTCTCAGAAAAGCCAACATTGACCAAGGATTAGAAAACACAAACCACTAAAACTAAACTGTACTAAACTTAAATATACATTACGCTATTTGGACAAATTTCTAACAGCTCAAAATGTCTCAGAAAAGCCAATATTGACCAAGGATTAGAAAACACAAATCAGTAAAACTAAACTAGCCTTACTTGGTCCATCCACTGTAGTACTGAACGAGTGAGATAAGAGTGACTGTGACGGCAATCACTATCCTCACGTCCACCTTGGGAGCCATCCGTCGTCTCCAGGCTCGGTACACATTGCGGTAGAACTGTTCTGGGTGGTCCAACATGTAGTCATAGTCCTCCCGAGCTTCATCATCACGCAGGATGTCATACCTGAAGGAAAATAGTGTGTATAAGTAAATATAGGACATTATAATTTCCCACAGAATCAATAATACGCTGAATAAAACCCACTCTTGTCGATGGAAAATATGTTTATATTTTGGTTAAATATATTTTCCGTCGACAAGAGTGGGTTTTATTCACCGTATTTGATCATCATGCCAGAGTGATTTCACCGCTAGAATCAGTAATACTGTTAATGAATTCAGAAGTCATATAAATATTCCCAACACATCTAATAAAAAGTCTTATAAAAATTTAAAAAGAACTCTGATCTTGCTCCTATACTGTATTGTACTATACCATGCAGCACTATAATTACTGAGAGATACACAAAATTATCTGTAACTGTACCTTTCAATAGTAAATGAGAAATAAAGGATATACAGGGCTTGAGAGTTTGGCCTACAGAACAAAATTTTCCTCTTAGTATGGGGCCAATATTGGTAAAGAAAAATCTTACTTTACTACCATGACCTAGAACAGTAAATTCAAAGACAACTCACGCGCTGGAGAGCTTCCTGAACCTCTCCTCAGCGATCTTCTTCTCATCTGGGTCCAAAAACTTGTCCGGGTGTGTTTTGGACGCAATGGCACGGAAGGCCCGTTTGATGTCCTGTTTGGTGACATCCCTAGTCACCTCCAGTACTGTAGGGGAATAAGGGAAGGAGGTGAATTATATATAACAATGAGAAGAGAGACACCAAGCAGACATAGACAAATCTCTGAGTAATACTGAAAGAGTGTAGCTATGGTAACAGTGTATCAGAAGTAAGCAAAGATTGTAGCTTTGGTAACACTGAATCAGAAGTTAGAAAAAGACATGAAAATATATACTGTACTGCATTGCCTACATTACAGTATATTACCACAGATGGAGGTATTATTATGAAATGATAATACAACTGTAAAAGAAAGAATACAAAGACATAACACTGAGAAAGGTGAGACATTTATAAGGAATGTCAAACAATATGGATAATATAGAAGAAATTACCACTTTCTGGGAGAGGAGAGCCTGGGATTGGAAGTTTTTATCTAACCTAAACTGACCTGACCTGACCTAATCTAAACTAAACTGACCTGACCTAACCTAACCAGGGCCACGGCATCCTTCAGTCCTAACTTGGATATCCGCAGGTGAACTAGTTCTAACTAAATATAGAAATAGTAAGAAAACAACAATATGACCATGAATACATACCGGTAACTATATATAAAGAGTATTTAAAGGAAAATAATAATAACAAAAATAATAAAAAAAAATATATATATAACCGGTATATATATATATATATATAAAATAAAGGTTATGAAAATATGGTAAGTTAAAAGTGGTTATCTCTTCCATATTATCCCAGAGTTGTTGATAAGTTTGACTTATTGCACAGACGCTAAATTCTTCCATTATTTCATTTGTAATTCCCAGTAAGACACTTTGGTCACTCAAGCATCGCCTTTAGGCCTAAGGGAGTCATAGTCAAAATATATGGAGCCATCGCACTGGTACCATGCCATAGTATGCACTGTGAAAGTTCTTGAATATGGCCCCATGTCAACCTACCGATGCTGAGATTGTCAGCATTGAATATTATGAAAATAAAATAAAATAAAAATGCAATAAAAAACTTGTCACCTGGTACTATAAATAATAAAATGACAAGCTACAAGCACTGTAAACGTCTGAACCTTCAAATCCATTAATTTCAAATTCACTCATGACAAGATACGTGTGTAAATGAGGTTAAAACTGGTTCTGGCCAAGGCTATATCTATGAAGATTGGTGGTGTATACGATGGTGTGGTACTGGTACGATGGCTCAATTGTTTGTCTATGGAGACATCGTATCGGTACCACACCATCGTATACACCACAGATGTTCTTGCATGCTACCCTGAGATCAATGCTATATGGGTCATATTTATGAAGATTCGTGGTGTATACGATGGTGTACTACCGGTACGATGGCTCAATTGTTTGTCTATGGAGCCATCGTATCGGTACCACACCATCGTATACACCATGAATATTCTTGCATACGGCAAGGCCTAGCAGCTGTAACCATGTCAACATACATACATACATACCGATGCTGCAAAATATCATCAAAAATATTAATTAAAAATAAAAATATATTATACTAACGGTCATAACAGTTGTTCTCGCCACAGTAATAGTCTTCCACATATCCCTGGGCAGGCTGGAACACAACACACAGGGAATATATAAGTAGTAACCGCCACATCATCATTAAGGTGTAGAGTAATGTTGTCCCTTCCTGCTGCTGCTGCTGCTTACATTCACAACACTGACTCACCAGTGTTGCCAGATCACATTCACCAACAAATTTCCCCAACTAAAAAACATCAGAATTTCTCTTTTTACCTGAGAAATTCCCTGTTTACTCCTGCCTGAAGATAGTCGTATATTTACCATCTACTTCATATTTCGTCTAGTAGAAATTTCCCCATTTACTCTTCAACAATCTTAATATAATCTCTCCATTGCTACTTCTAATTCTTCATGTCTAGGGAAACTTCCCATACTTGGCAACACTGCACTGACTCACCAGTGTTGCCAACTTGCCAGGTTTGCTTTCCCAAATTTCCCCAACCACAATATCTGAATTTCCCTTTTTTCCCTGGGAAATTCCCTGTTTACACTTGAAGATAGTCGCATATTTACAATCGGGAACATGCTTCTGTGTACTGTACCATTGGCTGCTATGTCCCAGTGGCTGATATGTACCACTGGTGGCTACTATGTACACTCGCGGTCAGAAATTGTGTCTTGATCCCTTGGGACGATGAATCGCAACTAGCCAAGCTTTGATGATTCGAACAAATGTGTGTTGTATGGAGACGCACAGTTATTCAAACCTTATATACAAAAAATTTTTATATAAAAAAAAATTTTATATAAAAAAAATTGTTATATAAAAAAAAAAATTATATAAAAAAATTTTTATATAAAAAATTTTTTTATAAAAAAAAAATTTATATAAAAAATATTTTTATATAAATTTTTTTTATATAAATAATTGTTTTATATAAAAAAAATTTATATAAAATTTTTTTTTATATAAAAAAAAAAATTTATATAAAATTTTTTTTTATATAAAAAAAAAAATTATATAAAAATTGTTTTTATATAAAAAAAATTTTATATAAAAATAAAATTTATATAAAAAAAAAATTTATATAAATTTTTTTTATATAAATAATTTTTTTATATAAAAAAAAATTTTATATAAAAATTTTTTTTTATATAAAAAAAAAAATTTATATAAAATTTTTTTATATATAAAAAAAAAATTTATATAAAAAAAATTTTTATATAAAAAAAATTTTATATAAAAAAAAAATTATATAAAAAAAAATTTTATATAAAATTTTTTTTTATATAAAAGAAATTTTTATATAAAAAAAATTTTATATAAAAAAATGTTTTTATATAAAAAAATTTTGTATATAAAAAAAATTTTATATAAATTTTTTTTATATATAAAAAATTTTTTGATATAAAATTTTTTTTTATATAAAATTTTTTTCTATATAAAAAAAATTTTTATATAAAATTTTTTTTTATATAAATTTTTTTTTTTATATATAAATTTTTTTTATATAAATTTTTTTTTTATATAAAATTTTTTTTATATAAGATTTTTTTTCATATAAATTTTTTTTTTATATAAAATTTTTTTTTATATAAAATTTTTTTCTATATAAAAATTTTTTTTATATAAAATTTTTTTTTATATAAAATTTTTTTTTATACAAATTTTTTTTTATATAAAAATTTTTTTTATACAAAATATTTTTTTATGAAAAAAAAAATTTATATAAAATTTTTTTTTTATATAAAAATTTTTTTTATATAACATTTTTTTTTATATAAAAACAAATTTTATATAAAAAAATTTTTTATATAAAAATTTTTTTTATATAAAAAAATTTTTTATATAAAATTTTTTTTATATAAAATTTTTTTTAATTTAAAATTTTTTTTTATATAAAAAATTTTTTATATAAAAAAAATTTTTTATATAAAAATTGTTTAAAATTTTATATAAAATTTTTTTTTATATAAAATTTTTTTTATATAAAAAATTGTTTTATATAAAAAAAAATTTTATATAAATTTTTTTTCTATATAAAATTTTTTTTTATATAAAAAAAATTTTTATATAAATTTTTTTTTTATATAAATTTTTTTTTATATAAAAAAATTTTTTATATAAAAATTGTTTTTGTATAAAAAAAAATTTTATAAAAAATTTTTTTATATAAATTTTTTTTTATATACAAAATTTTTTTTTATATAAAAATTTTTTTTATATAAAAATTTTTTTATATAAAATTTTTTTTTATATAAAATATTTTTTTATATAAAATTTTTGTTTATATAAAAAAAAATTTTATATAAAATTTTTTTTATATAAAAAAAATTTTTATATAACAAAATAATTTATATAAAAAAAAATTTTTATATAAAAAAAAACATTTATATAAAAAAAATTTGTATATAAAAAAAATTTTAAATAAAATTTTTTTTTATATAAACAAAATTTTTATATAAAAAAAAATTTCATATAAAAAAAAATTTTATATAAAATTTTTTTTTATAAAAACAAATTTTTTATATAAAACAAAATTTTATATAAAAAAAATTTTTATATAAACATTTTTTTATATAAAAAACAATTTCATATAAAAAATAATTTTATATAAAAAAAAATTTATATAATTTTTTTTTTTATAGTAACAATAATACTTAACCGAATTAATGCCAGTCTGATACAATTAGTCCAGTTACAGAAGGGAGAGAAATGGGTCTCACACAGAACAATTAAATTTGAGAAATGCTGGAAGAATGACATTGAGCACCGGCTTTTCTCGCTATATATACTCTTTGAGAAACCTACGTCAAAACCACAACACTCAAGGATTGGCTATCTTGTAAACTTGTAATGATCCTTGACTGGTGCAGACGGCCGAATATATTAAAGAGGGAATCTGGACCTTCATAACACACTGTAATAAAAATAATTATTTATATAATAAATTTTTTTTATATAAACAAAATTTTTGTCCTGATCCCTTGGCACGATGAATTGCAACCAGCCAAGCTTTGATGATTTGAACAAATGTGTGTTGTAGGGAGACGCACAGTTATTTTTCAAAGCCAGGCTGTTTGCGATTCATCTTGCCAGGGGATCGGGACACAATTTCTGACCGCGAGTGTACCATCCATGGCTGCTATGCACCACGACTGCTATGTACACTCGAGGTCAGAAATTGTGTCATGATCCCTTGGCACGATGAATCGCAACTAGCCAAGCTTTGATGATTCGAACAAATGTGTGTTGTAGGGAGACGCACAGTTGTTCGAACCTTTTATATAAATTATTTTTTATTAAAAAAACATTTCTATAAAAAAAAAAAAATTATAAATTTTTTTTATAAAAAACAATTTATAAAAAAAATATATAAAAAAAATATAAAAAAAATTGTATAAAAAAATTTATAAAAAAAAAATTTTAGAAACACAAAAATTTTTTTTTTTTTTTTTTTGTAAAAAAAAATTTTCATAAAAAAATTTATAAAAAAAAAATTATTAAAAAAAATTTATAATTTTTTTTTATAAAAAAAATGTTATAAAAAATTATAAATTTTTTTTTATAAAAAATAAATATTTTTTTTTTTTTTTTTTAATTTATAATTTGTTTTTATAAAAATTTTATTTTATAAAAAAAAATATAAAAAAAAAATTATAAAAAAAAATTATAATTTTTTTTATAAACATTTTTTTTATAAAAAAATTTATAATTTTTTTTATAAAAAAAATTTATAAATTTTTTTTTATAAATTTTTTTTTTTATAAAAGAACATTTTTATAACAATTTTTTTTATAAGGTTCGAACAACTGTGCGTCTCCCTACAACACACATTTGTTCGAATCATCAAAGCTGAATTAAAATGTACAGGTGAGAGAACAATTTTATTCACTATAATTATGGACTACTGTATTATTGGATCATTCTGTCTTGCCACTCAAGAGCTCCACCTGGGGAAACAAAATAATTTTTCAAGATATCACGAACTGCCATGGCTTCTGCTGTAGGGTCTTGTGCTTCAAGTGAGAATCTGAGCAGTGACTCATAATTATCGCATAGACTTATTAACGAGGGTTGACGAAGTCGGTGTAAACGGAGTTAAACGTCAAATGACTCGCACTGACTTGACGAGACCAAGATCTTGCCACACACGACGGTTGCCTGCACAACCACCCATTTTGCACAGGCATATGATTCAATATTGATAGTCTATGGAGAGGCCTTAACGTTATAATATTTAGGCTTGTACCTATAATCTGCGTCTATTATTCGTTTAATTCAAAATTCGCATAAGAATGCAACTCTACTAAATACATTAATTATTTTGAACACAGTTTACTATAAAATAATGAACTTGAATTGGCAGATGAAATATAAATAAGCTCGTTATCATGTATGGTCCATGGGAGGAAGATCACCACTAGTGTTACCAGATGCAGGGAAATTCTCAGTTCTAAAGAAATTTTTTTAAAGTCCACACACACACACACACACACACACAGGGAAGTTATATAAATATTGTTCAAGAGTAAACAGAGAAATTTCTACCAGACGAAAAAATACCAAAATGACCTTCAATGTTCAAGAGTGAAAGAGGGAATTATTGAGTTAAAAGGGAAATTCTAAAGGTGAAGTTAGGAATATATGGTCAAGTAGATCTGGCAACACTGATCACCACCATTAACCAACACTGATGAAGACGGAAACACTACTGACTCTGTTGTTGATTTTGTTGCTTTTACGGATAAATTTAACTACTCACGGATTCGAGTGACCTCAGATGGAAGTTTGAACGCCACTTCTTCCTCCTGCATCCTCCAAGTTCCTCCAAATTCCTCCAGGTTGTAACAAAATAAGTTATTGAAGTGGAATATATGGCGTTGAGTAATTAAAGTTAGATATTTATTGTGTGAACATTGGTGGTGTATACGATGGCGTGGTACTGGTACGATGGCTCTGTTTGTCAATAGAGTCATCGTACCAGTACCACACCATCGTATACACCATGAATGTTTTTAAATATGCGGGGGACTTAGGGATCCAGGGTAGGATTAGGAAGGGGGTTAGGATAAGGGTGGATTGGGTTGAGGATTAGGATTGGGGGGGGGGGGTAATGATTGGTGATCCTATTTCTAAACGTGTCAAGAGTGGGACTATTAACTACGTGTTGTCTGTGTATCTGTCTTCGTGTTACTAATGGGTCTAGTTTTAGATTGGGACTATTAACTACGTGTTGTCTGTGTATCTGTCTTCGTGTTACTAATGGGTCTAGTTTTGTATCACGTCTGGCCCATCTTGCAATGTTGTACCAAAAGTGTAATTAATTCGTTACTGAAAAGGGGGGGGGGGAGGGGATAGTATTCTCTTCTTTTTTTTCATTTGTTTATGAGAGCACCTTGATTCCTCCAAAAATATGCCAGGAAACAGGACCAGAGGGGGGGGGGGATAATATTATTTTTTTATTTATGGACTTTATGTTGGAAGGATAATTTTCTTTTTTAATTTAAGGACTTTATGTTGGGGGGCGGGATATTTTTTTTTTTTTTTTTTTTTTTTTTTTTTTTATGAGAACACCTTCATTCCTCCAAAGTATGTCGGGAAACAGGACCCTATGAACAAAAAACAATGGCGTGGTACTAGTACGGTGGCTCTATTGTTTGTCTATGGAGCCATCATATCGGTACCACACCATCGTATACACCATCAATGTTCTTGAATATGTCCCAGATACTCACAAAACTCCTCTTAAGGGGGTAATTCGCTTTTGTTACATTGGAGCTTCTTGATTCCTCCAAAGTATGCCAGGAAACAGGAGCAGAAGAGCAAAAATATTGGTGTTCTGTTGCTTGGAATAATTTGGAGGATTCAGTTGCTCCAGAATTACCAACACAAAACAGCTCTTAAAGAGACCTGTAACTCTCTTTCTCTATTTTTCTTTTCAGTAGACAGACTTTCCATTATTAGCCACATGGCTTTTGTACAAATATTTTTATTTTATTCCTTCATTCCTAATGTCTTTTACACTCGCAATCCAAAATATCTATCCAGGTTTGCTTCGAATAGCCTGATCGAGTTATATAGCGAGCTCAAGAAAATTTGAAACAGAATAAGCATGTAATTGGTTCACTAGTATGTCAAATAATTCTAAATTTCAACAAGACCTGGATAGAAAATTTTGGATTGCAAGTGTACTTTATATATACAATTTGTCACACAAAATGTTTTATATATATTTCTTGGTTCATATTTTCTAGTTGTTGTTGTTACAGATATAGTTTACTATTAATTAACCATTATAAAGTTCATGGTAATTACTAAGTAGGGACTGGAACCATTTACACTATTAGGGGAAAACAATAAGTATTTTCTTCTAATACTTTGGCCCATAAAGTTCAAACACTCTCTATGCTAGATACACCTGGAATATATTTACCATCAGACAGGAGAGGCAACACCACTTTATATTGCTAAATCAGACCAGTGTTGTATTGATAAACAAAGTATTGTATCTGAACACTATAAGTAGCTTTGGAATCACATCAAAGGTAAATATCAATCCTGAATAGAAAAGTACAGTGTAGCATTTATCATTGATGGGTTTTTTTTACTGGTGACATGACTCTGTTTAACATTTGCCCTGGATTACCTTTGCCTGCGTCTTAAGTGTTGGCTGAGTCAATAGGGGATGGTGGTGGTGGTGGTGGAGAGGAAGGAGACAGACGGGAAGTGGTGGTGGTGGTGGTGAAGAGGAAGGAGGAGAGTCAATAGGAAGATGGTGGTGGTGGTGGTGGTGGTGGTTGGTGGTGAAGAGGAAGGAGGAGAGTCAATAGGAAGATGGTGGTGGTGGTGGTGGTGGTGGTGGTGGTGGTGGTGGTGGATGTTGACTCTCGGTGATCAGGTACAGTACTTTGGTCCCAACTTGAACTGTTGTTATGCTCGCTATCATCAAACTTCATCTTGATACAATTTTGTGTAAGTATATAATAATTTGTTGGTGTTTGCAGATGTCTGGGGAAGAAGGCCGCCAGTTTACTGGCTCTGCTGAAGACTACCTGGACTGGTTTAAGGGGGCAAAATTTGAAAAGGTTTGTATTATCCCTTATATATGATTTAACCTTCAAGAAGAATGATGTATTTTTGTACTCTTTCAATCAGCCAGCTGACATTAACAGTAATTTTTACAGACCTCACCAAATATTCGAAAGTGTTTCATAACTTTAATGTTTATGGTTATAGCAGTCATTTGTTTTGCTTTTCTCATATTCTTGAACAAGCAGATGAATCTATTAATATTAAACATATGACTGCAAAGCTAGCAAAGGATTTGGTAAGGATATCAACTGTCTCTCAAACATTTGGAGTGAGACAGCTAAGCCTATAGAGTTGGGTCTCCTACAACACGGCTATTCAGTATGGGGCAGCAGACGTGCTCCTGTTGTAGAAACTTATAATTAAATGGAGAAAAATGTGTATGGGCGACACTCATCTCCGTTCACCACCATTCAGCCCAGAGAAACAAAACCAAGCAGCTATATTTCAACTTCACCAATATTATGAACCCAGTGGACAATTTCAAGACTTGCTTTAACCACTTCTAGAGCGTGCCAGCTCTGTATAGCGGGCCTTTCTCCCACACTCAGGCCCACGATGTAAACAACACATTTGACGGCTAATAGCGTGTAAACCACTCACACTACACTGTACTGTACTGAGTGTTATCAACCCTTCTTCTCTATCCAGGTTATACTGCCTCCAAGCCAGACAGATGGAGAGGGACTGCCAGCCTTGGAAAACACACCAGCCCGCCTGCCCCTGATGCCAGAGTATCTCAGGAGGGAACAGAGTCGTGATTATGCTCAAAAGTACCAGGAAGAATTTTTGAAGGACATGGAGGTGAATCATCAAGTTGGGGGCAGAGCCGATTGGAATTTAGTTGATGTAGACAGTGTGTAGTTCAAATTTCTAGACAGCCTAGTAGGAATAGGTTTTCATATGACTTTATAACACCAAATACCTTTGCTGTTTTGTAAGGGTCTCATATTTCTGCTTTACACAAACCCCAGGAAACTTCTGATGGGTTTCAATCTTGCATGTCTAATTCTGTATACACACATCACACTAGGTTTTGCACCTTACATACCTTTCTCTTTCCATACCATTTACCGCCACTCGGGGGATAGAGTAGGTGAAGTAGAATAAAACCCGTTACGTTGACACCAGTCCCGTATTTATTGGGTCAAACCTGTCAAACACAATTTAATCTATTTAATACTAATATTCAAGGTTATTTATTAACCTTATTAGAATTATAAAGATAAAATTCCTTAACTCAGTCTATGCGTAGGCAGTATATTGCTGCCTATTAACTACTCACTATCCTACCAATATTTACAAATTTACTAACTTGTCTAATTCAATTATTACCCCACATCAATACGTTATTCACCTATTTAATTTATTTAGTTTAGTTTACCTACTATACTGTAGTCACTACCTCACCAAGCATGACCGCATTAACACATTAAAACTTACTTATAATCTTATAATCTTACCTTACTTATAATCAACACTATGCCTTCCATAATGAACATAACTGACCAGTTAATTAGACTAAACAAACACAAAGGATCATACTTTCGACTTACCCGTATGTATTTCAGGCATTTGGTTCTCCCTTAGTTTGATACAGGGTGTCAATCTCTGCCTTCCCTGTCCTTTCAGACCTTAGTCGACTGGCGTACACTGTAACACTCCTTAAATGATAGGTCTTATTCCTCTGTTTAGTTCTTGGTAGTGTCTGTTAACTATTCCTTTCAGGCCTCTCTCTGCGTTAGGCTGCACTAAGATACAATTCACGTTGTTCTTAACTCGTTGATAATCCCGACAGGTGGAAGTCTGAGGTTCAACTGCCCTCCTCCTTTCTTGGTAGTCTGGTCTGTCCTTTCCATCCTTGCACCTCCTCTCCTTTCCTTTCTAGGTGGTTTCATTAATTCTTCATCGTCTACTTTCCCCACGTTCACTTTCATTGGCTCTGTAGTTATCACTCCGGTTCCCGATTGGGCTCACTATTCGATACCCCGCCCACCAGACACTCCTACATGCCCTCTGGGCATGCCCCCATTGGCTATATGGAGATATACAGGACACAGCTGTGTTCTGGTTGTTTTTGCCTTTCCCTTCCACACTCCACTGCTATCACTAATGGACACTGATAAGAGTGGCTAAGAATGGGTCGAGGAGCGGATTGACCCCTCCCAACAACCTGTCAGCCTCAAATCACTGTCACCCAGACTGTAAACATCCAGGGTAGTACTCTCTCGGCACTGAGCTTACTTATCTGTTCTTTGCTCCCTTCTGCCTTGCGGTAACATTCCTTTCCCACATAATGTACAAGTATGGAAGAGGTAATAGCATAGAGCCCTGAGGTACATTACTTGTGATAGTTTTAGATGTAAAAAGGGACTGTCTACATCAGCTTGATATAGCAAATTATTTATTTCTCGCTCATGCAAATTTTAATCAGTGCATAATAATATTTAAATTATAGTATTGGTCTATGGCAGCGAATATTCTATATCTTAAAGTTCATGAACTTGTGTGCCTTCAAACTAATAGTAGAGTGTGGAGAGCGGTAAAACAATAACAGATAAAAGTAGTTACTGATAATTGAATATTGTCACCACAGTTGGCACAACAATCAGGTCAAAACAGAAAGAGGAGTCGGCGGCCGACAACAATAATGGATCTTGAGACCGTGACCAGAGCAGCAAGTGATGATGAAAATGAGGATATCTGTGATAGGAAGAGAACTCAGGTGTACCTTCATTATGACTTCACTAAAAGAGATTCTCAAGATTCACTTCCAATCTTTGATGTCCAAAAGGAGGTACGTTGTGCTGACTCAGGATTGGAGGAGTATGGTGGATATGATTTTTAATAGTTATAGCATATGGTAATCTCTTATCAATTTCAATTCCCAGTACAGTAATTAATTGAAAATTATTTCAATTCAATTATTCTGTATGGACTTGAATATTTTTGTTTGAGTATCATGTTATTTAAGTTCTTTCGATAAAGCCCATTGCATTTCAGTTGACAGTTTTTCATATTGAGGCATTCTTTTCATTCCAATTTAGATAAAAACGGTCCCTTGTTGACATGTAAGGTTGAGGCATAGTCATGCTGCCAGTTTTACATACTGTAGATCTTAGATCATTGTAGTGTCAAGTAGAACATGACCAATACATTTCTATTTTAGTTATTAAGCTTGAGTAAATACCTGATTATTTAAAAATGCCATTGAAAAACTCCCATTGTACAAGGGTTAATTTTTTTTTTCTCTTTTTTTTTCTCCAGATCCTCAGACATATTTACTACTACCAGGTGACTGTAATCAAGGGTGAGACAGGGTGTGGTAAGTCAACCCAGGTACCTCAGTTCATCCTGGATGAGGCAGTAGAGGAACATCGCCATTGTAACATAGTTGTCACCCAGCCACGCAAGATTGCTGCCATTTCCCTCGCCCGCCGTGTTTGTGGGGAACGTGGTTGGGTTGTTGGGAAGCTGGTTGGCTATCAGGTGAAATTGAAATGAACTTCCATAGTTTCACTATCATAAGTAGCATATTTTTTCCAGTAGAAGAAGGGCAAAAGCTTGGGAGGAATCTTGCACAGGAAAACAAACTTTTCTATTCATACTGGCCAGACATGGGGTCTATTACAAGGATTCTATTACTATTACTCTGATTATTTTTCTATTATATTACTATTGTTATTACTTTAGTGGTCATCTATTATGTTACTATTACTTGGTTATCTATTACTATTATATATTATTTGTGATAACGGTAATTATTAAACATGATGATCATATTCATTATCGTTGGGAGGCTGTCCATTGTATGAACAATATGTCTAAATAATTTGATGTCTGATAGGCCACTCCATTTTACACAGTCTCCTATTATGTTACCTGCATCATGGAGAACAGTCAATAGACTGCTAGCCTCTGTCTAGCACAGTGGTAGAGAGCACGGCTGCAGTCTCTGTGGTCCAGCGTTTGGTCCTTGCTCAGGACACTGTAAAAATCTTTCACTGATGCCAGAAGTTACCACCCCTATGAGCAAGGGGTTGGGGGTTTGGGTCGGGTGTCTGAGGTCTTCCTGCTTATGCAGCCATAGCCAAAGCTGACTCGGGTCTCATGTGGGTGGAGAGGTCTCTGGGCCACTCATCATCTTTGTGATGTGTGCTATAGTTGTGTTTCATACAGTCTAGTGTGTGCTTCACTCTGTCCCATTGACTGCCACTCATTGGTGGCCTTTAATAGATAACTAAACTGAAAAGGTTATTTTAAATTACTATTATCTATTACTTTGCCTTCTATTACTATTTCTGTTACAGCTATACTGTAATTATTTTATCGGTTACTATTGATTAGGAAACCTTATGATAGTCTATTACCTTACATATTACTATTACCCCATGTCTGGTACTGGCACTCCAAATCTTGGGGAAGGGGGGGGGGGGAGTATGTAGCCTCAATTTTGATGTCCCATAAGTTTTAAGTGAATTTGAAGGAATTGAAATTTTGAAGAAATGGTGTTTTGTTAGAAAGGGATTTTGCTGTCCTTGTTGATAGAACTGAGATTTTTGTGGCCTTGAGAGGGGGGAGTGTATGTGAGTGACTTCTCGCTGGGGACCTGTCCCTGTCTGCTATTTATAAAAAAAAAAATTTTTCATCCCTACCTCCTTGAGAGAAGAGAAATAGGGTCTAGATGAAAATGAGTACAATACCCTAACAGCTTTCTCTCAACGTGTTAGGTTGGCCTGGATACTTGCCTTGACAGTGACACACGGCTGACATATGTGACAACGGAAGTACTGGTACAGAAGTTGATCAGAAAACGTTCCCTTGACCATTACACTCACATCATACTGGATGAAGTACATGAGAGAGATCAACATACAGACTTTGCATTGCTGGTAGTTAAAAAACTGCTTCACACTGTTTCTCCCAAGGTTAAGGTTAGTAGAGTTGTTGTTGTTTTTGTTGTAGTTCCTCAGACTGTCTGGACAAGCAGTCCCGAGTCTGGTTATTAAATTATTCTGATACTACAGTGGGATCTCTCATCTAATTGAGTTCTAATCTAATCCAAGCTCTCCCAGATCTGGCCTGGGACCCCAATCCCCTACAGCTCTCCTTCTCACATGTATCCACTGTGTTGTATAGCAGCCTCTTGCCGCTGTAAGCACCCCAAATTCCAATCTAGCATGCGTTTGGCGGTAGATTATGCCTCGCGTGATGACGTTCCAACCTTCAGGTAGTGGGGGAGGTAGTAATAAGAACCAGAGACAGCCACACTACAGCCAGAACCAAAGACCATAATTTCTGTGAAACAATTTTGGCCAAACTTCAATGTCAAAAATGCTATTGACTTCATGACAAATGCCTGGAAAAACATCACAACTAACACATTGAATCATGCTTGGCATACACTTCTTCCTGACTTGGTACCACCCAACGTAGATAAATGACAACGCAAAGCTGAACTTCTCCTTGAGGTAGTTAACGCAGGAAGGATTATTCCAGCACCAGGTTTAAATGAAGTTGATGAAGCCCTTGTATCAGAATAAATGCAAACAGAGGAAACAAAAACTGCTGAAGAGATGGTGGAAGATACTGAGTTTGAGTTCACTGCGGAAAGAGAAGTGAGCAAAGAAGAAAACAAGGTTACAGCTGGCTACTTGTCTAGGAAAATTACCAATTTGACACAAATGGAAGAATTTCTGCGTTATACCGGCACATCAGAGTTTCGGTGGGTGGGAAATGTGTTACCCTTGATAAATAAACTAAAACATGAACTCAATGAATCTTATAGAAGGAAAGGGAATGAAAGAAAATAAATATTTATCAAGGGATATTTAAACAACTGCCATAAGCTTAGAGAAGTTGTGGCAAGTCTCGATGAAAATGAAGGACAAGAGACTGTGAGTAACGATGATAATAACGTAGAAAGTGTACTTGCTTACTTGGACTTTCCTGGATTTTGGGGAGGAAAGAAATGCAGACAAAATAATAAATAAAAAATGCTCAGGAAGACATCACGCCAGGTAGAAGAGAGCGAGAGGATGAAGGGTGAAAGTGGCAGTTGGGGTGGAGGCGGGGATGTGGGGGGAGTGGAATAGCCTCCATCTTGGATGTTTTTGTCATACCCACGCACATCATACATCATTCACTGGTGACTTATCCACATTATTTCTTCTTTACAATGCATTCATATCACTATGGATGACTTATATTAATGCCAATAAGTTACACAACGAATAAAAATTAAGTTGTATTAGGAGATCAGTCCAATTTTTTTCACGTATTACAATTTTTCCCATACGATTATGTATTCGCATCTAACGATTTCGTATTTAACAAGATTTTTTTGGTACCGAATAGTCATTAGATGTGGGATCCCAATGTACAACTAATATATATCGGTTAGATATTGTTTTTATTTTTTATATTTTTTTATACAATAATGCCCTGACTTCCTAATCTTCTATTTTGCATGTTAGTGTTACTGTTTGTATATAAGATAAGAGTTAGAGTAAATATTACACTGAACATCTCCATCTTCCAAGGACTACAACACCTGAGTGGAACAAATTATAAACTGAACATTCTAAGGGTATAAGTGACTTGCACCAATGAAAGGGAGTTTGTTTAGAAGAAAATCAATTAAATGGATTCTTACACTTCAGGTGATCTTAATGTCAGCTACCATTGATGCCTCCAAGTTTGCCAAATACTTCTCAACCCCAATGTTGGGCCACCTGCTACCAGCTCCAGTAATATCGGCTGGTTCAGCTACTGTTCACCCCATTCAGACTTTCTACCTTGAAGACCTCTCTCCACTGTGCAAACATAAACCAGTAAGAGTTTTCCTTTGGCCTATGTAACAAAGCACAATTGATATGACCAGCTTATCCCACTCAGCACAGTGGCTCAATTTTTATTCTTTTTATAACCCGCTTTTAGTTTTTTCAAGTCTACTGTTAGAGATGAGTGTTTTTTTTTTTTTTTTTTTTTTTTTTTTTTAACCACATCCAGGCTGAGCCTATAACAGTCTATGAAAATTGATATATGAATGATACTTGGGAGAACTTTATGTGAAATATAAATCAACTGTACATTAGTTACCCAGCAGACCATCACAGACAGGGTAGAGGTCCTGTGTAGTCTCTGTTCACCTACTGGACACTGCCTGTTGCTTATGGTTTTTTGGGTATACAGTATATAGACCATTGAGTTATGGGAAGGGGACTTTGTCAAATATTATAATGTTGGCTCTGTAATGACAGCATGTGCTCCCAGAACTGCCAACTGTCAATCCAGATGAACCAAGGATAACGGAGGGTATGTTAAAGCTGGCCACTGAACTCATCAAGTGTTTTGACATAATAGAACGGCAGGAGGAAGGGCTCACTGAGACAGAGTTTGCCACAAGGAGGTATGGTTGCTTTTACCTGGTACTATCTATCTCTCATGTACTGTATAGTGCACACTTGATATCAACAGATTAAATTAGCTAACGTTACTTCATTTTTTCTTTCCATAGGGAAATCATTAATTATCTTAAAGCCAAAAGATATGTATTGGCACCTCTTAGCAAGTTTTCATGACATTGCTGTTTTGGGTTGTAGTCTGTTAAACTAGCATATCCCATGGCATTTGTCACACTGTTGGCCTTGGGAGGAGATGTCCTACCCCCCACACTGCTCCCGCTCCTCTAACCTATATACTGTACCAAGTAACTTATGGGTTGGTGGGTGATGGAGGATTTTTCTTCCTTTTCACCACCAGTAATGAGTGGGTAAGAGATGGGAGAAGAGGATGGTGAGTGAGAGTAAGAGGAGAGCAGATGAAGAGTTTGGTAGGAAACTGAAAAAGAAGTTTAGGGATAACAAGAAACTATTTTGGAAAGAGGTGAGGAAAGAAAAAGGAGAAGAGAAGCATGGCAGTGTGAGAATGAAGAGAGTGGATGGAGTCACTGTGAGTGGAAGTGAGGCTGTGAAAGAGGTGTGGAAAAGGCATTTTGATCGTTTGATGAATGAAGGGACAGGAGGGGAGGTGGTAGTGACATGCACAGGGATGGAGGCAGGTGGTAGGAGACAAGGTGTGCAGGGAGAAGTAGGGAAGGGAGAGGTCAGGAAAGCAATAGGAAAGTTGAAGATGGGAAAGGCCCTGTGGGTTAATGGGATAACTGCTGAAATGTTGAAGTGTGATGGGGAGGTAGTGGTGAAGTGGATGTTGCTTATATGCACATTGGCCTGGAGGCAGGGAGAGGTGCCAGAGGATTGGAGGAGAGCCATAAATGTGCCTCTGTATAAGGGGAAGGGGAGTAGGGATGAGTGTGGTAGCTATAGGGGAATAAGCCTTCTTATTGTACCGGGGAAGGTGTATGGGAAGGTTCTTACTGAAAAACTGTTTGAAGTAATAGGAAATAAAGTCAGTGAGGAGCAGGGGGATTTCAGATGGGAGAGAATGTGTCGATCAGATCTTTGCAATAAAATTAACAGTGGAGAAATATTTTAGAAATGGTAGGAAGCTGTATGCTGCCTTTGTGGACCTGGAGAAGCATACGATAGAGTTGATAGGCAAGCTATGGCAGAAGTGTTAAGGATTTACGGTGTTGGTGGGCGCTTGCTGGAAGACATTGAGGCCTTTTATAGAGAGGCAAATAAACATGGCAATATGGAAGGAGAAATTAGGTCAAGAGTAGTGTGGGGTAGATAGGTCATAGGATCACTGAGGAGAATCATGAAGGGTAGAAGTGTGAGCATGGAAGTGAAAAGAGACTACGAAATAGTATAATCCTGCCAACACTGACATTTGTGTCAGAGACATGGAAATGGAGTAGGGCTCACCAGTCTAGAATAGGTGCAGTGGAAATGAGTTACTTGAGAGGTCCAGAGAGGAGCATGTGGACTGACCAGGTGGGATGGAGAAACTAATGAGAGTGTGTATGAGAGATGTGGTATGAGTGAGAAGGTATTGAGTGTGGGATGGTTGAGAGTGTAAAATGTAAAACATTGAGGTAGTTTGGACATGTGAAGAGAATGCAAGATGAGGAGTTTGCAAAGAAAGTGTATGGGAGGGAAGTTGTAGGACCTGGTGTGAGAGGCAGACCACCATTCAGATGGGAGAACAGAGTGGAAGAATATGTAAGGGAGAGGAACATGAGGGGCAGAGGAGGGCTTGACCATGCAAGGAGGGAGTGTTGGAACAGGGAAAACTGGAAACACTTTTGCCGTGGCCACCTGCTTCACGAGGCATCAAAGCTATAGATAGATAGTGATGAGTGTAAACACACTCCCTGCTATTCTCTAAATACAGATATAAGGTTATTCAGGTTACCGAGGTATAGCTCTTTTTTGCTTTATAATGGCATTTTTCTTCACTTTATGCATATAGAAATGTGTACTGAATTTCTTTCAGTAATTTTTGCAAGGATATGTGGTGAAGGCTATGCTTTCTGTCGTAGTATTACTATTAAAAGTGTAAATCAGCTAAACTATATGGTTTGGTACTAGTTTTTGCATTACTCAATTGAATTGCAAATGGGACTGTAAAAAGAAGTGTTGAACATTTATCAGTAGTGCTTTAATTATTATTTACTGTTACAATATATTAATACTGTCCTATATTATTTCTTTGTGTTTTGTTTGCAGAGGTGCTGTGTTAGCTTTCCTGCCAGGCCTGAGTGAGATAGAAGAGTTTGTTGGTCTACTGGACAAAGAGAAGAACAACTTTCAGTGAGTTGAGGCAACAAGTTTTGTTGTGTGAAGGCCTAGTACAGTCTCTCATAAAACGTCTATCACTCTGTGATTGCTGCTACTGCGCTGCCAGGTTGACTTAGTTAAATGTGGTGTATGACTTATGTCAGCTAGGTGACCTTAGAACACACAGTTGAACATCACTATAATGGGTAGCAAGTTTGTCTTATTTAGAGTAAAGGCCACACTTCATGTTTTGTGGACTAAACTCAGACATACTGTATGTCTGATGTATTGGAAAAACTTCCAAATAGGAGGGCAAGTTCAGAGTTCGCTTTTTCCCGAGTTAGGGTTGCCTGATTAGTCTGAAATAACAGGGGTTTACTGTATAGTGCCTCAGCAAGTGTTGATTGTACTTCAACAATTTATTCACCAGATGGCAGATGTATCCACTTCACTCCAGTATCACCAAGGATGAACAGCAGCTGGTGTTCACAAAACCTCCACTCGGCTTTCGAAAGATCATTATGTCCACCAACATTGCAGAGAGTTCTATCACTGTCCCTGATATAAAATACGGTAAAAGATTTTTTATATATATATATACTAGTATATTTACATAATTTATAAGGCTGGCAGTACAATACTCTTATCTATTTACTGTGCTTCAAAAGAAGAAAATTTAACTGTATAATATTTTCATACTGTTCCCATAATCTCTCTTTGTATTTTACTGTACTGCTGCATTATTTATAGCTTGCCTACTGTAAACTATTAATATACACTAACAGCCTCATCTTGTATACTGTATTTACTTTATATTTACTTTATCTCTTGGAACCTGAATGGCCTCATATGAAGCATCACCCTATTAATTAGCTTTAGAATGTGCATGTGGTTGATTTTTGTTATGGGAAGCACAGTGCTACCACACTAAACAGTAAACACACATGTTACACACATATATACATATTCACCCTAGGACGAGTCCCAATCTTGCTTGTTTTGAAATGTTACCAATTTGATAGTATCCTTCCCACTCATTTTACAGTAATTGACTTCTGCCTGACGAAGGAGTTGTCATGTGATGTGTTGACCAACTTCACATCCTTGAAGTTGGTCTGGACATCCCGTGCATCCTGTCGGCAGCGTGCTGGAAGGTGTGGACGAGTCTCCCCGGGCCGGGTCTACAGGCTCATTCCACAGAGATTCTTTGAGGTACAAAGGCAGGATATATGTGGAATGGTTTTTGTGAAACACAGTTGTTGCGTTTTTCTTGTTAATCACCATCAGCATTAGGACTTCATATCTCTCTTTCTAAGGGGTAAGGGCTCCAAGCCAGGAAAAGAAAATGTCAGTTCCCCCAAAAGAATTAATGCTTTTCACTTGGGGGAGGGAGCCATTCCATAACTTTGCACTTTTAAGGAAAATTTCATAAGTGATTGATATATTCAGCAGCAAAAGTTGCAAGTATACATATTAGATTGACCTTAATACTGTGTATAAGTTGGTTTTTAATGCTCCCAGTAGGCAATTTTAGAATGAGTTTTCACTGTACAATACATCACTCGAATAAATTCCCAGTTAGTATATTGCTAAAATAACGTTATATTAAAAATTCTCACATACCAAGTTGTTCTCCACTCAGACACTGGCTCCATATGCTACCCCAGAGCTGTGTCGGACACCACTGAGCCAGGTGGTCCTCAAGACCAAAATACTGGCCATGGGGGAGCCTCATGCACTCCTCGCCCTAGCCCTTGACCCACCACTCAAGGCTGACATCTGCCGCACTGTCCTTGTACTCAAGCAGGTAAGGAACTCATAACAACAATACCAAATGGAAGGTACATATTCCATAAAAATACTTGGCCATTTCTGATACATATATACAGTATAGTGTAGCTCAATGAACAAAACCTTAACTGTTACTGTGTAACCTGCATTATTTGATAGGCCTGAATACACTTAACAATGCCATATCATAGGGTGTATTAACTCTTTCAGTATCAGGGGTATTGGGAAAATTCCAACAGCTCGTTACCTGATGACGCATATTGAGTCGGGAAAAATCCAACTTCTCTTTACTCGATGACGCGTATTGCATCCAATTCCATTGTCATTTTTTTCATTTCATATAGACTTCATAGTGCATCCCAGACTCTTTGACACAGACTCTTGAGAGCAATACATGAATAAATAAGGTCAGGAGAGTAAATGGAATACAACTATTATTTTTCCAGCGGTAAGCGAGGGAGAATGGATAGTTATGCAACTAAAGACAGTTTCTATTCTATCGCTAGACTTGAAATTGCTAGTTGCGGGGTCCTACTGTACAGTATTTGGATATGGCATTATGTTTCACCTTCAAGTATTTGCACATCACTTTATTATTAGATTGTTATTGATACTACATTTGAAGGGGTTACTGTATTTGTACCACAGATGGGAGCTTTGGCTGTTAGATCTAATGGCAAGATGTCAGAGGTGGATGGAGACTTGACATACCTGGGTCAAGTTGTGGCAAGATTGCCTGTTGATCCATGTTTGGCTAAGTTTATTGTCCTGGGCTACATCTTTGGCTGCTTGCGGGAATGTGTCATCATAGGTGAGTGACTTGGGAGATATCTTCTTTGTACAGTATTGTAAAAAATAATTGTCAGATTTTTTATCTAATATTTTAAAACTTAAGTAAGCAGGGAGGTTTATATTAAGCATGGAGACATGCTTGTACAGTATCTTCTCTTATGCTGTAATTGTGAGGGGAGGCTAAGAATTTAACCTTGTACTTTAGGCTTGAAATAGTGGATTTTATTGGGTGTTTTGTTTCTTTCTATATTATGCTTTCATTGTTCTACCCCTGACTCTGAAGCCCCACCACCCCTTTGGGAAATGGGAAATGGGGTATTATTATTATTATTATTATTATTGATGTTGATGATGATGAATTTCTTCACTTATCCACAGCTGCTGGCCTTTCTCAGAAGAGTTTCCATGCCAGGCCATTTCAAGATGAGCTGAATGCTTTCCTGTCCAAGGTATCATGGGCATATGGCTCCTTTTCTGATTGCTTTGCTGTGCTCAATACATATGAGGTGTGTACTGAATGGTAGTTTCAATTAGTTTATTTTGTTTATTTCATAGGCTTTATTAGTGCAAGCTTGGACTGGAATACAAAAGTTAAGGTTTTGCTCTCCTTTCAGTACTTGAATAACTTTTTTTTTTTTTTTTTTTTTCCCAAGATGAAAGGATGGAGATTTGTTTTATGTGAGAAGGTGAAAGTTTGTTGTAAAATTTTAATTGAGAGGTTGCATGCCTGTGTTGATAGGTAAGAGTGAATCATTGTTTTGAATGGTGAGAGCATTTGAACTACATGCAGTAATTTCATATTTGTTTTACAGTCATCTATTTCACCAATAACAACGTGTAATGAAATATTTTGCAGCTGTGGCAGAACATTCAAGTGAAGGGAGAATTTCAACGGCCAGGAGGACGTCAAGATCAGGATTGGGCACGGCACAGCTATGTTCAACTTTCGGTATTGCAAGACATCCACACACTTGTGAAAGAGTTGCATAGCCGTCTAAAATTCCTCAAGATAACCCCACGCAACAAGCAGAATCCACCAAAACATAAACAGATCCTAATTATCAAGGTAATTAATTAGTGTGCCAGGGAAGGTATATGGAAAGGTTCTGACTGAGAGACTGAAGTAACAGAATAAAGTCAATGAGGAGTAGGGGGAGTTCAGAAAGGGGAGAGGATGTGTAAACCAGATCTTTGCAATAAATTCAACTGTGGAGAAACATATTAGAAAGGGTAGGAAGCTGTATTCTGCCATCATGGACCTGGAGAAGCATATGATAGGGTTGATAGGAGAGCTATGGCAGATGTTCTAAGGACATTGGTTTCATGGTGTAAGTGGTCTGTAGGTGTTGTAGCTGTGCAGCCTGTGATTATCTTTAGGGCTTTATTCTGTATGGTCTGAAGGGTGTTGAGGTGAGTCTCAGTGAGGTTTGAGGCCCAGGCAGGGCTGACAACACACTTTCGACAGTTAACTTACATTGTCATTTTTTTTTAATGGATTATTATTACATAGCATACTGTTGGCGTGCTGGCATGTTTGGGATTCCCTTCTAGTGGAGCTCATCCTGGTAAGAGATCACTGATCGGATATATTGTTTGTACGCTGTGGTTGTGGTTTCTTTGTTGTGTCCAATTGTTGTGCTGGCAAGTGATCTGAGGACTTTTAAGTCTTTGCATGCATTTGTTTTTGATGGCCGTGATATGTTGTTTGAATGTCATGGATGTATTGTATGTTATGCCAAGTATTTTGTGTGTGTGTGTGTGGTATAGGTGTGTTGTTTATGGTGAGGTGTGGTGTGTAGCGGTGTGCTGCATTCCAGTTGGTGAGAAGGGTGGCAGTTGACTTGGTGGGTGCTATTTTAAGTCTGTTTGTGGTGAACCAGGCATTAAGTGTGTTAAGGTAGGGTTGGAGGATGTGAGTGGCTGTGTCTGCGTTTCTGTGTGTACATGTGAGTGTTATGTCGTCTGCGTAGGAGGCTACGTGTATTTGTGATGCCTGGGGTGTTGGTAGGTCATGCATGTATAAATTGAAAAGAGTGGGTGACCATACAGAACCTTGGGGGACACCATTGGTGAAACTACCAATGTTAGATGACTGACCAGCAAGAGTAACATGGCCTACTCTTCCTCGGCCAGACAGCTTGAGGAACTTCAACAACAACTCTTCCTCCTAAGAAGCTGGCCAGCCATCTGTTTGTGTTGTATATTTTGTTTGTGAGGTGGCGGGGGATGGCATCGAATGCTTTGCTAATGTCCAATGTGATGAGGTGTGTTTTTTGTGGGGGTCTATCTGAGTTGATGCCATCATAGATTCTTTGTGAGGTCTGAGAAGAGTGTTTGTTGAATGTAGAGGTCTGAAACCATGTTGTGAGGATGTAAGGTGAATGTGTGGTGTGATTAGACTAATGATGAGGCACTCAGTTACTTTGGAGTGGGTGCAAAGGAGGGTGATGGGACGTTGAGATGAGGGTAGTGTGGGATCTTTGTTGGGTTTGGGGATATATACAGTAAAACATCTTGTATAACGTTTTTATAGATAGCGATAGGATAGAAATGTTTCCAGGCACGGCAGATAGCGATTAATGCACCGGGGATAGCGATTAGCGAGGCTAAGCGAGCAGACTACGGGTGGTGGTGTTGCCAATATTGGGTATTGGCAAATCTGACACTGTCTGCATAGTGATAGTCAATGTTTCCATTATTGTTTCCATAGATTTAAACTTTAAAGTCACTTGTTGCTGGCTCTTGTTGCTAAAGTGGTGTCCACATGTTAAGGCTGCTGGATTCTGTACTGTAGGCTAATAGCTAAACATGGTGCTGATATTGCTATTAAAAATGAGGGAGACAGAAGAGACATCAGAGAGAGTAAACTGACGCTTAACTTGACTCATGTCACCTCAATAAATGCTCTCTAAACCAGGAGAAGGTAATTTTATATACAGTACCTTCTGGCATGTCAAAGATATTTACTTTTATTAAGTTTGTATATGTGTGCTTGGTATTATATACAGTAGGTAAAAATTTAAAGTTGGGTATATATATATACACCCAATATTTCCAGGGGTGGGAGGGAGTGAACTAGTTGACCTCATTATGATGGGATAGTTGTCTCTGCAATAAAAATATTTTATTATTGTGATTGTTGCTGTGGCCAGACTTATGTTAGGGTGCTCCTGGGAGGGATTGAATGATTTTGTTAGTTAGAAGATAATACAGATATTGTACCAGTCATCACCACTGCCTAATCCATTACTCTTGTTGTATTACCTCTCAGATGTGCCTAGCTGGAGCCTTCTTCCCTCAATACTACACTCGCTACATCCCTGAAGACTATGAACGAGAGGCTTGCCGGACCCTGGGAGGCCATGATCCCTTCACGACAGTGGTCCTGGGGGGTCTCCCTCCAGCAACAAACATACTTTATGATGCACAGATACGAACTCTCTTCCACCAGTGCTCTCAGAATCTTCAAATTTATTATGATGGTAGCAAGTAAGTGAAAAAGACTTAATTGCCCATTTTAACTGATATAATAATTCAAAAACCTATACATATCCTCTGTACTCATCTGTTATTGCCTGTCCCACCTATACCTTGCATACCCACTGAATACTCCACTGTCCCACTTTTAGCTTCCCCCCTGAATAATCCTCTGTACTGTTTCCCTGGGGAACTGATCACTGTCAGTCCGCTCCTGGGAGAGTGGAAGAGACTCATAGAATATATAACACTGTGAATGGGAGCCACAAATGTAAAATCGTAAATGGTGGTGATGCTTCCTTCAGACACGTAAAAGATTTTTGTACAAGACACATGGTAGATTGTTGTCAGATGCCGTTACTAATTCACAAACGACTCATATCATGCATGTACAGTCACAGTCAAATATTATCATCCATATAGGGGTAACTCATGTAAGAGTTTGACAGCTTCCCTCTGTTCCTTAGATGATAAACTTTCCAATAAATAGGCTAACTACCATCTTTTAATTTAATACAAGCAGCGATGCACTACTTAAAACAATAATATCATATGTGAAAGTGAAAACATTAGACAGTAAATTGTTTGAGATACCCATGTGTGGATGATTATTATTGACCGCGACTGTACATACTGTCAACCCCAGAGCATACCTGCAGTTTCCACGGCTGGGAGGATCAGCAGGCCTGGGGAACCACTTCCAAGACATCCCCGGAGAGTGTCCCACTGCCTTGCACCTTGCTCTCAAGATGCGTCAGATCAAACGCATCAGGCAGGGACTCACCCTCACTCTTTTCAGGTTGGTCAGTTAATGTATAGTCTTTATCGTGAATAATCTTCCACCTCCCTTCCTCTATGTCCTGCATCTGGTTAGTCTCTCTCTCTCTTTTTTTTTTCCCCGACACTGGACATAGGCTTCACCTAGCCCGTTACCATGGCCCAGGTCAACTGCTACCCACACACACACGTCATGACTTCTGAACTGGCACCCAGCAACAGAGGGAGGGAAGTGAGGGTGGCCTTATAGTTAGTGCCTGAAACTCGATTTGGAAAAGTAAATATTCTCAGCCCCTCACCTGAGAGGATTCGATCTCTTGACCTACAGTATAGGTTACAATTCCAGAACACTAACCACTAAGCCACCAACTCTACTAGAGTAGAGAGTTGGGGTGCCATAGTTGATTCCAATGATACAAGTAAATTCCAACAACTCTCCAAGCTTGCCTTATCCTTTCTTCAAATTTATCCTGAGCGAAGCGAGTCTTCAAAATTTTCAGACATTTTTCTTGCCCCAGATTTTGGAAAATGTCTGAACCTAACTCCTCCTAAACCATACCAGATAACATCACCAAACTTTCAGGGAAGTTTCCTACAGTATTGGGGAAGGTTTTAAACCTATTTAAAACTAGCTTTGTGGTCATCTTCACTTCTTGTGCCCCAGATTTTGGAAAATGTCCAAACCTAACTCGTCCTAAACCATACCAGATATCATCATATCAAACTAATCAAGGAAAGAAAGAAGATATTTCAAATTGTAATTTCTTCCAATAAAGAAACATAACCTAATGATTAAAAGGAAAATATTTCTGTAGTGACTTTAATCATCAGTGACGACTTTCAACTCCGCTCAGCCTTCCAAAGTCTATACTGTAGCTTTGGACACCTAATTTTTATTTTTTAGTGATCCATTAAGTTGATAGAAATAGTAACTGTGCTCTCACTTTGAGGGAAACTGGTTGAAATGTTGACTTTGGCATCAGAGGATGAATATTACAAAAACATTACCTGTGTACTAGTACTAAAGCAGTCTTTTCAACTCCAGCCATGAGGAATCCAGATCCAGAATGCTTGAAGTGCTTGAACATGGAAATAATGAGGGTGCAGAAGGAAGTTTATCCTCATCAGCATTGAGTGAACGAGGGAGCCTCCCTAAGCGCCGAGCCACTCAACCAGCCCCTTCCCTTGATGTCAGATTCAAACCACCCATACTACCTACACCTACCAATCATACCTGGAATGTGCATATTAGTTATGTAAGTATTTATTTGTTCATGTGTTTACCATCAACACTTCCAAGTACAGTTGCTTTTATTGTAATCAGTACTTTCATTATACTTTGGTTCCACTTCTGTTTCATTCTTTCCAATTCTTGTTTTGAAGGTCAGTGCTTCATATTCTCTCTTATGATCCCTTCATTAAAGTTTTTAAAAGGATGTTCTAAGAATTAATCCAGGTCTTTTCACTTATTATCCTTAATTACTATATTTCCTAGGTGATTTAATTACTTATAAATTTTACCCAGGTTCAGTCAGCTGGTCACTTTTGGGTTACCTCCAATGAAGGAAACTCAGCCAGTAAACTACAAGAAATGCAGACAAGGGTCGAGTGGTCAGTGCGGCAGGGTGTAGCTGACCATGTTCCCCACGAGATGGTCACCCCTGGCAGACCTGTCATTGCCGAGTACACAGATCCTTATGACAGAATCACAGGATATTATCGTGCCAGGGTGGAGGAGATATTTCCAGACCCTGATGAAAACACACTGAGAGTCCTGGTAAGGATTGTCACAACTAGTATAATGCATAGCTGCTGTTTCTTGTAGACTTGTAAAGTCAGCCTCATGAATTCATATACACCACTGTGACATCAAGCACTCGTAACAACTAGATAATGTAGTTAATTAATTTCCTAACACCAAACTTATCTAGTACATAATGTTGTTTGAATAATCAGTCAGCAGAACAATGCCTACATTAAGAGTAAAATAAGACCAGTTATTACCAATGTTCTGTGTAAGAATTCCTGAGGCCGACTGTACTAGGGTTGTAATAACAAAAATGAGTAGTTTAGAATTTCTAGCTGATGCTACAGTTCTTGCATCTTTCACCGAGCAATATTAGTCTTCCCTTCAGGTTAAGTTCGAGTCTCAAAATATTTTATGCATGTACTGTACAGTATATGAGTTAGGATAACTGACTGGAAATTGTTAGTTAGCAAGAGGTGGGAGAATTATGCATTGTGTCATGTTATTTCTTTTATTAAATTACAAACCATTTGTATTATTTCATTTCAGATCTTTTTTGTAGATTATGGGAACAGTGAAATAGTCGATGCCCATACCTTGAGAATTATGCCAGCAAGGTAAGTAATTGTATGCCAAGGTAAAAGATTCAGTGGTAAAGATTTATGTACCTCTAATTCAGAACCATTGAAAATTGCAGTGCCCCCCCCCCCCTTTTTTTTTTTTTTTTTTTTTTTTTTTTTTCTGAATTATGATGGTTCCCTATTGTTTTTCTGCTATTCATCCTATAGCTACCAGGTTAGGCATGGGTGAATTTTCTACATATGTATTACTTGTCGTCAGCCACTAAGTTAGGCTCAACAGGGAGCAATATTTAATTGTATTCTGATTTTTTAACTTACCAAGACATATGTCATCCTGATATATTTTAACATGCAATTTTATTGAGCTTACGAAGAAAACTGGGTAAATATTGAAAGAATTATCGTTATTGCGTACGGTTTTTCTACTTTCATTACCCACTTATTTAGACCATTCTATGGCATTTCCTCTGCAAATGCCCCATTTCCAAGATATTCAAATGCATTTTGAAATTAGTCTGACCTTACCTAACCTAACCTAGACCACACCACACCACACTACCGGGACCTAACCTGGGCAAACTACCGGGAAATAACCATGGTAAAGTACAGGAAATGACCGGGGTAAAATACTGGGACCTAGCCGGATCTGGCAACACTGCTACAAAACGGTAAATCTTTCAATAAATACCGAAAACTGCTATCCAAAGGTTTAATGTTAAATATTTCAGATTTTACTATCCCAAAGATGATTATATTTGTCTTTTTTCCCCTTGTTCTTATGTCACTGAATTTTCCAGCCTGGTTGAGCAACCAATGTTAGCAGTGGAGTGCATGTTATCAGAGGTGAAGCCAATAGCAAGTAGTGGTGATGGCAGCTGGGGAGAGAAGACCACTGCATGGTTCAGGACTCGCACACTCTACAGGAACTTTACTGTACAGGTTGGATGTCTTCATTCTGTTTTACTAAACTTGATGGAACTCATACCTGTAGAATACTCTCTCACACTCCCCAGTTACTTCAATTATACAAATTTACAGGGTGTTTCAAGAGTTGTGGCGGAGCCGCAGGGAGATGAAGTTTATGTAATTCTAAGCAAAAATTACTCTTATAAAAATGTGTGTTTTAAGAATTTGTTTACCAGTAAATAGAGCAGATGTATCAGTGAGCTGTGGTTGGTATAGACTGCACCAGCCATTGTTTTGTGGCAGCCCAGTGTTGCCATCAGGTGCTGGCTGGCTTTTTTTTTTTTTTTTTTTTTTTTTCCCCCCCCCCTGAATTAAGATTTTCTATTAATAATCATTCGTTAAGTGATTGTTCTAGGGAAGTTTAGTGCTTTAAAGTGGAGTAGCTTTGATATGCGAGTAAATCTAATGTAATAATAAATCTTGCAAGGATGGCAAACAAGTTCTTAAAACATACATATTTATAGAGAATTTTTTGCTTACAATTGCATAAACTTTCATTTCCCTCCGGCTCATTGAATGTAGGATAGTCAAATCAATGTAAATTCATAAAACAGGTAATTTCAATAACTGTGAAGGCACATACAATTTGATCCTATCATGATACATTTTGTGGAAAAATCCTCAAGTCCCATTACCATTCAGCAACTCCTCCCCCCTTCCCCCCCAGTCACTCGCCTCCCCAGTCACACCCTCACCCTTCCTTCCCATTGCTTTCAGTTAAATGGAGCTTGTACTGTACTAATGTGGAAGGAAAGGTATTTATGTTGAGTTTAGGCTGACCAAAGTCTATCACCTAATTTCTGCTATTTAAAGTTTGCCACACATTTGTTGGTTTCAGGTTTAGTGAGGTATTCAAAGTCTACTAAAATCACTAAATGCAAGGCCCTACTGGACATGGCTTTTGTCTTGGTTTATGTCCTCCTTCCCATATGACACATTAGCCCCTGGTGACCTTATTGACCAAGCTAATTGTGTATGCAGTATATATCCTCACATTTGTTATTCTGGTCTTCATGCCAGTACCACTTATATTATCAGTTTCCTTTTACCATTATAGTTTGGTTCCAAATTTCCTATATGGCCTGGTACTAGATTTTGCATTATTGAATATTTAAGGAAATAATCCTGAAGATACTATTTGAATTAGAATTAATTAGGGTTTGTGATCTACACTTGGGGGTCGGTTTCCTAAAGTTGTCCCAGCTTCAAAGATGTAAAAAGTAGTACAGTATCCATATTTTTCTCTCCCTTCCCCCAGATCTACAGTGTGGTGCAAGGAATTGTGAGAGCCAGACTGTTGGAGCGTGACTTGAGGCAAGGCTCTTTCATATGCCTAAATGACCTGCTAATATCCCTTGGTTATGCAGTCAGGGCAGAGGAGGTCTATTTGTCAAAGGTGTGCTACTTTTCTCTCTCCTCCTATTCTCTTGCCTATATATATATATATATAGTTTATGCACTAAAGGTTAATTTAGAGAGACAAGATTAGTGGAATTGGATTAACCCTTATATGTATAGTCATATTCCAACTTGGGCTGTGAGGCAAGTTCAAAATATTTGGCATACAAACATTGGAAAGTTGCTCTAAACCATAGAAAAATCTTTAAAAGCCACTCAAGAATTTTCAAGAGTTTCCTTCCCATCAGCAAAACCATGAACTGCGGGCCATCTACAGCTGTGTGGTGGAGGAAACAGACCATGAGAGTGTGACCTCAGATTTCTCATATCTGTCTTTGAAATTCAATTCCAACCCATCTTCATTTGCTGGAAAGGTTAGTCCGGTTTATTAGTGCCTGTTCAATATCCAACAGGGATCGGGGGGTTGAGATGTAGTAGGTGTGTCTGTGTGTGTGGGGGAGGGGGGGGGGAGAGTTCTATGTTTTGGCATTTTGTTTCAGAGGGTGACGAGGCTACCTCCAGCGTGGAGATGAAGGCCTGGTATATGTATGTCAATATTTAGTATGATGTTACAAAGTATGAGTGTGAGGGTGACCAGGGGCTCAGTACAGTAATGATATTGAAGCCTATTTTTCTCATGAATCAGTAATGCACATACACCTTTCAGGTTAAATTGCATGGGCCAGACTCCCCATTGCTGCTCAGGTTTGCTGCCTTGACTCGTACTGGAGGATCCAAGATTGTGAGAGTTGATGACCAATCAGTCAATTCTACAGCTATTGACCTCGAGCCTCAAAATCGACATGACAAGTTAGTTACTGAAAATGTATTCTTTTTCTTATCACAATGTACTTCTATGTTTATAGTCATCATCTTTATACCATAATGATGAAGATGTTTCCTGAGGGGAAAGGTAAACTTAAATTTCTCACTCCTTACTGTTCCTGAACAGATAATGATTTATGTAAAGAGAAATACAGTATGCACATCACTTGCTTCAGGAGGTTAGAGGGTCTGTAGCTACACAAATAAACACAAGTAGTAATCACTACATTTATCCTCCTGTTCAGAGATGGTGTACACTCAATCACAACAGGTATTTTCTATAACTGATGTAGCAGTTATTGTAAAAACTATGATTGATCAAGTATTCTATCTAGTACTGAGAAGTCAAGTATCAGCCAATCCAAAACATCCTCTTCCCGATGTCAACTGTTGAATTTTACGGTTAACTGGAGAACAGTATACTGTAATTCTCTGCCCTTATTATCCAGTCCTTTGATATATATAGACATTAAAATGTAAATATTAAGGAACATTTTCAGTATGTTACATGTGAAGTTTTATAATGGTGAAGAAAGTAATTCCTTTCTCTTTTTCAGATTGCTTTTGGCAGCTAGTGTGACTCTGGACCCTTCTGAGTCTGGGATAACACTACGCAACACTACACTTATGCCATCCATCCCAGGGATAACCACACTTTGCCTCCTCCTCTTTTCTCCTGTTGCTGAGCTCAGGTGCGAGTAGTTGTAGCCACCTCAGTGTGTAAAATCACCCCCCCCCCTCTTTTTTTCCCTCAACCTTGGGACTAGGCTGTCAGTAGCCTGTGACTCTTGCGAGGCCTTGAAATTATTGGGTGTCGCACTAGATGAGACTAGAGCTTTGTGTTGATGTTGGTACCGTAGCTTCTCTTCTGCCCTGCACTGATGATGGATTCCGTAGCCTGCAGGAAACTGGCAACTTCCACCAGTTTCTGAAGTACTCTCCTTTCTCTGCTTTCATTTATTTATTTATTTATAGTGATGTATGGTAGTACTATTGACTTATGTTTCTTGAAATAATGATGTGTTGACCTGTTCCCTGTTTCCATCAGAGTGAATGAGATCGGAACACATTACACCGGGGCACTGTTTGGTCTGGGTTGTCATGAGAGAAGTGGTGTTGCCATTTACCCAGATGACGACATAGAGTACCCATTTGATATCAACGTGACACAAAATGACCTCATTATGGTGAGACCCTTGCAACAAACTATTTGTTCCTATTTCAAGAACAATTAAACCTACCAGCAGGAATGCAAATTTTTTTGTCAAATTTTCAAAGAATTTACATAAAGTGGGGTAGTTGATAAATAGAATTGTCAAATCAAAGAATTGTGCCACACTAGAATTTTGGAAGATCAATAATTTAATAACTTCTGCTTCAAAGGAGTGTACTTTTAGGAGTTTTCCACTGCACTGTAGCTGTACACACAAAGCATTTTCCACTGGTCGGTAATGATGCACCCCATATATGGGTGGGTGTTCAAGCATACAAACACGCTGTTGCAAGGGGGGGGGTCTCGCTCCCACTGCATTCATGTGTGTTGTGTGAAGAGCTCCATAAATTGCCATCGACTATTCCACCGCCAGGTTGCCAACCAGTGGTGAACACCTTGTGTGTACAGGGCTTAAATGTGTTGGGTTTTAAATGTCTTTATCCTTGCCAATTTTAGATAAACAAGATACGTTTCCTGATAAATGCAGTAATGGAAGAAGGAGAATATGTCTCTGATGACATGCTGGTGTCCACACAGAAACAACTCCGGGATTTCATCACAAAGTATGGCTTAATACATTTTTATTGGAGTAATTAGCAAATCTTGATTCTGATTTCTGTGCCTCATTCAGCCTGGTGTCATAATATCCTTTTGTATGCCAGATAAAAACAGATTGAACTTTTTTTCTTTTTTTTTCTTTAGCTTAAGTATAGAAAATTTATAAAATTAATTTATTCTTGTCCAGATGTGTTACTATACAAGATTGAAGTCTTGCACTAAAATATTTACAGACTCCTGGACGAGAAACGAGAGTACAAAGAGCCAGAGTATTATCATCAAGCCTACCAGTGGCTGAGGGTAGGTTTATGTACTGCACTGATGATGTTGAGTTCAAAGATTCATACTGAAAACAGGAAATACTTCATAATAGTTTCAATGAAATCCAATAAACAATGGTTTCTCTTAATAATATTGGCAGTAACATAGTTCTTGATGTGTTCTAGCAAGTTTCAGGGGAATTATTAACAAATTCATATACTGCATGTAAGAACTGTAACTTTATCATCATTACCATTCATGTCCTGCCCTTTTCAATTGTTATTTGCCGAAAGAATTCTATGCCACTCAATCAAATTTTACTCTCTTAGATTAACTAACTTTTTTTTTTTTCCAAACAAATAAATTAACCTATTCTCTTCAGATACCTGAAGAAGACATTCTGCGGCCTGACACAGGAGGAGCACTGGATGACCCCGAGAGTTCGGTTTTCCCTCTCCACTGTGGTATCTTCCTCAGACCTGAGAACCTCCATGAAGAGATTGTTTCCAAGCTTGAGGAGTTGAAAATGTTGAAGGACAGGTGAGGAATCTTGTAGGGAAAAACTGCCAGTTTGTTGACTCTGAAATCAAGTGATAAATAAGAAAAAATTAGGTTGAGAGAAGCAGTTGATCCTCTCGCACAAGAAATGTCAATTGGTGTGGAAAGACTATTCTTCCCTAAGTACACTGCATTACTAAGTTTTATTAAGTAGGAAAAAGATAGTACCCTCAGCTCCCATGTTTCAGGCACTATGTGCTTGACACCCTGTAACACATTTTGTACCAGCATAAAAACCAGGAGAATGTAATCCATTATTCATGAATGCTGCATCGCTGGAGGGTTGTCTTTAGTCGATAAAAGTTAATAAAATTCATTCTCTTTTCTTATTCAGAGGCCAAGAGTTGGTGGAGTCAGAGAAGTGTCCATTGTGTGATGTGACACTCAGCTCCCTAGCAGACATAAAGCTGCATTTCTCCACCATCGGACATAAGAAAGCAGTCAGTCTATGGCAACAGTCGCATCGCACAACTTCCCACTGATGACAATACTCATTTAAACTAAATCATATCAATTCATTTAACATCTTTTTCTTCAATGATGAATATAAGCCCATCATTTATGTACAGTGTATGGTACCTATTTGCATTCAGTGCTATATTTACATCGAGCCTTTCAACCTGTATTGTATACAATTGAAGTAAGTTGTGTATAGGTTGGGGATTTCATTGTTGTTGCTCTTGCTGCTTTACTGTGAGTATTATCATTACTTTCTATTTTTGTGCACTGCTAGGTATTTCATTTGAGATTTAAATTTTTCTGGGAAATCAGAAGTCAGATTATGTTTTGAGCATTAAAATTAATTATTGACTTTGTGTTCAGATATCTTGCTAAGTTTACCAAGCCTATCTTTCGTTAGTATGTTTGAAGCAAAGAAATATGATTTTATTAATTATCAGTCTAGTACTAATTAAAGTCTGCATATCCAGTTGCATATGTTGAAACTTTTTGCTGCTATACAGACAATGAACAGATGTATAGCAGTCATATTTGTTTATAGAAATTGCTTATCTACATAATTTTCTCCATATGTTAGTGTCCATGTTTCTTATACTGTATGTGATTATCTAGTTTCTGATGAAATTACACAGCAGGGATTCATTAAATGTTAATTTTAGTTTGAATATTATATAACAGTGAGAGAAATTATACAACAGGTTATATAAAATCTAATGTTCATGCAAATATATAAACTGCTATTTTCTACAACAGTTTCTCTATTTCAAACCTTTCAAAATATGTGCATATTAAATGAATACTGGTTAATAATAACTCGTATTACTTCAGTCAGTACCTGCTGTTTCTACATTATGCAAATCATTACAAGTAAAAAATAGAAAAGGTAAAGTACTTCCATAATCCCAAAGATCTCGGATACCATGTTTGCATCACACCAGCACCAACTAGAAAGGCAAATGTGGAAATAGCCACACCACTTACACCAACAAACAGAAAAGCAAAATTATAATTTGAGGATGCTGTTGGTGGAACTGTTTTCCAGACAACCAGTACTGTACTGTATACCTTCATCCGGCAATATTAATGCAATTGTGCTGACCACTAGTGACATTAGGCTCTAGCAGATAAACCTGATGTAATGTTTAAACAGACTTCTGAAATATTCATAAAAATATAATATATTGTTAAGATTACTCAACAATGTGTACCTGAATTAAGGGTGACAACATCCTGGAGAACAAGAACATACCTCACTTCTTAACCTTTGGCTTGCGAGGCATTTTGACTGGTCTCAGGTATGGGTTGCACAACTCCCCTTCCTGAGAATCATTGAGCTTGTCCTTCTCCTCCTGCAGATACAATAATAATAAACTATAAATAAAAACAGTCAATACAATAATATCCTTGTACAATACATGAATAATCCTAGAATCCATGATTTGATGCCTGAAGTTTTGCTATTCCAACACTTAAGAGGGGAATAGTATTTCTTTTCATTTATTGATAAAACCTATATAATACAGATGGCAATCTATGGGTGGAGAGAAACCAAATAGACAGGTAGAAATATCAAATAGATCAAATATACTCCATTTCTCACTTGCTGATCTGCTTCCTCTTGAGCTGCTTTCCTCTTCTTCCTTCTTGTGCGTTCTTCTTCCTCTTCAAACACCTGGTCTCGGGGCATCAAAGCATCCAGGTAAGCTTTTGGATTTGGTTTCACACCAACCACTACATTTCCAGGCAGCATTGTGAAAAAAGCAAAGAAAAAGCACACTGTAAAAGACCACATTGATTCAAGAATGATTTCAGAGTATTCTCATACATGGATGCACCTACACCCAATAATAAATTACCATAATCATCATATGATGTACAATTGCATTCAGGAGTAATGCTACACTCTGGGCCCTTGGGAAAAAAAATCTTAGAAAAGCCGTGAGTGAACACCGTAGACTTGTATGCCCGGGAGGCATATGGCAGCTCACAACATGGAGCATTTGCAGTACATCTCTTAGGGCTATTGTAATAAGGTTGTGGATATCAACGAGGTAAAGCAACTTACTCGGTATTTGTAAAATGAGATATCATACAAATGAAGTTTTCCATGCAACACATGGTGTGGTGTGGAGACTGTGATGGATGTGGATGCTTGCCCTACAACCAGTCATGACTATATGCATCGGTTTATAGAAATACTGTATTTGGCTGTTGTCTCGTGAAGAATTACAACTGTTTGACTAATTAATGCAAGTTAGAATGCATTGTCATCCTCGACGAACATTATTATTATGAAGAATAATAGCATCAGGCTCTTTTTTTTTTTTTTCCACCAATGAGTGGCAGTCAATGGGACAGAGTGTAGCACACACTGTGTGTATGAAACACAACTATAGCACACATCACAAGGATGATGAGTGGCCCAGAGACCTCTCCACCCACATGAGACCCAAGTCAGCTTCGGCTATGGCTGCGTAAGCAGGAAGACCTCAGACAGCCGACTCAAACCCCCTACCCCCTGCTCACAGGGGTGGTAACCTCTGGCATCAGCGAAAGATTTTTAACGTGTCCCGAGCAAGGATCGAACGCTGGACCACAGAATTGCAGCCGCAGACTCTACCACTCTGCTAGCCAGATGCTTTAAGACCTTACTTCACTCCTTGGCGAATAGATAATATCTTGCATATCTGCACTCCTTGGTGCCATCCTTTAACCGCTCTTTTACAGTAAATTGGTGGTCTGAACCAAATCCTTTGTACACTCGATCCATTATATCTATTATTATTATTTCTAGCCGATTGTATATGATCATGGGTTGCGTGGAAAACTTCATTTGTATGATATCTCATTTTACAAATACCGAGTAAGTTGCTTTACCTCGTTGATGTCCACAACCTTATTACAATAGCCCTAAGAGATGTACTGCATATGCTCCAAGTTGTGAGCTGCCATATGCCTCCCGGGCATACAAGTCTACGGTGTTCACTCACGGCTTTTCTAAGATTTTTTTTTTCCTAGAAGCCCAGTGTAGCATTACTCCTGAATGAAACTGTACAGTATTGTACCAACAATAACTTACACATAAATTCCTTATCATCTGTGAGAAATAACGTCTGTGTGTCACTGGTTTTCGCAGCAAACTTTGTGAGTGCACGTTCAATATCTTTCTTCTGGGCTGCAGCTTTCTCCCTTATAGCCTCATACTCTGTCACTGGTTGCTTGTACGAGTGAGAGAAACTGGAAAGACATGAAATAATATACTTAATGGCTACATGGGGGGCAAATCAATATGAATACATCAAGACTATTAAAAACCTCCAGCACATTTGATATACAGTACTAGACAGATAGATGAAGATGCTCACTCCTCATAGTTTCTCTTGTCAACCAGTAGAAATTTTTATGGAAACAGGCATTTTGCTGGTCCCAACTTACCACACATGGGTTAGCAGACTGCTCACTCTATCTCACCTCCCATATCCACTGGGTTAGATGCCTTTAACTACTGTACTTTGTTATTTTAATTACTAAGCATATACAGATTCTTACAAATCTGTTGCCTATAAAGTATGGACATACCAGTAAGTGTGTGTGTCTGGGAAGGGTGGGAGGTGGTCCGGAATGTGGAACGGGTGTGGTTTCTTATCTCCAACCTGTAGAACACTGTGTTGCTTCATATCCACTTGTTGTGCTGGTGTAGACACTGCCATTCTATTAGATAACCTCTGTTTGTATGCCTGGGGAGGAAAGATATGGTTAAAAGGAAATACAAAATGAGACACATGCTGTAATGACACTTTGATATGCTGTTTATCTCTTACACATCTCTATTATCTCCACTTCCATCTCCATCCTCCCCAGACTCCTCATCTCCCATGCAGCAGCACCTAACACACATCACACACACAAGATTAACTTCAACTAAACATAGATGGCATCAACACCAAAAAACAAGAACTTGCACACTTCATCATACAACACAACACACACATTGCCATCTTACAAGAAACAAACTTACACAACACACATAAAACACCTACATTTCCCAATTTCACCACCATTAGACAGGACAGGGCAGACGGCACTGGCGGAGGACTCATCACCCTAGTCCACAAATCCCTTAATTACATAGAAGCCAGTGCACACCTCAAATCCCTTCTCCCGCACCACGACACCACCACAGAAATTCAAGCCATTAAAGTATGCACTGGCAAAACAACAAGTATTACAACAGTTAATCTATTCATCCCCCCTCAAACCTGCCCAACAGTTCCCCAAAATTTCTCCCCCCAGCTCCAACAAATCACCAACCAACCTGACCTCATCTTGGGTGGTGACTTCAACGCCAAGAATTCGGCCTGGTATGTCAACAACCCAGACACAGACAGAAGGCTTGAAATCCTTTCCCAAACTGACAATCTCATTTCATTAAACAACACTCATCAACACCCCTACATCCCTCACAAAGCCCTCTTCCAACCATCCACTCCCGATATCACCTTCTGCTCTCCCAACCTCGCCTCCAGAACATCATGGAGGGTGGTCAGAACCCTCGGCTCTGACCACCTCCCAATCATTATCACCACAAAGACAAGAATCACCCTAACTGGCCACAGACACACATACACTAACTACAAAAGAGCCAACTGGGAAGCCTTCACTACTGAAACAGAACAACACTTTGAAACACTGAACAGTACACCCAATCACAAACATCAACACAGCTGTTCAAATATTTAACACAATTATACAAAATGAAGACAACCAACACATCCCTAGAGGTAATAGAAGAAAACACAACCCCAACTTTACAACAGAAATTCAAGACCTCATCAGATAACGAAACACACATCCCCAATTCCTCTAAGACAAATAAACAACAGCTACCACACCTACAGACCACTTACACCATGAAACCAATGTCCTCAAGATCAAAGACCACCTTGACATGAGAGGCACACAAACACTTGGCAGCCTCCACAAACCCACGCCATCCACTACACTACATGGCAGAACACCCACACATGCCAAGGAACATCAAAACAACACCCAGTACACGATACCATACAAAATTACTATCATCTCTCACACCTTGCCCACCCCAAACCAGTCACCAGAAACTCATACTCAAATCACTCATCAATCCATCCAAACACTCAAAAACAACACTCAGCTGCATGCACGACCTCCTGACATCCACCCATCTGAATCATCCCTTCCCCGTGAGGACAGAGTCCACCTGGCCAGGCTGCGATGTGGCCACCACCCGGCCCTTCTGACATATCACAAGAAACTGGATGGAGCCATTGTTGATGCCTGTCCAGGATGCAATGCAGCACCCCACTCTATTAAACACATTATTGAAGACTGCAATGCACACAACCACACTTGACAACAACACAACATACACTCTCTGAGGGCACTGTGGAAAGCCCGGCATTCCTCAGGGGCATTCCTGCTCGGCCAGACAACTTGAGGAACTTCAACAACAACCACAACAACATCTACATCCAAAGTCCTAAGGTCCATTCACATATATCCGTGCCGTGTCCAGTCAGTGTCAGTGAAAAATAAGATCGTTACTTTGAAAACTGGCTGAGGTATTCACACACGTCCGGCATAGTACCATGTTTTGACTCTCTGTGTCAGTGCCGTATCAGTGCCAACAGATATCACGGACACTAAACAGGCGTGGCACTGACTCGGCACGGATATGTGTGAATGGACCTTTATGCATACAGTAACATCTGACCTGGACACTGGTGACATTAATCCCAAGCTCAAGAAGTGCCATGACTACATCTCCCACCACAGGTACAGTACGCAGTGCCTGCTCACTAAACTGCTTGGAGCTCCTCCCAATTTCACTCAACACTGGAAAATAAATAACATGATAATAACTGAAAATTAAAGGCATCAATTATGAAAGACACACATGTTCTAAAACAATTTTTGCAATACAGTACAGTACCTTATATGTGACCTAACACTATGGTCAGCCTTGTGTGCTTACTCTACTATACCCCAAAGTAGGTTGGGGCCTGGGGGTGTGACAGGGGGTTGCCAGGTACATTCAGCACTGCCAGGTTCAGAGTTTGAGTATATTGACTCACTTGTCTGAAGCACAGAGAGAGAGAGAGGGAAGGGGGGGGGGGGGGAAGTTGGAGAGGGGAAGAGAGGAGAGGTATAGGGGGTAGAGATCTCTCTCTCTACAGTGATAACCATTCAGATGTGTGTAACTACAGAACAGCATAGAGGAAGAGAAAAAATAGCTTTATTAAAATATTTAATATAACATGAAATTGGAGAAATTTTTGAGATACTAATTTTTTATCTAATACTTTAGTAAATACTTATAATAGAAAAATTAAATTCTCTGCAGCATGTCAGTGAAGTGACACTCATATAAGCTATACTGTCTTATAACTAGTAATGTGGATAATTATTGTATAGTGAGTAAGTACAGTGAGCCTCTCTCCAGTTTACTCTTCAACCGACCATGTGGAGATGAACTTTAATTAAGATATCAGCCGGATCAGCAGAATATTCATTCTTACTGAAATATACCAACATAAGTGAATTTACCACCCTACATGCCCTAATGGGTTTATGGTCGATATGTATACTAATTTATGGACGTTAAAGTGATGTCCAATTGCCTCCAGCTAGCCAATCTCTTCACAACATACAGTATAGCCTAAACCTTATTACTTACCATATGTCAGTCAATGTTACAATCATAATACTTGATAGATGTAGACAGTAATAGTAAAATTATACCAGAAAGCATGCCCCATTGAGTTTATGGCTGTTAATAGATGTAGACAATGCATTCCAAAGTGTATTTTCTCAAAACATCAGTTTCTTACTTATTATGATCCATGTTATTGTGTCTCCTTTACTGTGGTTAGAGGTAAATGCTATGTTTTTGACAATATCATCATTAAATCATAGTATTTACTTAAGTATTTGGTAACAAGTTAGTATCCTAAGGATTTTTTTGGAATTTCATGTTATATTAAATATTTCCTATACATTTTTTTTTTCCCTACGCTTTAATCATAATAATATTACAGTGAAATGGAACCCTCCTTAGGCCTGAAAGACTTCATAGAACGAGGGTCAATAAAGAGGTGGGACAGTAAGCACAGAGAATATAGATGGGAACGAAAGGGACAGTTGGCGAGACTAAACAGATCAAACACAATCCAAGGAGGACCGGATAGGAATGGTATGGCATTAAATGCTGGCCATAATATAGGCCTATGGGGTTTGGTAAATATTTCCATTCAATGATGTAAAATTTGTAAATACTGTATGTAATGTCATCAGCTGTTAAAATTGTTAGAAGGCTTGGAAAATCTGAACTTCAATTCAATGTTATGGAATTGTTGTATGATCCCAAGAGATGGTGCCAAACGAAGAACTCACCAAAACTCCACCAGACATTTGCCCCCAAAATAATAATTATGATAAGCTTCTTTGGCAGCTGAAACAATAATAAGAGTAACGGACTCACTCAATGAAAGAGTAATTATTTTCTGTCATTACATATCACCTACTGCACATTAAGAGGGAAGTTTTGTGTTAGTAAATTTGGAGCAACTGAATCCTCCAAACTATTCCAAGCAAGAGAACACCATTATTTTTGTTAACTTGGGCCTGTTTCCTGGCATACTTTGGAGGAATCAAGGCACTCCAAAGTACCAAAAGGGCACTACACCCTTAAGACCATCAAGTGAAGTAAAAAAAAAAAAACATATTTCAATTTATTAAGATAACTCACAACTCTGGAGCATCTCTGTGAGTGTTCCCAAGGCTGCTTTCTCAAACCCAAAGAATCCAGCTTCCTGCAGTATGGCCGACACTGCTGTTGCTAATGTCTTCCTACGGGGGTCAATGGTTGTCCCACTCTCCACCGTACTAGATGGTATTGCAGCCATGGTGGTCAGTACCTGGCAAAATACAAAATACCATAACAGTTGGTTAATAAAGGGGAAGTTTTGGTTTAGTAATTCTGGAGCAACTGAATCCTCCAAACTATTCCAAGCAACAGAACACTATTATCTTTGTTGCTCATCTGGTCCTGTTTCCTGGCATACTTTGGAGGAATCAAGGCACTCATCCAATGTACCAAAATAGAATTACCACCTTATTAACCCTTGAAAACAAATTATCTTTGATCATTTGGGTAATTTTAGTTTTTATCCTTCTGACATCAATATGATCCTTTTCAACAATAAAATTTGTCTTTAGGTCAGGTTACATTAGGTAATAAATATTGATTTCTAATTTGCATTATTTTTACTTAATGAAAATATGAAAACCTAATCCAAGTTCTGCCAAAATGCACCAGAAAAAGCAAACTATCAAACAGTTAATTTGGGTCCAGACTTTACTCCATAGTGGTATAGAATTTGGCATATATTGTACAGTCTGAGGCAAACCGTGTACACACCACATCTGCCAAGTCATCAAGTACAGTACAGTATGGAAATCACAGCTTCACAGGTTCCTAATATGAAAATTCACAGTAGTTTACTAATTTTCCCCCTGGGTATTGTAATGCTGTGTTGGTGGTGTGTGTGTGTGTGTGTGTGTGTGTGTGTGTGTGTGTTTCTGAGTGTGTGTGTGTGTGTGTGTGTGTGTGTGTGTTGGTTCCATGATTATCCTTTATGTTATCCTTCAAGAGAAACGTTATGTGAGGCGACACGACATTTGTCAACTACTATACCGGTACTTACATACCATTCTGACAAATAATAAATTATATTTAACAAAGGATGGAGGTAAACTACCCAAACACATTTTAATCATTAGGTTATGTTTCTTTCTTGGAAGAAATTACAATTTGAAACATCTTTTTTCTTTCCTTTATTGGTTTATGATAATAGCTGGTATGGTTTAGGAGGAGTTAGGTTCAGACATTTTCCAAAATCTGGGGCACAAGAACTGAGGTTGACCACCAGGCCAAAAAGCTTTCCTAAATCAGGGGCAAGAAGATTGTCTGAAAATTTTGAAGACTCGCTTCGCTCGGGACAATAATAATAATAAAACAACACAGGGCATATTTCAGTGAATCTTCTTAAATGTTACCATGACAAGTTTTGGTATTTATCTATTATATTGCCGTTTTGTAGCAGTGTTGCCACATCCTGTTATATCCCAGTAGTTTGCCCCGATCAGGTCCTGGTACTTTACCGTGGTTAGTTCCCGGTAGTTTGCCCAGGTTAGGTCCCAGTTGTTTGTCCCGGTAGTTTGCCCAGGTTAGGTCACGGTTGACTGCTGTGGTCTAGGTTAGGTGGTAAATATTGAAAGAATTACCGTTATTGCGTACAGTTTTTCTACTTTCATTACCCACTTATTTAGATCATTCTAAGACTATTTTCTTCTATGGCATTTCCTCTGCAAATGCCCCATTTCTAAGTTAGGGCATATTCAAATGGGGCATTTTGAAATTAGCCTGACCTTACCTAGCCTAACCTAGACCGCATCAGACTACCGGGACCTAACCTGGGCAAACTACTGGGAAATAACTGTGGTAAAGTACAGGAAATGACCGGGGCAAAATGCTGGGACCTAGCCGGATCTGGCAACACTGTTACAAAACGGTAATTCTTTCAATAAATACCAGTTAGGTTAAGTTAGGTAATGTAAGGTCAGGCTAATTTTAAAATGCCCCATTTGAATATGCCCTATCTTGGTAATGGGGCATTTGCGGAGGAAATGCCATAGAAGAAAATAGTCTTAGAATGGTCTAGATAAGTGGGTAATGACGGTAGAAAAACCGTACGCAATAACGGTAATTCTTTCAATATTTACGCAATTTCCTAAAAAAAACGGCAATATACTTGATAATTACCCAAAAAAAAACGGCAATAGAATAGATAAATTACCTAAAAAAAAAAACGGCAATATACTTGATAATAATTAGCCAAGTGGGTAAATAGAATAAGTTAGATAATTACCTAAAAAAAACGGCAATATACTTGATAATAATTAGAATAAGTTAGATAATTACCTAAAAAAAAAACCGGCAATATACTTGATAATAATTAGCCAAGTGTTGTTGTAATAAGAAGGTTGTATAATTATGTAGTGTGCCTTTTTGGAGTGTAGATAATCACGAACGTCGTAATCTTCAAAGTTCCAAACAGTAAACACTAATAAAAGTCTAACTAAACAACAACAACAACATGAATGATGATGATGATGATGTCGAGGGATTATAGCCTTTACAACGGTCCCTCTTCTGTCGTTTATTTGTTGCTAATGAGTTCCTTTAATTTCTTCTCCCTTATAAATATATTCTTTTTTATTGTCCAAACATTTTCCACTGTCGAATAACAACCCTCCAATCAATGATGTTTTCCTTGCATTCAATAATAAGGTTGTTGCAATTTTCCATTTTTTCTTCTTTCTTCAACATAGCCATGCAGTACAGTCAAGCACAAAATGTTCTAAGTTTTCTGGATCTGCTGTTCCACACATCTTACATCCTGTTTCATTGTCCTCTTTTCTAAATCTTTTTCTATCTCCCAACTCTGCTTCACAAAATTTCCCCAACTTTTTACATCAGAATTTCCCTTTTTGCCAATATAATTCCATGTTTACTCCTGTTGAACATTGATGGTCTTTTTGGTATTTCGTCTGGTAAAAATTTCCCTGTTTACTCTTGAACAATCTTTATATAATTTCCCTGTGAGGACTTTCAAAATTCTCTAAAACAGAGAAATTTTCTTGCATCTGGCAACATTGCAAGAAGATGGACGGAAGTTTCTCTCACCTTTCCAACGGTACCTCCAAAGATCGACTTTAATTAATGAATGCATCTCTGTTTAGCTGGTGTATCAGTTAATATCCTTTATTTTCTAGTCCCTGATATTCCACATTCTCACTCAAATTAATAATGTATTTTTTTTTAATCTCCATAGAATATTTTCGAAGATAGATTAAAGTCAGACTCTGGCAGTCAGAAAAGACATTTACACACACTATAAATCCTGCTCTATACTACAACACTACACTATAGTGAGAATGAAACGATGGTTAGGAGGAGGGCAGTGATGTATTCTGGCAAGACAGTGTGAAATTTAAGGTTTCAGATGTCACTGAAATGGAGAATACCGATGTCCCCGACCGTACGACAAGAAACAGGCAGGATACATTGTTTGAGTGATGTGCTTTGTGGTACAGTTTGGAGGAATATTTCTCCTTCAATTATTATCTAGTAAACTCACACCACTATAGACCTCTACTAAGAACCTGAAGGCTTTATGCATGAACTGAACTTTCGTAACAACTGTAGATATGAAGGTGTTTATAACGTTATTATCTCATTTTCACATAGACATATCATAAGACCACCACGTACAGCCATGGCTAAGTAAGTCCATGAGCATGGGGTGGTGCAAAGCCACAGCCGATACTACTGGGCAGAGAGTTGGAACAAGATAAGTAAGTATCCACACCCCTCTGACTGTGGTAGCTCGCAGCTCAACGAATTATTAGTAATGTTGCTTTGGCATATTATTTGTTCTTAGAATTACAAGAGATAGTTTTACCCCCTGCTCATGGACTTTCAGCCATGGCTGTACATGTTTGTAACCCACTGTGTGTGTGTGTGTGTGTGTGTACCCATAACGGTACCAGTAACGTCCTTGATGGCAACCCTTTGAAGGACAACAAGCAAGACCAACAGAGCGAACCTATATAAACCCCAAGCTCTACAATTCCAGACTCAGTAAGCCGGCGGAGCGCGAGAGAGTAAGAAGAATGGTGGTGAGCGATTGGTCAACCCCCCGGCTGCTGGGTGTTGTGGTGTTGTTTTTGTTGTGTTGTTGTCATGTGTCCTGCTTCACCCTGGACACAGTGGACGGTCGCCTTGTCGTGCCGGACATTGCTAAAGTGGACAATGCAGTACTGAAGGCTGCTGAAGCAGACAAGTTCCTGTCACTTTGGTTCATCCACGTGCTGCAGGAACCAGTACACACATCCAGTACGTAAAATGTACCTTCATTCATTATTCTCTTTCGGATATATATATATATATATATATATATATATATATTCTCTTGTACACAAGATAAAAATAAACAACTATGGAGCATCATGAGGGTTTGTGATGGTTCTGTAAATTATCGGTACAGTTCATGTTGTCCAGGTAATAAACAAGCTAATTTTCAGTATCTATCATCTGAGTGTCTCAATGTTTCACACGAGAATTGTACCGATAGTATTTCTAATCTTGTGTACATAACATACTTTACTAAATATTTAACTGTCTGCTATTCGTCTAGTACTCGTACAAAACATGCAAGGTAAAATATTCGTTTATTAACTTTGCTCCCTCTTATATAAATTTACAATCCCTGCCTCACTCTTCTCATTTTCTCTCCCTTCTCATTTTACAATAAGAATGAGAGATTAAGAAAACATATAGGGCACGTCACAGCCTCCTAAATATGAAAACCAGTCTGGACACTCCAACAAAAACACAACGATCGAGGGACGAAGAAGAAAAAAAAAAAATTATATATATAAACTCACTTTCTTTCTGGTTCCTTTAGTCCATTGAGTGTAAATTATGGCTGAAACCAGTTATAATAATACTGTTGTAGTCATAGTGTAAAACAGTTACCAGATAAAAGTGAAAACAGCCAGTAAACAAAGGATTGATGCCAGTATAGGAAGAACTTATAATTGGCATATGAAGTTAATATCCTTCATGTTGATTTTATAATACGTTCAACTTAAGGACCTCCATGATGTCGTCAGAAAATTGAAGGATAGAGAGTCCTTCAAACATTGCCACGAAACACACACACCTACATTAACGGAGCTTAAGGGGGAAGTTTTGTGTTATAATATATCTGGAGCACCTGCAGAATCCTCCAAACTATTTCAAGCAACAGAACACCATTATTTTTGTCAACTTGGACCTGTTTCCTGGCATACTTTGGAGGAATCAAGGCACTCCAATCTACCAAAAGGGAATTACCACCTTAATTGCTTCGTGGTGGCATATAGAACTAATCAGGAGGAATCAGAAGCCACCATACAGGTCTCATACACCATCACAGGGTCCCTTAAAGGAAATGATAACCTTTTGTGGTCAATTTGGAGTCAATGTAGGCCTCCAACCTCAGCTATTAAAACACATCCCCTGTACAATTTCATATGGAAGGTTTCTGTTTCCTGGTAGAGTTTGGAGGAATCTGTAGCCTTCTAATTTCCCATAATAAGTATAGAGAAGTATAGAAAAGCCGAGGCTATAGGTAACCCCTTCAACTGCTCGGAACTGTACAGCCACAATCAAATATCCACCAACACTTTCCTTCCATCGTCGTAAATATCTTGGTAATTAAAAAACAACACGTGTATGATTTTGCAGCACCTCATAATAATAATAATAATTGAGGGGGTTGAGTTGACGTAAGGTGTTGTTGTTGTATGATTATATTTTGATATGATACTGATTTGTTTGCACGATGGAAGGAAAATGTCGGTGGTTATTTGATTGTGATTGTACATGGTCAACTGTGAACGAATAATATAATATAATAGATGACATAGATAGTGTAGTGATGTTTTATCAGACAGTACATGCATGTCCAGTTATACTATTACTTTCTCCTACGGGATTTTTTTGCCAACTAACTCTCCAGTGTACAGAGCGAATGAGAAAGAGAGACGAGGGACACTAAACGCTTGGGAAATATTACGAGTAACAGAATGATAATGATAGAGGGAGTGAGCGATAATGAGAAAGAATGGTAGGAGGAAGAAAGAGGATACAAATTTAGAGAGAGAGAGAGAGAGAGAGAGAGAGAGAGAGAGAGAGAGAGAGAGAGAGAGAGAGAGAGAGAGAGAGAGAGAGAGAGACCTTACACATATCATAATAAGTAACAGAATTATAATGAGAGAGAGAGAGAGAGACCGACCGACCTTACACATATCATAATAAGTAACAGAATTATAATGAGAGAGAGAGAGAGAGAGAGAGAGAGAGAGAGAGAGAGAGAGAGAGAGAGAGAGAGAGAGAGAGAGAGAGAGAGAGACACACACACACACACACACACCTTACACTTATACGCTATCATCTTCCTTCCTTTTCAACTACACTGTTAATTCCTTTACCTTCAATTATTTAACCCATGGCCAACTGGAAGGCTACTGATTCCTCCTAACTTATACCAGAAAACAGATGCCCTCAACGGTACTATTTAGGGGATCTGTTGTTTCGTGGCATAGTTAGGAGGAATCACAACAGACCTATACCAATTCACAAAACAAGAAGAATCCAGTTAGTTAAGAAGAGGATGATGTGGGGACGAGTAGACTGTGAGGGAGAAATGAAAGAAGAGGTTCACATGGAATGAGGAAGGGAAGGGAAGGGATGGGATGAGAAAAGTTGTGTGTGTGTGTGTATGTAACCTGATGATTCCAGGCATGTGTGTGTGTGTGTGTATGTGTGTGTGTAACCTGATAAGTCCAGACAGGCAGGTGTGTGTGTGTGTGTAACCTGATAAGTCCAGGCATGTGTGTGTGTGTGTGTGTGTGTGTGTGTGTGTGTGTGTAACCCGATAAGTCCAGGCATGTGTGTGTGTGTGTGTGTGTGTGTGTGTGTGTGTAACCTGATAAGTCCAGACAGGCAGGTGTGTGTGTGTGCGTGTGTGTGTGTAACCCGATAAGTCCAGATAGACAGGTGTGTGTGTGTGTGCGTAACCTGCATGATACGTCCAGACAGATGTGTGTGTGTAACCTGCATGATACGTCCAGGCAGGTGTGTGTGTGTGTGTGTAACCCGATAAGTCCAGACAGGTGTGTATGTGTGTGTGTGTGTGTTCTAAACAAACGATGGATGGTTGACTTTCACTCTCACCACGTCTACAGTACACGGGTTCCCTCACGGTCATGGGAGAGGAGCTAGGAGGGGAAGGTGTCCATGGTCAGAGACATTACGGTTTGTTTCATCACACACACACATTCCTTCATAATACCAGGTCGTATAATTTATATACATACATACATACATACATACTTCCACGACTGACCCTGTAACAAAACAACCCATTCAGAATCCTGTTTGCATGTCATCGTGTAGGAGAATAATTTGGAGGCTTCTGATTCCTCCTGACTATACCACGGAACACGCTCCTTTCCTATGTATAATTATATATGTGGTGTTGTTTCGTGGCAATATTTGAAGGACTCGTTTACCTCCAATTTTCTGACTGTATATAATTCACAGGGTTCTTTAATAACGAATGACGTCAGTAGCATTATACTCTCCGGCAACAAACAAAGTAACATACATTGATGCTTCTTGGTCTGACAAAAGCACTATATGATATAACGTTCAAAGATTCATAAATAAATATCTTCAGAAGTCTGAGTCAAGCCACATGTACAGCCAGAGTCAAATATCCACCAACACTTTCCTTCCATCGTGCAAATAAATCAGTATCATAGCAAAATATAATCATACAACAACACCGTATGTCAACTCAACCCCCTCAAATATTATTATGAGGTGCTGCAAAATCATACACGTGTTGTTGTTCTTTATTACCAAGATATTTACTACGATGGAAGGAAAGTGTTGGTGGACATTTGATCGTGGCTGTACTAACCTCAGAAGCATTAGGATATAAATATACATGAGAAACCTCGTCGTTCAAGGCCTATATAATGAATACCGCTAGTTAATAATTATCCCTCGTGGCCTCTAACGGCGGGAACGAACAGTAATTACCTGTACCTCTTCCCATGGTCCGTCTCTTTCGTCCTTCATTCTCCATTCTCGGTACACGATGTTTTTGTTATTATAGGTGTACTCTAACTCAATAAAACACTGCTGGATGGATGATGGAGGAATTACCGTAAGGGGAGATTCATTCTCTATAGTTGGCAAATTGGAAGGCTTCTGATTCTTCCTAATAACTATGCCATGCAGAAAACAGACCCCCTCAAAAATCTCTCCTTATAAATCTCAGACTGGCCAAAAGACTCGTGAGGGAAATGATGTGTTATAATTATAAAGTAGTGCTATTTATACTAACTCTCTTCAAAAGAAACATGGACCACTGCCAGGCTATAAACAAACCCTGCAGCTGCATGTGTACAGAATTAACTTGACATACACATAATTATATTCACAAGGACAGACAGACGGACCGACATTAGCGTTTCATAATAGTCAAACTGCACAAGAGGAGGTATGGTTGAGGTTGGGAGAGGATGGTATAATGAGTGTTGTTGTTATGCACGTGCTCCTCCAACCACAGGGACAATTAAGTTAACGGTGCGGTGGAAGGGAGAGAAGCTAAAAGGAGAGATACGAAAAAAAAAATTAATTGGGAAGAAGCAAAATATTAAATGGAGTGAAGTGGTTAAACAATATATAAGAAAGAAGGGAGATTAAACAAAAATGAAAATAGGGAAGAAGCAAAATATTAAATGGAGTGAAGTGGTTTAATAATATTTACGAAAGAAGGGAGAGAAGCTACAAGGGGAGATTAAAAAAACATGAAACTGGAATAAGCAAAATAGGAAATGGAATGAAGTGGTATGTGGAAGGAAAGGAAGGGGGGAAAAGGGGGTGGGGGGACTCCAGCCTCTCGTATAGACTCTACCAGGAAGGAAATCTCATCATCGCTAGACAAGACAAACTTCTTATAGGCCAAGGAAGGTCAAGGTCACGATTGCTCAACTACTATGGAGGGAAAGAAAAAAATAACATGGACCTCAATTTTCAGATTTTATGTATGTACCCGTTTAAAATGTTATTGGAGTGAAGGAACTATTATTATCATTATTATTATTATTATTATTATTATTTTGGTTATTATTATTATTATTATTATTATTTTGGTTATTATTATTATTATTATTATTATTATTATTATTATTGTTATTATTATTATTATTATTATTATTATTATTTTGGTTATTATTATTATTATTATTATTATTATTATTATTATTATTATTTTGGTTATTATTATTATTACTATTATTATTATTATTATTATTATTATTATTATTATTATCATTATTATTATTATTATTTTGGTTATTATTATTACCTCCAAAATTCTGAATCCATCACACACAGGGTCCCTTAAAGATGATCAGATAGGTCGACCCGTTGAGAAAATTATTAACATCATACACAAGCTCCTTCCATTATTGGTGTGTGTGTGTGTGTGTGTTTCGAGGCAATATTTGAAGGACTCATTTACCTCCAATTTTCCGACTACATCACACACAAGCTCCTTCCATTATAGGTGTGTGTGTGTGTTTCGTGGCAATATTTGAAGGACTCATTTACCTCCAATTTTTCGACTACATCATACACACACACAGGGTCCCTTAGATAAATACGAAACACTCACTACTCGGCCAAAATTTTAGTTATGGTTGTATGATCCTGACGCAGACAACAGACAGACTTGTTATTAAGATTTTGCAGGAATATTTCTACCTTTGTGAAAGTATCGAGCATTGTAGTGTAGTGTGGTGCTGGGCCTTGCGTCACCACCACTGTACAGTCTGGGGCAAAAGTCGTGTACACATCACATCTGCCGAGTCATCAAGTACAGTACAGTATGGAAATATTATTAAGCTTCACAGACTCCTAAAATGAAAACCCAGAGTTGTTTACTTAATTTTCCCCCTGGATATTGTTATGTTGTGTGTGTGTGTGTGTGTGTGTGTGTGTGTGTGTGTGTGTGTGTGTGTGTGTGTGTGTTTCTGAGTGAGTGTGTGTGTGTTTCTGAGTGAGTGTGTGTGAGTGTGTGTTTCTGAGTGAGTGAGTGAGTGTTTGTGTTTTTCTGAGTGAGTGTGTGTGTGTGTGTGTGTGTGTGTGTTTCTGAGTGAGTGATAGTGTGTGTGTGTGTGTTTCTGAGTGAGTGATAGTGTGTGTGTGTGTGTTTCTGAGTGAGTGAGTGTGTGTGTGTTTCTGAGTGAGTGATAGTGTGTGTGTGTGTTTCTGAGTGAGTGTGTGTAAGTGTGTGTGTGTGTGTGTGTTTCTAAATGTGTTTCTGAGTGAGTGTGTATGTGTTGATTCCATGAATATCCTTTACGTTATTACCCTCCAAGACAAACGCTATGTTTGAGGCGACACCACGACTTTTGCCACAGACTGACTTTACCATTGGCAATCTCAACTCTAAACATGAGAACTGGACTGGAGGGAACTGGATAATGTGATGGTGGTGGTGGTGGTGGTGGTGGTATCTGGGTCTCTGGAACAACTAAGTTTACTGGGTTTCAGGGTCTTATAGACAGCATATAGTGAAGGTCAGGGTTGAGAAGATATTTGGAAAGGTATATGTATGTATGTATGTGTTTACGATTATACTCTCATATAATTAATTAGTCATATAGTCGCCATGATGCAGTATTGCCAATTCTATACTGGCTGAATGAACCCTTTGTTGTTTTCTGGGATGTGCACCAAAAAAAAAAAAAAAAAAAAAAATTCCATATAATTACGCTTGGGTTGTAACTATAAAACTAACCATGCATTGGATATCCTTAAAATTAGCCTCATTGCCTTTCCCAGCTCATATTACTGTAAATCTAATATCTAAACCTAACCTAACCTAACCTAACCTAACCATGGGTCGAGCCAGTGTAAGCCCAAGACGTCAATTTATTCACATGACTGATCAAACGTTTGTCCGATAACTTATAACTCCGTGTTGAAAAAATTGACACACAGGCGACACCTATCAACCATGGTTTTTTCTCTATATATATTTTTTTTTGAGGGAGGGGGGAGTGCACTGTACAAGCTTCGATAATTAAGGACCTTGTAACCGTGTAGGGGAATTGGAGGCTTCTGATTCCTCCTGTCTGTGCCACGAAACAAGCTCCTTCCATATTATACAGTATAGGTGTGTGTGTTTCGTGGCAATATTTGAAGGACTCGTTTACCTCCAATTCTCTGACTACATCACAGGGATCCCTTATGAGCAATTTTTTTATGTCAACGGGGTAAGAAAGTGCAAGCAGTACTCTTACGTGTATAACTTGCAAGTGACACGACCCTCTTATTCTACACAACGATATGTTTTACACAATGACAAAAACACATTTAATTAAGATATAAGAGGCACAAAATACAGCTCTAGAATGTCTTGGCCTGGGAACTGTCTCGATTGCTGTATGTCGTAATAATAGAAACGTACTAGAGCGGTATTACTCTTGCATTTACTCACGTCTTGACAAGAACAATAACATGAAGGTATCTACTACGTGCCAGTGAGTCAAGGGGGAAGTTTTGTGTTGGTAAATCTGGAGCAACCGAATCCTCCAAACAATTCCAAGCAACAGAACACCATTATTTTTGCTCTTCTGGTCCTGTTTCCTGGCATACTTTGGAGGAATCAAGGCACTCCAATGTAACAAAAGAGAATTACCACCTTAATTAAGGGGCCCTGTGATGTAGTCAGAATATTGGAGGTAAATGAGTCCTTCAAATATTGCCACGAAACGAACGACATGTATGCACCTATATGGAAGGAGAGTGTTTCGTGGCATTGTCAGGAGGAATCACTGAAGCCTCCAATTCCCATACACGATCACAGGGTCCTTAAAATATATAATGAATTAGCGTTCTCTTGATGCACATGACTGTACTGTTATCGTCAATACTGGGTTATCCACCAACACAGTATAAATCAATTTGACTCCATACCTATAGGATTAGCGGTAAGTACAGCCACAGTCAAATATCCACCGACACTTTCCTTCCATCGTAGTAAATATCTTGGTAATAAAGAACAACACGTGTATGATTTTGCAGCACCTCATAGTAATAATTGAGGGGGTTGAGTTGACGTAAGGAGTTGTATGATTATATTTTGATATGATACTGATTTATTTGCATGATGGAAAGAAAGTGTTGGTGGTTATTTGATTGTGGCTGTACTTACTGAGCCACAATCAAATAACCACCAACACTTTCCTACCATCTTGCAAATAAATTAGCATCATCTCAAAATATAATCGTACAACACTTTTTTATGTCAACTCAACCCCTCTCAATTATTATTATTATTATTGTTATGAGGTGCTGCAAAATTATACACGTGTTGTTCTTTAATACCAAGATATTTACTACGAGGGAAGGAAAGTGTCGGTGGATATTATTATCATTATGAGGTGCTGCAAAATTATAAACGTTTTGTTCTTTAATAACAAGATATTTACTACGAGGGAAGGAAAGTGTCGGTGGATATTATTATTATTATTATTATTATTATTATTATGAGGTGCTGCAATATTATACACGTGTTGTTCTTTAATACCAAGATATTTACTACCTACGAGGGAAGGAAAGTGTCGGTGGATATTTGACTGTGGCTGAACAGACTATACAACAACAGAGCCTTGGGTACTCTCTAACCACTTTCCCTTGCTATCACACCGGTCCCTTCCTCCCTCCCTCCCTCGCAACCCACCCACCCACCCAGCCACCCACCCAGTCAGTCAGTGTGTATGTTTCAACTCGCTCCTACACTTACAAGAACACCACAGACAGCTACACAACACCTAACTTCAGTACTATGATAATTCATTTTTTATCACCTATACACACTAGCTTACTCCTCTACAGTACTATACACACTATACTCGTTTTATCGTGGGTGAAGAAAATATATCTAATCCCCTCACACTAATATCTTGCCCTGTCGTTAAATGTAAGATATTTTTCACTATTAAATTTACACAGCTTCTAAATACGTCTATGCAACTTATAAAATTCACTATTAAAAATTTACACAACTTCTAAATACGTCTATGCAACTTATAAATTTCACTATTAAATTTACACAGCTTCTAAATACATCTATGCAACTTATTATAAACAATGGAATGTACGTATCTTGCTGGGATAATAGGTAGGAAAGAGAGAGTGAGTGAGGAGAGGGGTAAAGGTGTGGTGATGGTTGGTCGAGTGAGCAAGGTCTTTTGAGTTGCATCACTTCACAAGGTGCCTTCTGGTCTTCATACACACACACACACACACACACACACACACACACACACACTCATTGAATTACTGTGGGAGGAAGGAGGTACACACACACACACACACACACACACACACACATTGAATTACTGTGGGAGGAAGGAGGTACACATACACACACACACACACACACACACACACACACACACACACACACACACACACACACACACACACACATTGAATTACTGCTGTGGGAGGAAGGAGGTACACACACACACACACACACACACACTGAATTACTGTGGGAGGAAGAAGGTACACACACACACACACACACACACACTGAATTACTGTGGGAGGAAGAAGGTACACACACACACACACACACACACACATTGAATTACTGTGGAAGGAATGGTTTAGGTCTTTAGGGAATAACTTTTATTTGATGCTCCACCTGGAGGTACACACACACACACACACACACACACACACACACACACACACAGAGAGAGAGAGAGAGAGAGAGAGAGAGAGAGAGAGAGAGAGAGAGAGAGAGAGAGAGAGAGAGAGAGAGAGAAGTGGATATCGTTGGGAAATACAGCAGTTACTAAAGGACCCTGTGATCGTGTATGAGACTTGGTGGCTACTGATTCCTCCTGACTATGCCACGAAACAAGCTTCTTCTCTATCGGGGGTGTTTCGTGGCAATGTTTGAAGGACTCGCTAACCTCCAATTTTTTTTTTTTCTTTCTGACTACAGCATGGGGTCTTAAGAGGGTAATTCGCTTTTGTTACATTGGAGCTCCTCGATTCCTCCAAAGTATGCCAGGAAACAGGACCAGAAGAGCAAAAATAATGGGATTCTGTTGCTTGGAATAGTTTTTGAGGATTCAGTTGATTCAGAATTACCAACACAAAACTTCCCCTTTAATCCTCTCTAAGTTCGTGTCAGCATTATTTTGTCGCCGAGGCATTTTGACACGGTGACCTAATTAATCTGAAAATCTCGTACCAACACACAGAGAGGTGGAGGGACGGCAAGCACGAATGAAAAAGTAGCAAGGAAGGAAGGAAGGGAAAGTTGACGTGAGGATAGGGATTGACTGGGGTGTGAATGGACGCTCAAACCTTAAAGTACAGCCACAATCAAATATCCATGCACCGACACTTTCCTTCCATCGTAGTAAATATCTTGGTATTAAAGAACAACACGTGTATGATTTTGCAGCACCTCATAGTAATAATTGAGGGGGTTGAGTTGACGTAAGGTCTTCTATGATGATATTTCGATATGATACTGATTATTTTTCACGATGGAAGGAAAGTTTCTGTGGTTATTTGATTGTGGCTGTACATACATGATATTCAAGTGAGAAAAAAAAAAGCATAAAGAAAGAAGAGAAAGTTGGAAAGAGATTAAGTGTGGTATTGAAGAGAAATAAAATAAGGAAAGAAGAGAAAGTTGGAGAGAGAAAAGGGATTGGCTCGTGGATTTAAAGGGACACCCAAAACCTTTACTTAAAGTACAGTACAGCCACAATTAAATATCCAGCAACACCTTCCTTCCATCCTTCCTTCCATCGTGCAAATAAATCAGTATCATATCAAAATATAACCATACAACAACACCTTACGTCAACTCAACCCCCTCAATTATTACTATGAGGTGCTGCAAAACAATACACGTGTTGTTCTTTATTACTACCAAGATATTTACTACGATGGAAGTAAAGTATCGGTGCATGGATATTTAATCGTGGCTGTACATGGGGTAACGATGAGAGAGAAAAAAATATATGACCAGAATAAATGGAGAGGTGAGCGTTTTGTGGGTGGAGGTCAGGAGGTATTGAGGTCAAGAATACTGAGAGGAGTGTGGTGTAGACTCAAGCTCCTCCCCACCACCTCCCACCACTACCACCACCACCACCAGCTCACATCATTATTACCAACTGTATACTGCCTCGACCCGTTGTTGTTGTTGCTGCTCTCGGGGGGTAGGGGTGCATGCCCAAAACATCTGATAATGACGTTTGGGCTGTAGCGATAAAATTAACCATAGGATATCCTTAAAAATAGTCTCATTGCCTTTCCCAGCTCATTTTACTCATGCCTCACCATTGTTCAGCTTATCTAACCATAGGATATCCTTAAAAATATAGTCTCATTACCTATTTCTTTCCCAGCTTATTTTACCAGACTGTGATATTCTCAACCCTTACCTAACCTAACCTAACCTAACCATAGGATATCCGTAAAATTAGTCTCATTGCCTTTCCCAGCTCATTTTACTCTTCCCTAACCTAACCTCAGCTTACCTAACCATAGGATATCCTTAAAATTAGTCTCATTGCCTTTCCCAGCTCATTTTAACACAATATAATATTCTCAACCCTACCCTAA